>CM032623.1:2609044-3112697 GCA_019097785.1 Fraxinus excelsior | reverse complement strand
GGTAAAGGCTTGTAATCCCAAGAACTAGACAGAAAAAGTGAACTTTCCAAAGGCATTGGGACAAATGAGTCAATGCCAAAAGATATATGGACGCAAAAAGGCATCTCTTCCTTCTAAATATCAGAGAGATGGAATCAGCAAATGGTCCATCAAACATGATCCAAATGTAAATAAAGCATGCGTGCGTGCATATGGCAGGCAGATTGGACATAATATAGCACCCAACACACAATTATGTTGGAACAGCGCGGCCACCGCCGCACTCCGGCCACCACTAACGGTACCACCAGAAACTTTTGTAAGACTATTGCCAATATATTTATTTATGGAATAATGTTATTTAACATCATTAATGTTTAAAATCAATCTAAATTATAGATTCAATTAAATGAATAACATAATCTTATTTTTAATTGAACATATTATATAATGTCATATAGATTGATACTCTAGCATCACTAGTTATAGATAAAATTATTTTTATTTATGATAACATGGTCAAACACTAGTATTACCATACATATTAATGTATTGATTATAATATTTTAAGTCGAAAACTGCCTCCGTGATTGATGCAGGCAATTTTCTGATCCTCCCTTCAAAGAACTATCCTTTGTCCAAACAACAAAAGATGGAATGCTTTTGGGGTGTTGACCAAAAGCTGTAGCCCATGAAATCAGGGAAGAGTTTACTTGAGATGTATTCAAAGCAGAGGTTGAAGAACTACAAAAGTTTTACTTATTCTTTATAAAGAAAATCTACTTTTTTTTCCAAAAAGAAAGAAGAGAGCACTTGGTGAAACTATCATGAAATTGAGCATTACCAAAAACTTTTGATAACGATTACAATCGTCATGAAAAACTCTGATTTACATTTTAAAAAAAGTTCATGTTGCTCACAAAAATATAATTTTCTTCTACACAGGAAAAGGAAAATAAAGCAAAAGCACCATCATCTATCAAAAGTTCAGAGAGAGACCTCAGATTTCAACTGAAACTAAAAAGACGTTCTTCAAACAATTCATTCATTGCCTGCTAAATAACATTCTTTAAATGTTTAGGACCTGTTAAATCTTGAAGGGGCTGACCTTGACTCAGAAATTTACAGCATAATTCATCTGATTTCTCCAGACTATACAAATGTGAAATGGCCTGTACAGTTCATCTCAATGCAGAAGTATTTCATGATTCCTCCTAAATTTGCAAAGTTCTCTTCAAGAATCATTGTTCTCTAAACAATAATTAATATTCCTGAACCTCACTATCTTTAATCAACAAATGTCTTTCTTAATGTTTCAAGCGAGTCCTACTTCGTGTCAAAGGACCTATACCAAGCATAGCACGATCAACAGTATTTCTCTTATTTCTCTTGGTTCTGGGTTCTGCATCTATCACATCACTGCCGCCTCTCCGTTTCTGCTCAGTCTCCATGTTCATATAATTCAACTGAGCTTTGTCAGTGGCATTACCACCGTATGTTTGCAGTATATTGTCCAAAATATTTTGTGTCAGCATAGAACCTCCACAATCTCCTGGGGAGATCATTTTTAGATCACGTATTACTGTAACTGGAAGATCATATTCAGCCACAGGTAGGGAGCTCTTTGAGCTATCGTGCAAGGAAGTTTTATTTCCATCAGACCCAGAAATCTCTTTTAAAAAATAAAGGTTGGTTGGCTCTTCATCAAATGACAGGCCAGCGAAATCTTCCCAGTAATATGGAAACCCAATGACAAAATGATTGCATACCTGGTCAGTTTAGAAGTTGAAGAATAAAAAATTATTAATCCATCTGAAGAAGAATGTCACTAAGTAGGAATAGAGGAAGCAATTGAGGTAGCTATTGCATGTGAAATGGAAGTTGAAACTCTCATTAGTACATATATAAAATTTTGTGACGAGAGCTGGGGTAGGGAGCTATGGAAACCTCTACCCAACCAGAAATTAAACTTGGACATTAGAACCCCCATTCCAATCTCTTACCGGTCAGGGATATTAAGCATGTTATGAACATGTACAGTTCATCTACCCAAGATCCAAATTTATGTCTGAAAATGGGATAATAGGATCAAGCCACCTTACGTGATTCCAATGACAATGCCAGCTTACAACTCAATAGTGATTCAATATGCTTACATTTTTTTTAAGTGTAAATGAGTGACATGCACGTACCTCATCTTTGCCATATCCAATTCACTAATACACAAGGGTAGAGGAATGGAGAAGAAGGGAGAGATCCCCAAACAAATTCATAACAGAAAAATGGATTGGAGGGGATAGGACTTCGAAGAAATGAAAATGAAACTGAAAGGAAAAAAAATTGAAAAATCACTTTCACAAAAGCAACTACCAAGAAAGGATTTGATGACAATTAATGGGCAGACAGAGTGATTACATCACAAGAAACTAGGAGAAAACATAAGGGACAAAAAAAAGGATGAAATATCTGACTTCATGCTCAAGCATTTAGTTAATGTTTCATTGCCTCCACATGCACAATAATAAATCAATTCTGCTTAAGTACTAATTGTATGCTTCATTGAAAATAAAGATAAAGAGAGCTAAAAATCAATACCTCTTGAGGGAACCCATTTTCAATAGTGCGAGTCATATTCAGATGTCCAAGAACAGTAATAGTTATTCCGTCTTCCGTCTTAAGAGTGACAGCATCTAGTCTTTTGGATATTGATGCAGAGTGAAAAACTCTTGTCCCTTGTCTCCTATGTCATGGGAAAATAGTGCAGTTAATGATGCAGGAATATGATAAGGATTCAGGTTACGATGTTAATATTCAGAGTGCAACACCAACACCAAACAAAAAATGGACCCAACAGAACTTTACAACTAAACAGGCAATTACGGCAGCGAAAATAACACAAATTTTAAGCTGTGGTAAAATATCATACTAGTAAGGAGCCCATACATGAAAATCTTAATTGACAATAAAAGTTACAGTCAGAGTCTGTCTTTTAGATTGTGAATAGAGCAAATCAACATAGGAACGCATTCTCCAACATTTTAATTTACTATGGTTCTTTTTGCTGCTGAGTTAAAATTTACAGAATTTTTACCTACACTAAAGTTTCAGCTCTCATATTATTGGACAAACAAAAACTACAAAATAAAAAATGCAAAACTGTTTTAAAAAAATAATGGCTTTTATGAATAGTTAAATATGAATAAAAAAAAACGCCCAATCTAAAAGCATTCTTAATTTCACATACTGTATCTCTATCAGAAATTGTATTCAACTTTCCAGTTCACTCCCCAATCAATACGTCACGATTCACTATTATCGATTTTTAACATAAATCAGAGAAATATAAAAAGTATAGTAAAAATCTTACTCTTTACAAGTGAAACCGCCAATCCCTAATCGTTTTTCTTGTGGATCCTTATCGACTTTGATCAGCCACCAATCGTCTAAAAAAACCTGCAACAGGGAAAAAGAAACACAAAAAGAAGTGTTAGACTTGAGTGATAGTGTCTACATGTGATAAGACAATAATCACGAACGATAATATTGGGGAAAGGAAATACAAACTTCTTTCAAAAAGAAAGGACGGACGGCTGTGCTGGTGGAAGAGGGAAGAGTTTTCCGAGAGTAACTGCGGCGGAGGAGAACGCTGGTTGGCGTCGCCATGAGTGGTTCTGGGCAGGTTTTCTTCTGATTTGGGGTTTCGAATGCAGCGTAGGGTTCTTGGCGGGTTTTCAAAAGACTTCCTCGCTTGGTATGTATGTGAACTCTTATTTTTAGAGGGAAAAATATATCCTTTTTGAAATTTAATCTAAGATCCACACAAATTGATAATGTGTCACATTAATTGAGTTGAAAATAACTGGAATGTGTTTGATTGACTTTATTTTACATGAAAAATATTATATTTTTCACCAAAATTTCTACTTTTGAAATATTTGATTAACAATTTTTTTATGGAAAATATTTTCCAATTTTATGATCAAATTTTCCTCGAAAACAAGTAAAACATTTTCTTTAGAAAGGAGCGATTTTTATTTTCATGGTAATTCATTGTCTCTTACTTTCTCTCATCTATTCACCAATAAAAAATGGATAAGTATAATATTTTTTTGGTTAAACTAAATCAATCAAACATATTTAATTAATAATTTTCGTACAAACAGGTCCAGGGAATTGAATTTCCTATAATTTATATTCTTTCCATTTAAATTTCATACTTACAGTCAAACGAACACAAATCGTGTGTTTGACCACAATTATTTGAAGAATCGACTCTTTTGACAAGCAAAAGTAGGACACTAAATGACTTTTTGAACATTTATTTACCCATAACTCGGTCAAGAGATCGCTTTGACCTGATGTGAGGAGGAAAAAATCACATTAAAATTTGGGAAAATTACAACAACGGTACCAACCTTTCATTAAATGACAGACTTTGTACAAATTTTTCAATAATGCACCCACTGTACCAAATATTTCAAATGTCGTAGCTGGAGTACAAATGAATGAAAACTGTTAGTTTGACCGTTAGTTGACAAAAAATAAAAAAATTGATCCAATGTTGACTAATTTTAAAATGGTAAAAAGGTAATTTTATATTTTACATATAAAATAACTAAAATAAAAGAATTAAGCCAAAAAAGAAGAAGAAGAAAATAACGTCCATCTTCTTCCCACACCCCACCCACCCCAAACCCAAAAATCAAAAATCACTGCCTCCACCGTTCCCCTGCCACACACCCACCTCCATCTCCTCTAAGTTCCCCTAATGGGGTACACTAGTCAGTTCCTGAGATGCAAATGTTAGCTCCACCACCACCGAAAATGAAAAGAACACCCATGTAGCCATTTCACTAGATTACCAACAATTGGGGTCGTCGGAGGCATATACACCATTTTTGCCTTCATCGTCTGATGATGGGGCCCGTAATTCCTCGCCTTGGGCTTTTGAATTTTGGGGTGTTAGAAGAGGGCCAACCCCATCCTGTCCTCCGCCATCACTACCAAGGAGGCACACCAGGAAGAAAATGGAAGAGTTTAAGAACGACTAAATCAAGAAATTGCTAATTTGACTTGTACCGATATTACGCTAGCTTGACTTTCACTTTTCTCCATGTCCATGGCTAAATCTTTTACCAATCATGTTACATGTATATTTTGTTTTATATTATTTTTGACATTGTGTCATGTGTTGGCACGTGATTAAATAATTTACAAAAAAAAAAAAAAACAACAACAACAGTACACTTTTCAGTCCAATGCTTTTTGAATATTCACACAAGTCAACCAAGATATATCATATGGAATGTATATTTAGTATAATTAATCTTTTATTTGTGTACATGTGAATATGAGCTCTGTTGAACAAAATCGTTACTAACACTGGCACATGAATGTCACAAAAAGGGAACCATTCTGTTCAAAATTTAATCTGTGTGTGTTGGAATACAAAGAAAAACAGAGAAAGGCTATAACTAATCCCCACCAAAATTGGCATTCCTGTTCACAAAAATAAATAAATAAATTTGAAAAAATATAACTCATTCTTATGTTCTGTTCATTGGGAAAATGAAAATCTGGAATAGCAATTTGAGTACCTAGATTTGCAACTTGAGTCCTTTGCTGATTGCTGCTGGGATGAGTTGGCTGTGTTGATGATTCCAACTGCATAAACATGGAGCCAATAACCAATCCGCTTCCAATTTTTTCTCTAACAACTCTCTCCCGCATATCGAATGACCAAAATCCAGCTATTCCATCAATAAAATCTTCAATTATAACCTTGATGAACAAGAACATCCCAAGCCAAACTGCAAATTTGGCCATTTTTCTCGTTTTTTTCTCTGTTTTCACTCCGTTGACCAAATTGACAACACAAGCAACGGCATATAGAGGAAACCAAAAATACCAATCTGAAAACAATTGAAACGAAATAACAAACATGGAATCAGGACAGAAATGAAAGTAAAAAAAAAAAAAAAACAATTGGGGGTATTGGTGACATGACCTGGATCGTTTAATTGAAAAGATGCAGATAGAGCAAAATGGAAAGCCATTAACATAGAGCAAAAGCGCAGTGATAGATTACTGCCTGCGGCCATTAGGTATTGATCGCAGACTGCAGTGGTTGAGGATTGGGATATAGAGAGATGAACAGATTGTATTCAATTAGCCTTGTGTGATTAGAATAATATTTATTTAATTCAATTAAGGAGGCAGACTAATTTCACTTTTGTTGATAAACAATTCTTGACGACTATGAATCTTAATTAGCAGCAGAGTTGAGTTGATGCAGGGAAATGAAGAAGCATCGAATTTGGAAGAACTTTGCGTTTCATTGTCTAATCAAAAACCAATAAAAAATTATATTGCGTCGAAGTTTGAGGAATGAAATTGATCCAATTAAAACTATAATGAAATTGTGAGTCTCAACGTCGCTGAATCAATCAAAGTTAAGTTATTTAGTTAATTCTAGCTTATAATCCACTCAAACCTACTTATCAAATGAAGTTATCATAAAAGTTAACCAATTATTTTAAGATCGATATTGAACTTACATCCACTCCTACTTACTGTATGCAATTTCGCATTTGCGATTTCACGCGACGTTCATCTAAAAATGTCAATTTTATGAAAAGAAGAATGTCTAATCGAAATTATTCGTGTTGTTAAAGATGTTTGAGGGACCAAGTTACAGCAATTCATTATACGGCAAGGATCCTTTCTAATGCAGCAATTCGCAATGATGATTACAACATGCTGCTTTATTTTCACTCCTCAATTGCCAACTCTTAACTCTATTATTGCACTTGTACAGCAACCTAGCACCATCCTTGGCCATAAAATAATGCACAAAAGAAGCAAAGTCAAAAGTAATTCAAAACAACTTATTAGTGGTCTGCTTTTAATGCTTAGGTATGTAACTTGTGCCCCTTAATGGGACCTATATTAATTAATTTGTCTTTGGAATTTCCATAATTAATCAAGAATTGGATTAATGAAACAGTAGCAGCATGTAAGAACTTGGGTTGTGTTTCAAATTGTTATAATTAGGTCAAAAGCTTTCGATTTATGTTAGTAAATAGACCATAATAATTTGTTTCCGAGAAAATCGGCAATTAATGTCCTCGAACTTTTCCACTTTTCTTGTATATTTGTCTCTGAACTTTGTTTTTGGACAACGCTGATAATAACTTTCCACTTTTTGGTGTCACGGTCGTCACCAGTGGAAATTGTCCAAAAAGTGTGTGAAAATCAACCAAATTACCAAATGATTTTCTTGACTAACTTTGGCATGTCTTAGCTAGTTTTAAACTAGCTAAAGGATGATGGTTGCGATAGACGGACATTTAGCCCCTGTTTGACACCCATTATATTAAAAAAAAAATTTACTTTTTTCATTTCAACTACATATTTTTCAAATAAAATAATATTACACACAAATCTAAAAAATTTCATCACTTTTCTACCACACATTCTTCCATCAATCATTATTCCAAAATTTCTATTCTATTCAAAATGGGTGTCAAACACAATCTTAATATGTTGTAACATGAATTTCCTCTTGGGACGTCTCCTCTCACTAGCATGAGATGATGCATCAAGAAAAAAGAGAAAAAATTCACATCAACATCAAATTTATTTAAAAATAATAATTTGTTGTTTGTTTAGCTCAAATAATGTTCTCAAGACTGAGTTGTAGGTAATAAATATTTCAACAATCATTCTAATACACTACCGTTTATTAACAATTAATATAGCGTTGATAATTGAAGCCAAGAACCTAGGCAATAAAATTGACAGTTCTGGCTTTTAGTTGTGGACGTTGCATAGGAAAAAGCTCAAAAAGCGAAAAAACGCAACCCCACTGCCCTTTGCATGCTTGTCTCTCTTCGATCGCTCTATGTTTGTGTGTAGGAGAGGGGATGAATTTGCACAGGCAAAAAAACAAGATATTCTCAGACCCACATTAAAAAATCAAGAAAGCTTCATCAGACAGTACTCGAGGTGAAGTTACAAAAACAACCCGTATATTATCATCACTTTCTTTGATATCATGTGCTTTTTTTACAGCAGTTTTTATAATTATAAAATATTTATTTATATTCACTCATCATTCCACTTTTAAATCTTTGTTATAGTGGTTCCCTTGATGCTTGACATCAAAGTTCCATTTAATCATTTTCAGAGGGCTCGTGGATTCATAAATTAAAGCTAATGGGTTTTCAGATAACCCTCTCAGATTTCACGTTTGTTGGTTAGTCTTTGTGCTTTTTCTGGGGTTTCTTAGAATTCCATTATAATGGGCAGATTAAATTCCTTGGACTAAGATTTTGAGCTAGTTGTATGAAATTAGAAGAACATTTTGAAGAATTATGTTTGGTATTTACCCTTTTCTTGTACTGATTTTGGTTTATGGGTTGTCTGATTTTTGAAGATCTGCATTATTGGTCGTAAAGATTATGTTTTTTTTCTTTTCTTCCAAGTGTTTGTGGAGAGATTCTGTTGTAATGGAATTTAGCCCAGTACTTTATGTTTGCTTCTGGGATCTGAATTTCAATTTGGCAAGAACTTTTCTCCGTATATCTTTCAGTCAATTGCAGAGTTTCTGTAACAGGACCCAGGTTTAAATTCAAAATTAGACCTTTGTATTCTTTATCTTAATTGAGGACAGAGAAGTTGTTTAATTTGGGTAGAAGTAAATGTTTGTTGGAATTTTTTAGGTTCCACATTCTTGTTTTCATTTGTAAGAGCCAAAAATTGACTCAAGGGGTTGAATTTCCTGCTGAAATGGCCGAAATTAGACTTACAAGAGTAGAACAGGGTCAAACTAAGATTAAAAATGTTCCAATTGCTGTGACCCCAGAGGGATTCTGGTGTTGCCCCTCTCCTGTTGTCTTCCAAAAGTCACTCAAGACACATAATCATCTAAACAAGTCCAAATCGTCTCCTCCGAATCCTAGTACTTCAGTTCAGAAAAAGCAAACTTTAGAAAATGAGAAAAAACCAGGAACAACAAAATCGAGGACAGGTTTTGTAACCAAGGAGCAAAGAACTTGTAGTTCGGACGCTCCTGTTCTTAATGCTTCGGAGATGAGTGAGAAGACGCCTCGACCGAAGATTGAAAATGTGCCAAGGAAGGTTTCAATTGAGTTTGGTGAATCTGGAACCAGTGATCTGAAAGTAATTTTGCTGGGAAAGCAGGGATTTGCTGTGAAACTGAGTGTTCACAGGAGTATACTAATGGACAATAGCAGTTATTTTTCCCACAAGATATCAGAACAGCAGCCTATTTTTCCCTGCCTTGAAATCGATGAATGTGAGGATGTTGAGATATATGTTG
The DNA here is from genome assembly GCA_019097785.1 of Fraxinus excelsior. Classification (NCBI taxonomy): domain Eukaryota; kingdom Viridiplantae; phylum Streptophyta; class Magnoliopsida; order Lamiales; family Oleaceae; genus Fraxinus; species Fraxinus excelsior. Next base: position 3,103,375 of record CM032623.1, on the reverse strand, counting down.
AAACTGTCGGACTAATGTACTGCAGAGAACTGAAGCAGCGGTTGATTAAACAGAGCGTTGCACGTGTTCTGCGCATATTGAAGGTAATTTAAAAAATATCAGTGGATTTTCTCTTTAAGTTCATAGCTAAAGTTTTGATTACAACTTATAAAGATGATCCTCATGGTAGTTCAAGTTTATCTTAGAGAATATGTTTGTGCAAGCACTCACACTCAAGCAAGAATTTAGATACATTTTGTAGGCATTGCTCCAACTTTTCCTAGTATGAGTGAGCATAACAATATTTTGTTTAAACGAGCTTTTAGTTAGCCCCAATTTAGCAATCAAGTAATAAATTTGTTTATAGATATAGAACTTGAGATATTTGGTGGCCATTTGGAAATTATAAAGAAATTGGCGTCTAATCCAATTTGAAATCTCACTGGCCTGGTTGCATATGGTTTTACACGAAGCTCCTCCTTTAAGTTTGCAGTTAACCTAGATTTCTGTGGCAATTGGGCCGGCAAAAACCTGAAATATCTCATGATTTGTAGTTATCAATCTGGGTTTAGACATTTAATACCGCTGTCAGAATTGAATGTAGGGTGGACTAGTTCTCGCTACAGCAGAGAGGATTTCTGAAAGCAATGCCCGAAAAACTCTTCCATTAAAACATCATTGTGTTAATCTAGATGTATACTCGGGCAATATCTTTATCAATAAGATGCATGGAGTATTTTTATGTTTGAATTGTAGTGCAGGATAATATGCTATTAAATGTACCCCTCAAAATTATGTTGTAAGAAGTTCAATGGCACGTGTTTGTTTTACTTTATATATAATTCAGAAGAAGCAGTAAGCAGTACATCATATCATTCACCAATATATCCAATACTAACTCTTTTTAGGAGCCAAACTTGACCTAATTGTGTGCAATGCATGCCATAATTCTATTTCTAACTACCTTGTAGGTTGCAGAACAACTTGGTTTCACATCATGCATACAATCATGTTTGGAGTACTTGGAAGCAGTCCCTTGGGTAGGGGAAGAAGAAGAAGAGAAAGTGGTTTCTTCAGTGTTGCGTCTCCAAGATGATGGCATTGGAGTCACACCTGTATTGAAACGTGTCTCTTCTGATATTTCAAAGCCACCCAAGGACACACTCTCTCATATATTGGAGCTAGTTCTCAAGAGCAAAGAGGAGAGAGGGCGGCGTGAAATGAAATCCGTTGTACTGAAACTTCTTAGGGAAAATAACAGTCTTCCGAGCTCTTCGGGATTGTCCTACTTATGCCATGAAACACTGTATGCCTCGTGCAGAAGCTGCCTAGATTTGTTGCTATCTCTGTTCAAACAAGCTGCCGAACCCAATTTTACCAACAAACCAGTTGATTACAGAGAACCAGTGGTGAAGTCGATGGCCATACAGGCTGATAACCTCACATGGTTGCTTGAGATTTTAGCCGACTGGAAAGAAGCCGAAGAATTTGCAGTAATGTGGGCTAGACAGCAAGAATTGGCTTCACTTCATTCCAAACTTCCAATCATGTCGCGCCACCATGTAAGCACGATTACAGCAAGGCTGTTTGTTGGAATAGGAAGAGGGGAGCTTCTTCCATCTAAGGATACTCGTCACTTAATATTGCTAACCTGGCTACAGCCATTGATCAATGACTATAACTGGTTACAACATGGAAGCAGGTCATTTGACAGGAAAGTTGTGGAGGAAGGAATTGGCAGGACAATCCTCACGCTGCCTTTGGAGGACCAGCAAAGTATTTTGCTTTCTTGGTTAGAAAGTTTTTTGAAGGCTGGCGATAACTGTCCAAATCTTCAGAGAGCTTTCGAGGTCTGGTGGAGGAGGACATTCATTAGACCATATGCAGAATCAGGATATCACCAGCAGCCAGAACAGTAGAACTACAAATTCCCAACATGGAATTGTCGATGATATTTTGAATTTTAGCTGGAAGCCTAAAGACATTTCTTGAACCAATTAAATTTTGAAAGGACTGAGAAGCCTTCTAGAAGTCAAGGAGCGTATGTTCTGGAGATAGAGAGAAACCTCAAATCTGCTCGAGGGTTAACAGAAACAGTGAAACGTTTCTGTTCATCAGACTGTGACACACTATAAACTTTCCTTTTGATTGATGAATCTAAATTTTTTGCTTAATATGACCGTCCAAGTTCCGTTTTGTGTGCGTTTGAAATTAGTTTGATACTGTAATAGTTAATCCAATGTAAGGAATATTCAGTAATGCAATGAAGAAGTTTTGAGTTCCCAAATCTTTTTAAACTTGTCTTTCAGACAGTATCAATGGAAGGTCTATAATCTAAATGCTAACTATATTGTCTTTTTCACATTTGTTCAAGTTCTTGTTCTGTAATTGTACATTGCAGTTGCTTGTTCGAATTGTTGTGTTCGTTTTAATTTCGCCAAGTATGCATTGCATTAGGCTTAGCAAACTGGTTGGCCTTTACCTCGCAATGAAACTCTGATGACGAACTAGGCTCCTGTGTTCTGTTAGAGCTCGAATTGCTGGAACTTAATCTTAAGACATGGCAGATTTTACAAGGTATAAAAGTGTTACAGGAGCAAGAATCAATTTCAATTTGTTGGCTTAGCCCACCACATCTCTCCATGACTCGTCTTGGTGTTCCGCTTATCTCTACCAAATTACGGGGCATTGGACTATAAGATGTTGGTCTTGTCGAGCACTATCCTACGCAGGTAGGTTACAACTTATTAAGTTCATGTTATTTTCTATTCAGGCATTTGGTCTTTTGTATTTATTTTATCTAAGGCTGTGATCAAGCAAGTGGAAGCTACTCTACGTGCCTTCTTGTGGAAGGGTTGTGACCTTGGCACCGGCGGGACTAAAGTAGCGTGGGGGAAAATTTGTATGCCTAAGAAGGAGGGTGCTTTGGGTCTGCGGAACATAGAGATTTGGAATGAGGCTGCCATGTTAAAACACCTTTGGTCCCTTTGTACGGATTTTGCCTCCTCTCTTTGGGTTTCATGGGCATGAAGTTACTTACTTAAAGGCCGAAGCATTTGGGAATTGAAGTGTCATGGGGACTGCTCTTAGAGTTGGAGGAAGATTCTTGCACTTCAGGATATAGGGAGGGACAAAATGAAATTCAAGTTGGTAATGGTAGATGTGCTTCTCTTTGGTTTGATAATTGGCATTCTCTTGGCCCTTTAGTGGTGAGAGGATCATTCATGAATCTAGATTGAGTACACTAGCTAAGGTGTCTGATATTGTTGAGGGTGATACTTGGAGGTGGCCATCAGCTCGTTCCCAGCATTGTCTGACTTGATGCGAGATACGCTTGATATTTTTCGGCCTGATAGTACTGGAGAGGATGTCTTGAGTTGGGTGGATGATGCGCATGGAGTCTTCTCTATTCGAAGTGCTTGGGATTCTATTCGACTTCGCTACCCTAAGGTGACTTGGTATCACATTGTATGGTTCCCTAAGTGTATTCTTCGTCATGCATTTATCCTTTGGCTAGCAATTCAAGGTGGCCTTTATACATAGACAAAGCTTTTTCGCTTTGGTCTGGTACAATCTATACGTTGTGTGCTCTGTGGTTGTTCGGAGGAGGATTTGGATCATCTTTTCTTTGCTTGCCCATTTTCTGAGCGTGTTTGGCATGCTTTGCATGCAAAATCTAACATGTCTTGGATTCAGCGGAGTTGGTCAGATACTCTTTTTTGGATGGAATAGTTTCGTGGGAGATCAATGCGGTTCATTGTTATTCGTTTGATGTTTGCGGTTTCGATTTATGCTATTTGGGGTGAGTCTAATGCTAGGACTCATGGTGTGACTCCTAAACATAAATATGTTGTTATTCGAGACATTTTTTTTTTATTTGTACACGAGTGGATTTATGTGGGGCCGTAGGGGCTTGGTCCCATCTAGTAAGCAGATGGCTCCAATGCTCATGAGGTTTTTCTGTGAATATTTTCTATGGTCGTGAGTCGTGACTAAGTTATAAACATTAATTTATTGGTGCTAGGAAGGCATTTATTCATAGCTTAGTTTTTCTGGGGTATGTTCCTTTGATCTTGTACTTTATTTTTACACTTTGGATATAATACACTTACCTTATCCAAAAAATAAATAAATAAATAATTGGACTAGGATTTGATAGACTAGGCCACGAGTCAAGCCTGCACATTCATGAGCGAGATGGCCAATTATGTAAAACTTAATCCAACTAGCCTAACAACAGCATGGCTTATTAATTTCTTCTACTGTTCAACATGTTCTTGAATTCATGAGCAACCACTTCAGCCCCATTTGTTTGTTTTTAAACAAAAATTCTCATATTTATTTTCAACCCCACATTCATATAATGAAACATTTTGTACGTAAACTTAAAATTTTTCTCTATTTTTTAACCTCACATTTTTCAAAAAATTATTATTCAAAAAATTATTTTTCTCAATAATGACAATCAAACTAGGACTAGATATTCTAGGATTTTGAAATCTGAGAAAAAGAAAAACCTCAGAAATTAATGTGAGGTGGTCCTTATTTTGTGGAAATGAAAAATCTCTCTTTCTGAAAAACATGATTCATTGTCTGAATGTAGGGATGACAAAAAATCTTGTTGGCTCAGGCTCGGCCCGGAAAAACCTCAAGCCATTTCTGAAAAACATAATTCATTGTCTAAATATAGGGATGACAAAAAAGCTCGTCGGCTTGGGCTCAGCCCAAGTTGGGTTCCATTGAGCCAAGGCTTGGGCCGAGTCCCATTTTTGGGCATCGGCTCGAGCCGAGGCCAACCCGTGTTTTAGAAAAAAAAAGTAAAAAAAAAAAAATTAAATTTAGCTGCCTACAGCTATCTACGTTTGCAGGCAATAGTCACTAAAAAAATAATTTAAAAAATTGAGCTGACCCGGCTCGGCTCTTAAAGGCCTAGCCGAAAGCTCAGGTCGAGCTTAATTTTTTTGGCAGAACTCTTGCTTGGCTCGGCTCGTACCCAAAAAAACTCGGACCTGTTTTACTCGAATCGAGCTCGAATTTTAAGTTTTTGCTCTACTCGTTGATGTGGCTATCCAAACGAGGATAATGTGGTCCTTTCCCCCCAAGAATTAATGGGGAGAAGTTGAAATCTACTTGATTTTGAATTGAAGATTCTGCAAAACAATATTGATGTGATACATGTTGGATAGACAACTCAAGAACTGATGTAGCATGCTGCTGGTTTGACCTTTGACAGCATGAGATCTATTTTTTCAAGATTTATTTTTAATTATACATTTTCTTATAAAATAATTATACATGCATTTAAAAAGAATTACTTACTTTTTAACCATACACTTTTCAAAAAATCAATTTTCCATAATACATTTTAATCCAAAAATGAGAATCAAACAGGTACTAAACAATAAAATTTTAGATTTTTTTCTTTTTATTTTCAATATTGTTCTATTAAGATTTAGCCCTTGTTTGACTACTATTATTCTAAATTTTTTTTCTACGTAATTATTTCCAATCACACATTTACATAATAAAATATGATGTACATAAGTCCAATTTTTTTTTCCTACTTTTCAATCACGCATTTTCCTAAAAACACAATTCAAAACATTGTTTAGACCAAATAATGGTCATCCAACAGGGGTTTAATCATTCTTATCTATCATATCATTTTATGCCTCTATTTGACATAGATTTTTTTAGAATAAATTTTATGAAAAATATATATTTTTTGTAAAGAATATATGGTTTAAAAAAGGAAAAAGTTAATAATTTCCGTGTAAAACTATTTTATTAAGAAAATATATTATTGAAAATGAGTTCGAGGATAAATGAATATTTAGAAAATGAGGGACAAATATGGATTAGGTAACTTACTTGCCAATGTTAAAATCTACCCATACATGGAAAAACTAGTACTTCATGTTTAATTCATAGTACTTGATGGAATTGAAAAAATAAAAAATAAAAAATTTAATTGTTTTCTTCTTTGCTGACGTTATATCTATTAAGATTTAAAATTTAATCTTAAAAGGAATAGTCAAAGTCTTTATATCTTGATATATATTTTCATCTTTATTCAGGTAGAACTTGTTACTTAATATGTCCTCACAAAATAATGACTCATTTGAGTAGATCAATTTTGAAATTCGTTATTCGTGTGATCATATTTTGAGTTTTAATTGAATCAAATTGTTTGTTTGAATTAATGAACTTTGATATCATATTAAAACTTAAAATTTCATCTTAAAATGTCAATTTTATTAAGAGGAGTAGTCCAAACCATTATATGTTGATATATATTTTCATCTTTATTCGATGTGAGATTTATAAATCAATATTAATTATCTTAATAAATATGTCATTGTGATAAAACAAAAAAGAAAGCTCATATTTGAGGCCATTTTTTAAAATTCATTTAATTGAATATTCTCTTAATAAAATAGTTTTATATGTAAATTTAAATTTCTTTACATTTATAATCACATATTTTCAAAAAATAAAAAAATTCACATTTTATCATATGTACAAAAAAAATGGGACTAAGGACTAAATTTTTTGAGAGCTAATCCATTCTAGGAAAGTATAGAAAGAATTTACCTCCCAAATAGTAGGGGTGTAAGCGGTTCGATTTTACTGATTTTTTATAAATTTTCAAACCAAACCATTTTGAACGGTTTGAAAAAAATCAAACCTAAACCTAATAGTTTGGTCCGGTTTATCGTATATTTTTTTGTCTGTCTACTTTTATGTCATTAATTCATTGAATTCAATATATATTTATATCTTACTAGCAGTAAATCTAAAACAACTAGATACATCTACTATAAATTTAAATACCAACTAAATTCAAGTGAAATCATAATAATAGTTTTTCGTTCACCCTTTTTAGGCTAAAACGTTACGATAACGTTACAATACAAGTCTAATAAACTAAATATAAAGCCAAACACTTATAAACTAAATATTTATTTGAAAGCATATAATTCCATAATACAGTTACTGAGACATTAATAAGGCAACCCCTTAAATGATAAACATTACGCCTATTAGATCAAAATCCAAGACTTTAATAGACTAACTGAATAAATATCATCCTTATTAATTCAAAACACTTAAAGAAACAGTTTAACAAGATATATAAGCATACAATAAAACACAACAATTAAATTGATGCAAGTATAGTTGCCACTGGAGTCATTGTTGATTTCTTTTAACTTATTAAACAGCTCATCCACATATCAAATTGCACATGAACACTTTTTAACTTCTATTGACATTTTATCATGCCTAATTTAGTCACAAAACAAAAGTATGTCCACACAAATAGAATATGATCATATACATAGTAGATAAACTATTTTCATCAAAGTGAATAAATCGATTTCACAATCATCCAATAGTTGAGAGAAATGCGAAACCCATATAATTTCAGATTTCTTATCTCAGTTTGCTCAAAAAAATTATTGATCTGAAATTTTGGTGGTAGCAAATATTATCACCGAAAACACAAGATCTCTTTGTCTTCGATTTGGTATGGTGCTAGTGGCTCAAGGCTGTGTCGGGTGTCGGTTGAAGTTTATTTGAATTCTGAAGAGGAAAATGACTTTTGATATATTAGGTTAGTTTTAAGATTATCATTAGATATAAATTAGGAGTATTGGGTAATAATAATATATATATGATAGAAAATTAGAAATTGACAAAAATACACACATGACAAAACTATTTAATTTTATATATTTGGATTTTTTAGAAATTTTTATTTTTTAAACCGCAATTAAAATTTTCAAACTTAAACCAAACCGTTTTTGACCGGTTTGATTTGGTTCAAAACTATTTCGTTGACAGGTTCACGTGACACCAAACCGACGGTTTCTAAAATGTTGTTTCGATTCAATTTTCCGGTTTAACGATTTTTGCTTACAGTCCTACCAAATAGAGTTAGAAGTAAGGGCCTTTCAGTTGAGTTATGCTATATATGTACAAATTTGGTTGATAAACATGATTTACAAACTATGTGTTGTCAATATCTAGGTCAATCATTTCAAAAACAGTTTTTGAAATTAATAAAAATCAATGATTTAAATCTTGTCAATACTTAGAGTTTGTTTGAGTCCAATTTATCGTAATAATGCATTTTTGGAATAATAGATTGATAAATGTGTAGTTAAAAAATAATAAATTTTTTTAGATTTACGTGTAATATTATTTTATTGAAAAATGTGGTTAAAAATAAAAGAGAGAATAATATATTTGAGAATAATAAAAATTAAACAAGGGCTTAGTTTCTCAACAAAGTTTGTGCAATTATATTAAGCCCCTGTTTGGGCCACATTATTTTTTAATTATCATTCTTCTACCCATTTTTAATCATATTTTTCAATAAAATAATATTTTTCATCACATCAGTAATTTTTCCTTCTTTTTCAAACACATATTTTCCATCACATCAAAAAAAAAAAAAAACTATTCTTGTAGAAATGATGTGGCTAAAACATGGGCTAATTCTTTTAAGCCAACATCAATACTTGTCAACACCTGTCACATCAAAACATGAGGCCCCACTGTCCGGCAGATGGACAGTACTTTGTTGTGTATACTGATTAGGTCAATGGCCCATCAATAAGCAGTTATCATCTAATGCCTATTGGGCTGAATTTGATTTCAATTTCTCTTTCGAACAAGAAATTGAAGTAGTGAATTTCCCAATTTTTATATTTATTTGTTACGTAACAAGACAAGAAAAGCATCCTCATGCTTTGGGAATCCCTAGTGTCACAGGCCACAACTTTACTTAAACCTTGTGACCCTATCATTGTAAATATTTTAATTCATTTTGTTAAATAGGTAGAAAATAGGAAAATTTTAGTATGATTCTTCGGCTAAAAGACGTCTACTCCCGTCATTTGAGTTTTTGTTCAAAAGTCTATTATAGGGGATATTAGTTTTTCAAACAATTTCAAGTTTTCTAGTGTTCGCCCCCTGCACTAGCCATTGTAATTTTCTACTTTCGTTTAATGTAATGTTCAGCTTTCAAGCAATCAATGATCAATTTTATTTCAATGCATTTCAATTTCATGTTGTAAGCTTTCTTTAAATTGTGATCAAATTTTACTTTCGTCCCGACGCGATCGAGTAAGGCGGAAGGTAGTCTAGCGGAGCAGACTACTGTTGCACGGTGTTCCTTTCTGTGCTAAGAAGAAAGGTAACTCGTGAAAGTTGGTATCAGAGCTGCGGCTCAAGATTTCGATAAGAAAGCTATGGAAAGTGATCTCATTTCCTCAAACACCACAGAGGTGGTAAACGTTCAAAAGATACGAAACAACACTTGGATGCGCTTGAGGTGACAAACACTAGGTTGTGTTTTGCCATTGAGGGCCTCGGAGAAAAGGTCGAGGTGGCAGAAGCGGAAATTCGGGAACTACGCATCCGACTGGATGAAAGCCAAGAGGCTTGCGCAGCAATGACTAAAGTTGTTGCTATCATACCTGATCTGCAGGATGAGATGAGACCGTTGAGAGCTCAATTACTATTACTTCAACGCGCGGTTATCAATGTGCAAGCCACCGCACAAGAGCATGTGCATAGGCTCAGAATTCCAGAACCGTGTACCTATGGAGGGGCACGCGATGCTAAAGAAGTTGAGAACTTCTTGTTCGATATGGAACAATACTTTCTTGCGGCTTCGATCAATGAAGAAGCGAGAAAGGTGACAATAGCTACCATGTATCTCGGTGGGGATGCGAAACTATGGTGGCGAACTAAGTATGTTGATATCCAGGCCAACATGGTCCGAATTGATTCTTGGGATCTTCTCAAGGAAGCGATCAAATCTCAATTTTTCCCAGAAAATGTGGAATATGAGGCACGTCGAGCCTTACGAGAACTGAAACACACAAGCTCCATCAGGGAGTATGTGGAAGCCTTCTCCGGGCATATGCTGAATATCCGAGATATGTCGGAGCAAGATAAGCTATTTACCTTCATGGAAGGGTTGAAACCGTAGACACGCACGGAGCTTCAAAGACAGAAAGTTACCGATTTGAGCAAAGCCATGGGAGCCGCTGAGTGTGTGAATGACTATCAGTCGGAATCTAGAAAAGATCGACCTTCGGGAAATAGTCAATCGATTGGAAGTGGGAATAGACCTCACAGAACTAGCTCAAACTCAAATGGGGGAGAGCATTATCCTCAGAACATGGGAGGAAACTATCAAAATAATCGTCAAGGAAACTATCATGGCAGCACCAGTAATAATGGAATAAGGAAAAAGCAACGGGGGGCAGATCTGATGTCACTCCTAAATTGATGTGGTTCTTATGTGAAGGACTTCATCGGGTGTCAGAATGTCCTCAGAAACGGATGGTAAACGCGTATTGTGAACTAGTAGTTGGTGGATCGAGTTCAAAGCAAGATGCCCCACAAGCTAGCGTTCATGGTGAGACCGATTTCGAAGAGGATAAGGATGTACTGGGTACGTTCTCGCATCGATGTAATACAATATCGCACCGAGTTACGAAAAGGACGATGTTCCCTCGAAAGAGCCAAAGATGGAGGAATCAGAGGCTCGCATTTGCAGGGCAAAAAGCTTAATGTACATTGATGTGAAGATCAATGGAAAGCCAATCAGGGCAATGATAGACACTGGCGCCACCCACAACTACCTCGCAAATACCGAAGTAGAGCGACTCGGACTTGTTCTGAAGAAAGGTAGTGGGAAAGTTAAGGCAATCAACTCTGCTGCCCAACCAATAGCTGGAATAGCAAAATCCGTGGCAATCAAAGTAGGTTCTTTTGAAGGAAGGACAAATCTATCGGCGGTTCAAATGGATGATTTCAAGCTCATTCTGGGATTGGAATTTCTTCGGGATACTAAGACAGCTGTGTTGCCGTACGTCGATTCATTGATGATGATGGGTAGTAAACCGTTTGTCATTACTACTCATGGTGGAAAGATGGGCGAGAAGAGTATCTCGGCCATGCAATTGAACAAGAGTTTCAAGAGGAATGAGCCCTCATTTTTGTGCTCTCTTCGACTAGAGGAGATCGAAGAGGCAACTGGTCCTATTCTAAAACCTGTCAGAAGGCTTGTTAAGGAATTTGAGGACATCATGCCGGAGGAGTTACCAAAGAAATTGCCACCAAGGAGGGCAATCGATCATGAGATCGAACTCATTCCAGGTACTATGCCTCCCGCTAGGGCACCGTATCGTATGTCTCAACCAGAGCTTGAAGAGCTTCGAAAACAGTTGGGAGAAATGCTCGAAAGGAGGATTATCGTACCCGCGAAATCGCCATATGGAGCTCCCGTGTTGTTCTAGAAAAAGGCCGATGGTTCTCTCAGAATGTGTTGCGACTATCGGGCCTTGAACAAGATCACTGTAAAGAATAACTATCCTATTCCGCTAGTCGTCGATTGCTTCGATCGATTGAGCCGGGCTAGGTACTATACCAAGATTGATCTTAGATCCGGATACTAGCAAGTTCGGATCAAAGAGGGAGATGAAGCCAAGACTACGGTGGTAACCAGATATGGAGCCTTTGAATTTAAAGTAATGCCTTTTGGCTTGACAAACGTCCAGCAACATTTTGTACAATGATGAATCAGGTACTTCACGAGTTTTTGGATGACTTTGTGGTGGTGTACCTGGATAACATAGTCATCTATAGCGAGACATTGGAGGAACATGTGCAACATGTGAGAATGGTTTTTAATCGGCTATGAGAGAATGAACTCTACACCAACCGTCCAAATGCTCATTCTCTCAAACGTCAATCAGTTTTTTGGGTCACATCATCGAGCAAGGCAAAATACGCATGGAGGCGAAGAAGGTTACAGCCATCAAAGATTGGCAACCAACAAAGAATGTACATGATGTGCGTTAATTTCTCAGGCTATGCAATTATTATCACCGATTTGTGAAAGGATATTTAGAAATTGCATTGCCCTTACAGAATTGACAAAGAATGATAAGGATTGGGATTGGTCATCCTAATGCCAAACTGCTTTCGAAAGGTTGAAGAAATCAATGTGGACGAACCTGGTGTTAGCCTTACCGGATATGACAAAACCTTTCGAAGTGCACACTGATGCCTCAGACTTTGCACTTGGTGGAGTCCTCATGCAAGAAGGACATCTAGTAGCGTATGAGAGCCGAAAATTGAATCCGGCAGAACGTCATTATTCGGCTCATGAAAAGGAGTTGTTGGCGGTAGTTCATTGGCTTAGGGGATGGCATCACTATCTCCTTGGGTCTCCATTTATTGTGAGGACAGGTAATACTGTAGTGAGCCACTTCATGTCCCAACCGAAACTATCGAGCAAATAGGCTCGTTGGCAAGAACTTCTGTCAGAATTCAATTTTATACTAGAGTATCGCCCTGGATCTAGCAATCATGTTGCGGACGCTCTTAGTCGCGGGGCCGACCTAGCCACCATTTACTATATGGGTGCTCTTTCAGGGAGCGCGGTGACTACAAATACAAGGGACCAAATTCGGGCACTTTTGGACAAGGACCCAGCTACTCAATATTTGATTGATCTCATTAAGCAGGGCAAGACTCGTCAGTGTTGGCTTGATGGCGGTCTAGTAAAGACTAAAGGAGACCATCTTTATGTTCCTAAAGGTGGAGATTTGAGGAAATCATTAATCACGGAATGCCACGACACGATTTGGGCAGGGCATCCTGGAGAGGAACGCACTTTTGCATTATTGCAACGTGCATACTACTGGACTCAAATGCAGGACAACATTGCAACTTATGTAAAAACTTGCCTTGTGTGTCAACAAGATAAGTCAGATCATCAGAAAAAGGCAGGCTTGCTGCAGTCCCTTTCCGTCCTAACTAGACCATTCGAGAGTGTATCGATGGACTACATCACCAGTTTACCAAATGTTGGAGATTTTAGCACAATCATTGTCATGGTAGACCGTCTATCCAAATATGCAACTTTCATCGCAACGCCCAGTATGTATCAGCCGAAGAGACAGCTCAACTCTTCTTCAAACATATTGTCAAATACTGTGGACTGCCTAAGGACATCGTTAGTGATCGGGATCCTCGATTCACTGGCATATTTTGGACCGAGTTGTTCAAATTTCTTGGTTCAACTTTGAGCATGAGCTCTAGCTTTCACCCCCAATCTGACGGACAAACGGAGCGCTTCAATTCTATGCTGGAAGAATATCTTCGGCACTTTATCTCTACTTCGCAGAAAAATTGGGTGAAGCTTTTGGATGCGGCACAGATGTGTTTCAATACCCAAAAGAGCTCTTCCACCAATAAGAGTCATTTTGAGATACTAGTCAGCAACCGTTACTCCCTCACACTGTAGACATTGATCAAAGTACCAAATTTCCTCAAGCAAAAAGCTTCTCTCAAGAGTGGAAACGAAATATTGAAATTGCTCGGAGTTATCTTGAGAAAACTCAGAAACGGTACAAGAAGGCTGCAGATCTAAAGCGCCGTTTTGTGGAATTTAATGTTGGGAATCTGGTAATGGTGAAGCTCCCTAACAGAAACTGTTATAAACTGACAAGAGGGAAAGATTCAAGACCGGTGTCAAAGTATATTGGTCCATTACCCATCGTGAAGAGGATTGGCAAAGTCGCATACAGAGTTGCACTCCCTTCATGGTGCAAAATCCACAAGGTCCTTCATGTTGACGTACTCAAGCCATATTTTGCCGACAATGAGGACGCATCCAGAAATGAACCAAAGCGACCGGTGTTTGAACTGAAAAGAGCTGAAAAAAAGGTTGCTGAAGAGATTCTTGACCATCGAACTACTCAAGCTTCTAGAAAACATCATCAAGAGTACTTGGTCAAATGGAGAGGATGCAACAGCGAGGAAAATACTTGGGAAAGTGAAAAAGACCTTGAAGCCTTCAAATCATTAATTGAAGCATATCATTCATTGATGGCTACGAGGACGTCGCCAAAACAAGTAGGGGAGAATGTCACGGACCGCAGCTTTACTTAAGCCCCGTGACCCTATCATTGTAAATATTTTAATTCATTTTGTTAAATAGATAGAAAATAGGAAACTTTTAGTATGATTCTTCGGTCAAAAGACGTCTACTCCCGTCATTTGAGTTTTTGTTCCGAAATCTATTATAGGGGGTATTAGTCTTTCAAACAATTTTAAGCTTTCTAGTGTTCGCCCCCTGCACTAGCCATTGTAATTTCCTGCTTTTGTTTAATGTAATGGTCAGCTTTCAAGCAATCAATGATCAAGTTTATTTCAATGCATTTCAATTTCATATTGTAAGCTTTCTTTAAATTGTGATCAGATTTTACTTTCGTCCCGACGCGCCGAGTAAGGCGTAAGGTAGTTTGGCGGAGCATATTACTGCCACACGGTGTCCCTTTCTGTGATAAGAAGAAATGTAACCCGTGAAACCTAGGCTAGTAAGTCCATGCACAGAAAGAAGCCACCCACCAGAAATAAACAATTTAATGTAACATATTTATTGCAAACTTTTAAATTAATATGCATTCTATGTACATTTTTTATTGACATCAAAGATGACATCTTCCCAAATAGAAGGACTATGAGCAGCGATGGAATATACATGTTTATAATCAATGATGTAGATTGCCGCCGTATGGAAATGTCTCAAACTTGTTGTCAACCATAATTTACATGTAGCATTATTATTTCATCTTTCTCATAGATTGTGTATCATGAAGCATATCATAGCATGATAGAGCATCAGTATCCATACAAAATATAATGTGAGCACGATATATAAGATATAACTTCGTTTTTCATTTAACATCAATTGTCCATTATCGTAGAATCGAAAACGAAGTCATTTCAGTTGTTGCTTTGCCATGCACATCAATTTTGGACAAAATCTGATAGTAGCATCACAACAACTTCAAATTTCTCAAACTGAATTCATGATATTTTCTGAGTTAAAAAGCAAGAAATTTGGTACAAGGTAATTGTTGCTTTGCATATAGTTTTTCTAAAACTAAAGGGACTGCCAGTTGGTATCAATTATGGTATATATTACATGATAGATACAGCAAATTTTAATTATAAGCCAAATCAAGAAGATGTGAAATCGACTTGGTAGAGTAGTTGTTTTCTATCGTTTTCTACACCAAACAATGACAAGTTTCAGTTTCATTTTATTTAATTTGAATATTGGAAATTTTTATCATGTGTTAAAACTTAAATGAGAATATGGTAATATAAAAAATAATAACAAGAATAAAAGATTTACGTGAAAATCCAACTAGAGTAAAACCATAGAAAGAGAATGAGAATTCACTATTATCGAAATATATAAGGAAAACAATTTATGTTGGATGGATCTCCCAACACTACAGGTGAGAATTTTTTCCTAGTGGAATCATATAGAACCGGTCGGTTCGGTTTCGATTCCTTTATTAAATGGATCGATTTTGGGATCATGCATTGAGAACCGATTGGTTCTTGTTCGATTATGGTATTGCCGTAAGAACCAATAGTGAATTTGATTCTCATCGATTTCTCTTTTTTGTTGATATATTGTACAAATATGCACAAGATATTTAAACACTAAACCCTAAAGTTATCACGCAAAAATCTCATTATCCACACACTTCTTCTTACCTTTACAGTAAAACATAATGAGTAATCAATATTTAAATATAAATAATTTTATAAATACTTTACAGAAATTCATAAATTTAATGTAACCCTAGTAGGAAAAAGTGTATTTTTTGTTCAATTTTGTAAGAACTCAAATTTCTCTTTATTTTCAAAATGGTCGATCATCATAACCAAGATCTTCACCTTGATAATCTGATTACAAATACCACATACATTTTTAAATATATATAGTTGTATGAATTTTCTTAATAATTTGAAGTAATTCGAAGTATACTTTAACATGAATTTCGGGTCAAGATACTTTACTTGAAATGATCTTTTAAATGGTTGAATCGTATTGCTTTCCAAAACTTCAAATCTGTTATTTTCTTGCACTCCAATTATCACAATCTCAATCACAATGGAAAGGGATTATTAGCCACAACCAAAGTGTCAATTTTTATGAGTTTTTATGTCAAAATAGTGGTTCTATGTGTCTTTCAATTTTGGAGATATTTTTCATACGGATTTTCACAATTTTTCTACCATCTTTTTTTCTCTCAATTGCTGAAAAAAAAAATAATTTGAGGTTTTATAGGAGTTATGGAAGGTTATGGGGAGTTGTTGGTTTGAATTCCAAATTCAAATCGTTCTCTCCAACCCTTTTGATGTCTTGTGGGTCGGGTCACCCCATATGCCCATGATCCATATTTTCTAACATAATTAATTTTTAATCTAGATTTTACAGTTTATATTGTGTTTAATAATTTATCCTTTTTATGCCCTTATTAATTGATCTTGACCATTTGAGTGTATTTTCGTTTATTTTAATTTGACAAGTAATTTAATACTTTATTTAAAAAATAATACAAAGAATTGGATCGGATTGAACCATAATCGATTGATTCACTTCTACAATTACATATGGAATCGAACCGAACTGGACCACATCCACTCTTACACAAGACATATAATTACTCTTGTATATAATACAAGAGAGTCTTTCAAAATGTGACGTCCTAATATAATAGGCATAACCAATAACGAAGTGTTAGAGATTGAGGAAGAAAGAAAAATCGTCAAAATCACGAATCCCAATTGCACCAGAAAACACGATCGCTCGAGCGCGGTTAATAACCGGTGATGCTACTGAAATTTTCGTTCGAGCGCCTAATAAGTGGCAGTGAGAGATTTTAAATTCGAATCTTCTCATTGCTTACGTCTTTGACTTTTTCAAAACAACTACCAACTCCCAATAAAACTCCCAAATAGAATTTCAAATAGAATTTGAGTCACAATCGAAATCTAACATCATCACACGATAAATCCGATGCATGCAAATCCGTTGGTTAAATATGCATATAGTAACCAATATATACAATGGTCGAACTACTCTAAAAAAATATTAGCCACTTAATTTATTCCTTCAGTCTCTCATATTTTTTTTCAAGAAATAATGCGTGGAAATTAGCCTATGAACATTAGACTCGCGTTATCTCCCGTTGGACCCAAACAACCACCTCAAATTGAGTATTATGTATATTTATAACATACAGAATATAATAATTATCATATTGTAACTATACAATTATGATAAATTTCGTACACCTTGCTAAAATTACTTAATTTCTACTTTTTAATTATGTATTTGTCTAGAGAAATGAAGAAAACAAAAATAATCCACTAAGCAAAATACAGACCAACTGACGAAGATTTTCTTATTTTAATCACCGTATAATTTAGCTCTAACATCCTCCAAAGTCTCTAACTAAAAAGGGACTGTTCTCCGGTTGGTTTCCGGCATGACGTAGCCCTAGTGTGAGTGACACGTCACCCGCACTCGTCCCAAATCTTATAAGCGTTGATTCATTAATATCAGCATTTCCAGAATCAGTATTGGCTGTCCCATATTGGTGGCTCGCAGCTGCCGGAAAAGATTGCGCTGCCATGGCGGAGGCGGAACCAGGCATTATGTTGGGTTGTTTTGCCTGGTTTTCCGAGGAAGAGTGAGTATTAATTGCAGTGAACGAAGGGTCGTTTTCTGGTTCATTGATTTGGGATCTTTTGCCTGATGGAGTAATTGCAGAAGCAGTAGCAGCTGTCTCTGCAGCAATTGTGGTGTTGGTCAGCATTGAAGTTTGTGCATTAGTCTCTCTCTCTTCTGCCTCTTCTTCTATGCCCTCTTGCTGATACATCTCCTCTACCATGGGTTTCCACAAACGGACCCTGGCATTAATGAACCAGTTTGAGACCTGAAAACACACACACAAACAAAATCAACATCATTAAACCATAAGAGTCAAGATTGCACTTCAATTGACTAACCCCGGTAGATTCAATGACTTCACGGAATTTAATGATGTTTACTAATAATGCCTACGTAATGTAAAAAAGCAAATTTAAGATTTTGACTGTGTCATTTTCCCTGACGAGTCATTCAATATTATTACTAAGAAATAAGTAGGGTCGATTATAGAGCAATAATATATAAACAAGATTTTGGTTTATTGTTCTTACATAATACCTTCAATACCTCTAATGTTTCCTAAAAAATATGCCACAATTGTTCAAGGATCACGGGTGATTAAAGTTTATATTCTTACATATTTTCATGAATAAAGCTTTATTTTGTCTCTTCATTGTCAGATCTGTGATAATTCAAAACCAGGCAACTTTCCTAACTACATTATAGGGGTGGTATACATGATGATACTAACATTAATTAATTTCAGCTAAAACATGCACAAAAATTCGATCTTTTATAGAACTGAAAAATGAAAAATGATAGAAACTAGAAAGATTTTTTTTTTTTAGCAAAAATCTTATGTTTTCAGTACAAATTCATTTATTGTTTATCTTGAGTGAATTTCAATGTGTGGTGGACGTAAGAGAGAGAAAGAGCGACTAGATTTTTTTGTTTGAACGTAGAGAAAGATTGAAAGCTGCAAACTTTCATGTCTCACTCTCTCGTACTTGCTTCTGCTGTTAATATTGACAGGGTTTTTTTTCTCTCCATTTCAGATTTCTCTTTGTGGGAAAGAATCCAATGAAACAAAAGAAATATAAAAAAAGTCTTAAAACTTTTTCTTAAACAGAAAGAAGAATAAAATTCCAAATTCATGCAAAATCTTTCGCTTTCTCTCTCAGAATAGTAAAAAATGAAATCGTGTGTTTAATATCAAAATAAAACAAGTTTCATCAAAATTGTGTCATGCAGCAAGTGAAAGAGAGAAGTCATTACGGGAGGGAAAAAAAAAAACCTGGTTTCTTGATAGGCCAGTCTGTCGAGCCAACAGATGCTTATCTGCATCGCTTGGATACCTGAGAAAGAGACCAGAAAAGAAAAGGACATTACATTCAGAATTCATACCCAAACCATATAAAGAGATGCACAAGCTTTATACGTTGTTCCGTATATTGGATCTAAAGCTTTCTTCACTTTTTTTCCTGCATGGGCGTGACAATCTAAGAGGGAAAAATAATAATTAGTTGCAGCAAACTGTACAGCAGCAGATTCAGAAGTAAAGCGGACAACTGCAGGCCCAGTCACCCCTCTTTAAACATTTACAACATCCGTATATTATATACTAGCACGCATAAAGGGACATAGGAATACTGTATTCACAGAAGTGCAGGTTCAAGTCCAAATATAGGAATACTGTATTCATAGAAGTGTAGGTTCAAGTCCAAATACATTGTTTAGGTGCTATATTGATTTATGAAAATAGTGTTATTTCTAAAACGACCAAGAGTACCTTAGAGGAGGGGGCCATGCTAGAGCCTAGAGAGAGACTTTGACGAGTTATAATTATATCATGTGTAGAAATGTGGAATCAAGATAACACTACTACGAGTGCCTGCCAGTTAATATAGCCCTTTCCATGTTGTGATGAAAAAGTCAGCTAGAAACTGATGGGATCTTATGTGTTTTACTGTTAATAATTAGAAAGCCAATGTAATTGAGACAGAATACTGAAAGGATCGAGAGAACGTGAAATAACACTGTTATATAGTTCTGTACCTTTGAAGCTTAAGGATGATCACAAGAAGAAAGGAAAAAAAAAAAAAAGTCGAAATGCATCGAGCATTGTCTAATCATAGAAATCTGTAATGATATAATATATTATTAGTGATGAACTTTTTTGTTAAAAAGGTTCAAGTTAAAACGAATTAGTTGAAAGAAAAAAGGGCTGAAAAAACGTACGGATGCAGAAAATGCTCAAAAAGCCAAGCTCTCAAAATATTGACAGAGCGTTCAGGCAAGCCTCTTTGGGGTCTCCATGCTTCTTGTTCCATCATTCCCATTTGATGAAATGCTCTTTGCTGTCTAAGGCTTTGTTCCAAAATTCTAAGCCTTGGAGTCTCTCCTTTGGTCACTCCTGATAGACCAGCAGCATCTTTTTCTCCTAATAGCTCACAGCAGTGTTTCAATTGTGCTGCTATGGCGTCTTTCAGGCACCGGAAATGGCGAGACATGGCTTTCTGTGCAAGAGATGTGTATGGAACGGCCGCCCCAAAACCCATCACCATGTCAAAAGAATTCACCACTATTTGCATTTGCTCGCAATAATGGTTGTATCTTTTATCCACCTGCAAAAAAAGTTCTAGATCAATGATTAGGGGATGTTTGGCTGAGCTAAATAATTCAAGATTACAAGTGGACTTTATCATCATTATAGCACTTAATAAATGTTGAATAGAGTGTGGTTCAGGGAAATGATTGTTGATATTTATGTAGAATATGCGTCCATCACTCTATTGTTATGCCTTCTTTTTCCCAATATAGACAACAAGATTCGCTACATATGACTATGTTTATTTGCATAATCAAATGTTAATCGAAAGAAAATCAATTTTCAAGTCAACTGATGGGACATCGATTGACTTATAAGAGTTGGGACAAGAAAATGAGAAATTCATCCACGTAATATAACAGTAAAACAAGATCAAGGATGCGGCTAACTTCCCAATCAGCAGATAGAAACATTTTTCCTACTGGACACGTAGGCAGCGTTGGGAGTTAGTCTCTCATGGTTTCACCAAATGAAAATTCTATATGGCCTAATTATACCCCACCACTATTAAAAAAGGAAATTTTTGGGTTTAAGAATACAAATATATTTTAAGAAATTAAACAAATTCAACCTTGCCAAAAATATATGATTTCTGGGATAATTTTACGCGTCCCATGGTGGATTTTATAAAAGAATGCACTAAACTAATAATAATATTTCGCCCTTGATGAGATTTAGAGCAAGAAATTAAGAAGAGTGAGAGTGACTGATTACATGCCTCATCAAGCATAGATAATAGTTTAACCTTCCTTCTCTGATGCTCGAGTCTATCAGCAGCTGATAATGGAGAAGGATCTTTTGAAGAAGATGATGAATTTCCACCGCCACCACCGGAGCCACTTGGATTGGAACTAGGGTTTGTATTTTTCTGCTTACCAAATTTGTTATTCTTGAATTGAGACCTACCAACACTACAAAATTCTTCCAATAATTCTTGGGCTGCCTTAGCGTACTTTGAATTCCTTAACATATGGACCGATGAAAAGGAAGACCCTAAGCCGACATGTAGCTGGTGGTTCGGACCCACTTCCCCTTGTAAATGCAGTGGCTGATTACCAACGCCACCACCCAGATTCTTGAATTGGTATGGTGTTGAAGTTGACCCTCCACCTTGACCAAAAAATAGCATCCCTCCTTCTCCGATTCTCAATTCTTCAGTCTTGGTTGCCTCCAAGTGTTGTAATGAAGAAGATAATGACAAAGAAAGCCCTTGCCCTTCCACAACTCCCGGAATTTCATTAGGGTTGGTTTCATTGCCACTGTCTGGAACCCAGGTAAATTGGGATGCGACGCCATTAAAAGCCCCTCCTTGGTTGTGGAAAGCTTGAAGAGTGGAAGAAGAAGAAGGATTTGGAAGCAACATGTGGAGGGTAGACGAAGAAGAAGGCTGAGAAGGATGATGAGAGTGAGATGGTGAAGGTGACCTTTGATGTTGTGGATTCATCAAGAAAAGCTGCATGGCTGCTGCAGAGTCGGCATTAATGCCTGAAATCTGATTCTGGTGGTGGTGACGATGAGCAGTGTCATTGACTACAGTCTGTTCTTTTGAATCCCCCAAAGGCCCCAAACCGCCCACCACCATCCTTTGCCGATTGGAAAACCACTCACTAGAGGCGGCTCCGGTAGGTGGAGTTTGTCTTGAATTCCGGTAATTCTGTGATATCTGGTTCTCTAATAATTCTGTAGCTGTGGCTGTACCAGATGGAAAATCGAACATTTCAGGGAACATCCCTGCGGCTTCATACACTGGAAGTCCACTGGATTCTTCTTCTTCCATACCTACCAATGGCGGAGGAGGCTCAAAGCCTTGAACTCTGAGTTTATCCGGGCGGATCTGCTGCGCTACGAGTTGTTGATGCTGGTGGTGTTGTTCTTGTCGTGATCTTTCGAATCCATTTGGGAAACTGAAAATACCTTGATGAAATTCTTGGGACATAGATTTCGAGTGATATTTCCTTATCCAAGATTTCAATTAAATTGTGACCTTTCGAAGGAGAAGTAACAGAAGGGAGTGACGCAGCTGCTATTCCCATATCAGTATCATCTTCTTCATTATAACGTCCTTTTTACCCCCCTAAACAACTGCCCACCTTCTTCCTTGTTATCTGCTCAGTTTTTCATCGGATCCATCCAAGAAAAGAAAACCTCGTTATAGAATTTCGAGTTTTGTTCATCAAAAGTATAATACAACATAGAAAATAACCCAAGATTATAGAAGAGCAAAAAAAGAAGAATAAATAAGGAAGTGAGGAGTAAAAGTGAAAGCATCAAATGAGTCTTTTACCGTCGTTCACAAAAAAAATTTATGTTTTAACAATTCATGTTTGTACACAAACATACCTCTTATAGTTGCAGGTTGAAAAAGTGTGCAAAGCTCTCACACATCGTTTTCTTTTTCTGTGTGATTCGAAAAAATAAAAAATTAAACTCTTGAATTCTTCTCTTTTGAATTTCTTACTCAGTCCATATACCTTGCTATCTCTATATCTCTGTCTGATGTTTCTGAGGCTGTCGTTGCTCTCTATTTCTTTCTCTTTCTATCCTTGTTTTCTCTTTGCACTGAGACAGTTGTTCTCCTCTGCAATCGCCTTCTCGAAAGAGAGACCAACAAAAACAAAAGCATTAAAATAAAGAAATAAGATGCCTTCTTAAGATCAACAACCCCACCCCGCACCTCGCACACGGATATACAATATCTTTTTTTTTTTTTTTTTTCCTCCAACTTGCAAAGAAAGTTTAAAAGACGGGTTTTCTCGACCCAGCTGAAGACCAATTATGTAGACAAACACGTTCAAAGATAGGTTCAAAAATAAAAGGAGACACGTGTCGACACATGATTGAACAATTTGAAAAAGAAAAAGTAACCTAAACAGGTGATGTTCAATCTTTCCATTTTTGTCTGTTTTTTAGCCCGTTCAATCATTATTATTCACTGAAGAGGGAGCATACCTGAATTATTAATCTCAATTTTGGAATGACGAGACTACCCCTCTCCATAGTACGAGCGAAGGGAAAATAATTTAGCAATTTATGAAGAGAGAAAAAAATGGGTAAACAAAATATTACAAAGTATAATTAAGTTGGACAAAAACAAAGTGATATGATAGCTTGATAAAATGGGCATTTTGTATTGAATAGAATCATCTATTATTAGTAATTTAGTAGAGATTCATCATCTATTAGGTAACTATGAGTCCCCTTATTCACTGTCAACTGAATATTGTGCCTTTAGTACATTGGACAATGAAGTAGGGATCCTATTATCGCCTAATCAATAATACATCTCTCTTAATAACATAGCATTATTCTTTTGTATTTACCCGATTGTGTTTTAGTTTTGAGTTTTTACACCCCAAGTTACCAACAAGTTTATATTAATGTATTTTTTTGAAGCTTTACTACATAAAATTTCTTGTTACGCCTCCTCAACACATGGAGGTCATGTGTAAGCCATGTAGGAAAATAAGGCAACATAAGACACATCTACCACATCACTCCATTTCAAGTGGAAGCCATGCGCTACACACGAACCTCGCAAGGGTTACTCACAAGCCAAAGTCAGTAAACAACACTCAAAGTATGTAAAAGCGTTGTTTAATAATGGATCGCAATAGCACATGTTCATGAGGTTGCATTTCCAACTTATTAGGATGTACCCAGAAAGGTGGCTCGCCTATGGGCGAACCTCCGAGTAAGGCAAAGGGCATGGATCTGATGTTCAATCACCTCACAAGTCGAAGAAAAAAGGGATGGAATCCTCTAGTTTCTTCCTTCAAATTGAATTTGATAGTTAGGGTATAAGCCCACACGATCTTCCTAAGATGAAAATCTTCTAACACTTTTATTATTGTCGCAATGCTTTCACCAATTAGAAAGATCGTAGAAAAATAAAATATTCTTTGAGCGACGTGGCAAGGGACACAATGCCCCACGTGTGCAATGATGGTTATAAAAGAAACAAAATCATCGGTACGAAGCGGCATGTGTCCAAAAGTTCATAAATACCTCGACACTCTAATTCCATACAAATACCCTAAGTTTGATCAAAGAAAATGTATGCAATATTCAAGCTCTAGTCAAAATTATATCTATTTATTTCTCTCGTACTTATTATATGTTTCTTCAACTAACTTGATCGTAATAGTGCAAATGGTCTCTGAACCTCAACTTGGGACAATGGCCTTTGCATCATTGCATGTAAATGGTGTTCACGAAAGGCATATGGGAACGATGAGTGGGCAAGGGATCTATTTACAGTTTGAATGTTCAAATTTGGAGGTCATCAGTTCTATAATCATAAAAGTTTATGTAGAGTTCCATCATCACATCAATATTTCTCTTGATTTAGCAAATTGATATATGTCAACGCTTATTTTTTGACCTATTTAAAATAGGTAAAAAATAAAATTAGTAATCAAAATTAAATTATATTATAAGTAGTTGGATGACTAACAATTTGTTTAGACACAATATTAAAGAATAAAAAGTTAAAATTAAATACGGACAAGTTGTATCATTTACTCTTTGCCGATCAAGTTTCTAATCAATTATTGATTTTGTGCGTCTTTGAAGTTTTACATAATTCTTTATAGAAAAAAATTTCAGACAATTTTAAATAGTCATATGTAGACTCAACTAGATACCTATGTCTAAATATAGGTAACACGTCTTGTAATCTTGTCTGAACCATAAACAAGAAATCTCGTGGAATTAAAGTGTGTAACAGAACACATTACACAATTCATAAGATAGAATATCTTTCGCACGTTACATATTTAAATTTTTGTTAGGTGTTTAAATAAATGATAAGAATAAATAAGGTTCTTGTTTACGATTTGAGATTAAATGCATGTTTTGTACTCGGTAATGAAATAAAAAAAGGAAGTTTACAAGGGAAAATCGCACTCTATCTTCACTAAACTATATCTCTTTTTGGTTATAATAAAATTCTAATGACCGTTTCTTATTTATAAGACAAATTAGAGCAAAATCAAAATTATAAGTGTGAAATTTTTGAATTGCTCGTTATGAAATTTCTGAATCAATTTGCGTACTAGCTCTGCACAACGAAAATAATTAATTAGGTTTCACAATTTAACATTGTTGCTTAGGCTTTGTTAGTATGACCATATTGCCCTTGCTCCTATTAGCCTATACATGAAGGAGACATTGTGAGCTAATTTGCTGGAAAACGCTCTCTGAAATTATAAGACGATGGCACGTGCGAAAGGTAGTGCTCTGGGTGGGTTAGGTTTGTACGGGGAGTAGGGGTTTGAAAGCCAAGTATAACTGATTTACAGTTTGGTAATGTCAATAAAATACGTTTTCATTTAACCATTTCACAAAGTTTTCGTTCAACAGGTGTTTTTTGCTTCACCACACAATTTCAGATCTTTTTATCACTATTTCATGTCCTTCTGAAACGGGATAATCAAGCCATGTTTGTCATTTATTTTTTCAAACGTTGTTTGCTACAGTAAGCAATGGGAGACAAACAAACCCTATTTCTTACTTTTCAACAACACTTTCTTCAAAAAATATTATTCAAAACTCTATTTCTTCTCCGAAAATGGGAGACAAACAGACCCTAAATTGTGTTAGAAATTTAATGAATATGATGCAGTATTTTTTAATTTAGACAATAATTCACGATCAAGAATAAGAAAATGACGTCATTTTGCTCACCATACGTTTTTTCATTTGAAAATTATAGTTAGGTCGTTAAATCTTTCTCTCGTTCTTCTCTTCTTATCTTCGCCGCCAACTACCACTTCAATTACACGACTTTATGAAATCCATTTTCTAGGGAAAATGACCATTTCCAAGTGGTCTCGTATATTGTATACATACCACGAGGACTGTTTTATAACGGCGTTTGTTTTGATTTTCTTATAGAGCAAATGAAAATTGATCGAGGAAGTTAGTACAATAAACTAACTCCTTAATTAGACAGATAATGTGTGTATTACATTCTCAAGCATCAATTCACTGGTGAAGTCGTCGGTAACCAACAATAACGACTTTTGATAGGTTTATTGGATGTCTTAATTTAAATCTATCTTTATGTCACATTTTTTTTTTTAATTACACGTAATATATCGACATAAAATATGTAAAATAAATTCGAAAATTCTAATTTATGTTTCCATGAAATAGAGTTTTAAGAGAAGAGAACGTCTCGATTGTAACTTTTGTAGGCTCAATTGCTACTCAACACTGATTGTGTGTGTGAAACTTTGTAACAACAAACAAGGTTGATAATTGACAGCCCAACTTCTTCTCCTGTCTATCGTCTTTTGGGTGAAATAATCACATGAATCTCACCCTTTCATCACACGCTTGATAGGCCAACTTCCTCATATGCTATCATTGATTTCTCAATATCTTTTTCATATCCAAATCTCACGTGCCAAAGTCGGCTGCACACGTGCCCCTCTTTTATTATTTTCACACGCCATGTTTAATTTCGTATTGCCACAACCATTTACAACTTATTAGACAGCTTGGTGCAAATAAGGATAGATACTTTACTAAGAAGACGAATTGGTGTAAGGGGACCACATGATTTTAAATTCAATACTACGCAAAAATTTTGGATTATTTTATTCATGTATTAGAAAAACGAATTAAAACAAAATATAAGTTTCTTGACCAAAAATATCAAACATATTCAATTAATTAAGTTTTCAATACACGATGTGTGATACCAACCCTAGAGTACCAAAGAGTTTACATATCAAAGGGGTCAAAACTCAAAATCGTATGTTTTTGTTTGGCTATCAAACTCTGACCACGAAACTAGTGTCAATCCCTTATCAAATTGAAGGATGCCACTGAGAGTCGATCGTCGTCTCTCTCGACCACTTGCACAAGGTATTTAATCTCACAAAGAGAATACTAGTAAGAACAAACTTTCAACTAGAGGCTTGGAAGAAGACAAACGAGAGAGAGAGAGAGAGAGAGAGAGAGAGAGAGAGAGAGAGAGAGAGAGGAGAATTCTAGAAGCACAAAACAAGAAACGATATCAGAGATATGACCTAATGGGGCAACTAAGGGTTCTATTTGATGTAGGACAACTAGATTTGGAGTTTAAGGAAGTACTGGACAGAAAATTGGCAAAGAAAAATCGCGTCAAGGGTAATTTTGTCATTTGTCGCGACGGTGTCGGAATGGGCTGAAATTTGGCAGGTTGATTGGAAACGGCCCGAAAGGTTGGACTCAGATTCCGAGATTTCGTGATTTTAGCCAAATTCCTTTGTTTAGACCCCCCGAATGATCAATTTTCGTATTTCCCGTTTTAGATTTTCACTATTTTTGGAACGATTTCCTTTTCTATGTTTTTAGGGTTTCTTGTAATGCCTATTTAAAGGTTTTTGGACGTTTTTCCGTCATGATTGATTTTGAATAAAATTTCGTTTTTAGAGAATTCCAGTTTTCTTGTTTTCAAGATTTACGTTAGTAAATCTTGTTACTTTCGTTCTGCGTCACTATTTATACCTTTATTGCCAACCATTGATCTCATATTTGATTCAAGCGTTTTTATGATTCAAAAGGATAACAACTTCAAATAGCAATCTTAACAAATCGGGTTTTGGGCCAATCAATTTATCAGGCAATTGTAAATATAAAGTTTGAGCTAGCAACACATTTCATCATCGCCACACAAGATCGGTTGGCATCATTGTCCAACACTTTGCACGAGAAATCAATGTTGATTTTTCACTAATAAATAAATTTAAAACAGAGAAAATTAAATTTTGTGTTTTGATTTTCTTCTTAATAAAATGGAAATTTTGTGAGGAGAGAAAGTTAAAGCCTTACCCTTGACAGCTAGTGTAATTGAAAAATATAAATGTAAAAGATTGCCCTAAAACCGTAAGGTAAGGTGAAAATGAAAGAGTAGTAAACAAGGTACAAAGGAGGTGTGTCGTACGAGGAAACGTCAATGCCAATTTCTATTGTAACTGTCTCTTTTGCCTTATCGAGAAATGATGGAAAAGGAAATATGATAGAATGCCAGACCAAAAAGCAACCAGGACAGTCTCCTCCACCTTCACCTTCAAAAGGCGGTAACTTGGAGATCGGATATCACGAGTTCGAATTCTTTGTCAACACTTACTCGGTCGAGTCCGTCGCGTTGGACTTGCCTACTACAGTTTATCTCTCCTGTGTGATACTGCACATAGAGCAAGGTTTACCCAATGCACACTCACGGATAGCGGTGATTAAAATCAAAATTTTAGTACCTTTTGATTAAATATATGATTAAAAAATTTGAAATTCAATGTAATACGTAATTAAAATTAATTATATATGGATTGTTCTTTTGTCTGTTTCTTCTTTTGATATAAATCAAATATGCCTTTTCTTTTTCGGATGCTGCTACCTTTCTTCTAGCTTTTCTATTACATAATATTTCACTTTATCAATTTCGTTTTGCATGACCACAAACCCACTTGAGAACTTGATTTTACGATAATTTCTTTTGATTATTCAACATAATGATTAGCTTGGGATTCCACGAGGGGACGACTTTATTGAGATGTCAATCATAATCTTATTTTTTGCTAAAATATATTTAGTTCAGTTAAAAAAATTGATTAAAATCTAATTAAAAGTCAAAATTTAATTTTAAACACACATTTCAATGAGAACCATATTTTTTTAATCACGAATTTCATCAACTTTTATTACAATTTAATAAAAAAATAATTTTTATTTAAATCAAACAAGGACTTGACTAAATCAAGATACAATTCGAATTATTAAATAAAAGAAAAACCGAGAACTGAAAGAATTGAAAGATTCTGTTTGAGCCACATTATTTTGGAAGAATGTATTCTGTAATAATAGATTGATGGAAAATATGTGGTTGAAAAAAAAAAGCAAAAGTTATTGATGTGATGGAATATATTATTTTATTGAAAAATGTGTGGTTGAAAATGAGTAGAAAAATGAGAATGAAATTTTTAAGGAAAAACCCCCACGTACAGGTGGGGGTTTCACAGGGGCCTGCCGGCCTCTCACGGCCTGGCGGGCCCCACATGTTTTAAAAAAGAAAAAAAAACCTACCCTCTCCCCACTATGTGTCTTGTCTGTAAACCACCCATCCCTCTTTTTCCTGCACGTATAGCATATCTCAATTTTTAATGTGTACCAAACATGGGTTCAAGTGGAAAATATTTATTAAATCTTATAACTTTTAATTTTGAGTTCCTAAGTTGAAAAGATTGTGACATATTCCAAAGGGACGATGAGATTTGTGTCACGTCACTAGCAGGAAGGAACCTTTTGTCCACACACATTGAGCACAGTGTAACAAATTAGAAATGCTAATCATGCGCTCATCATCGCCCAATAATTGCACTGTAATTACTTAATTTGGTTTTAGGTAATAAACAGTGTTTTAGCCATCTAGAGCGCATTTAATTAGTTTGTCCAATGAAAATTAGACAAGACATGACGATTTACAATTTTTTTTTTTTGTTAATTATCATTAATTCATCATCGTCTTTAGTAAGCCATTAGTAATATATCACTTTTATTATTGACAATAAAGAATTCGATCTCATTATTGACTTAGCAGCAAATGTCATTATTATACGTATAAGTTGACCAATTAAATTATAATCTCATATTATACATCATCGTGCTATAGTGAATAGGAAAAAGTTTCTTGGCCCGGGATTAAATCCCGAGTCAAACCAGGGGCGCCAAATTGAGAGGGGTTTGTCGCAAATCTCACCCTCCAATAAATGGCGCCATTGGTTTGACCCGAGATTTAATCACAGGCAAAGGAGCACACCTACCGCAAATAAGTATACAAGTGAAGGAAATGATTTATTAAAGGCAATTGCATTTTATCGTTTTTTTTTTTAAAAAAAAAAAAAAGAAAAGGTCAAATTTTCAATGCTTAATTGGTCCATAATATAGATTCTTAAAATGTAAGTTAATAATTAGCTTAATGGCCAACAAAATAGGGCTTGCTTGTTAAATATGTATCAAGTAATAAACAATTAAAAAGGCAACATTTGACCTAACGATGTAAAATATTAACCAACAATCTTCGTACATATGATAGACTAATGATTAAGATTTTGTTTATTTTAAGGAAAGGAAAAAAAACTACTTGTATTTCTTAGCATAATTGAGAATTATTTATCAAGATGGGCCCCATGGATGTAATAGAATAATTTCTTTTGGTAGGCCCAAACTTTTATAACATGGTTATGTTAATAGACCAAGTAAAACATTTTCGACTTTTGAACTTCTATATAACATATTCAATGACTTTTATTTGACTTCTTGTGTGCCATACATTTTAGATAATGATCCAAAGTTTAAGAGTTCATTACTAATCAAAGATATGAAATGAGTGGTAATTACAAAAGGTAACGAAAATCAAGAAAATCGACGAGAGGAGAATGGAAATGAATGGGTTGCAGTTGATCCGCCATGAAAACTCCCGATTGTGCTTAGTTAAGTCCGTGTCCTTTGAACGTACTTGTTTCTTGGGATTATTTTTATTTTCTACTATAAACTATTAAAAAGTACCCAGAAATTGGGATCAAAATAGGTCTTCACCCGATGATTCGGTCCATTTAAGCAGTCTATTTTAGTACCTATTTAATAACAATAATAGAATAATCACAAAGCAGACGAATTATTGACATTCCACGAAGTTAAGCACAATTGACAGCATCAAACTTCATAGTCTCGCATTCAAGTTGCCGTTGGAAAAAGGGAAGTTCAGAATAAAAATAAACTTGTGGACATGAATAGTCCACCCTCATCAATGATTTGAACCTCCAGCTCAATAAAGAAAAACTTTTTTCACCAGGGACAGAAGAAAAAAAAAATTTAATATTGTAGCAGGACAGGAAATAAATGTATATATTTGAAATTACTAAATTGGGCTTCTTGATAAAATAATTAACACTAAACAATCCAAGGCAGCCGAATTTTAATTGGTGTTCCTGTTTTACTGGGAGCCAAACAGTAATGTCCTTCTCATTTGGGTCACTTTCCAATCTGAAGGTTACATTAAGTTAAAGGACCAACATTCTCATGGTATGGCTCCACCCTTTTCAAGATTTAAAAAACTATATATATATATATATATATATATATTATTTTTAATTTAAAATTTAAAATTGATATCTTGAGATGAAAATGTAAAAACCAACATTATTTGAAAAATGTGAAAGAGAAGCATTGGAGGTGATATGGGGCGTGGACAAACTTTAGGGAAAGGGCCCGTAGAGACAAGGACACGAAATGTGTCTAAGGTGGTCCTAGGTGGTGCGGCCGGCAAGGATGTCCATGGCCACGTGGGAGCGGTGGTCCAAGCGGGCCATGAGGTGTTCCAAACGTGAAACGTGTCAAAAAGTGATAGGTGACAGACTGTTAAGGAAATTGTCATGGGAGATGGGAAAATCTTATGACTTGATGAGAAGATGAAGAATTGATAAGAATGCAGTAAAAGTGGGTAGAGGGGGTCTAGTCTGGGCAGCTTTGCATTGCAAAGTGGGGGAATTTATTTTTAGTCAAAGGCTACATAGTACAAAAATGCTTTTTTCCTTTGTTTTCTCAGATGGTCCTGTTTTTGTAGGGTTGATTTGATCATTAGACAACTATCATTAGCCTTTTTAATTTTATATTTAATTTCAATGATTTTTCCATGTAGGTGGAGCAATTTTTTGCACGTGTTAATGTTACCCATTAAGTAATACCAATGTAATGAAAATGGATCGGACCGTCTTTCAATCGAAAAAATCGAGAATCTGACAGATGCAAGATCTGATTGATTCTTAAAAACTGCATCTATAAAAATCAGCACGAAAACGAAAAGTTGGACAGTTCAACAGAAAACCGGTGACCTGGTTGCAATTTTACTGAGTTTTCCAGTTCGTTTTAAGAGAGAAAAAATAGAGAGTTAAGATGAATATGGAACTAGTTTTTCATCCAACTTTTCTTGTATACCTTAAGCTCGCTGACGCAATATTGGCATCCAAAAATTTAAAAAGAAACTTGAAAATTTGAATAAATCAAGAATCTTTATATAGAGGCATCATGTTCTCTTCACTCACTCTCTTGACAAGGAAACGGTAGGGGGGTTGTTTAATATATAGGGTTCATTCTACCTTTATTTGGGCTTGTTTTGTACGTAGCCATTAAATTTTGAGGAAATTACATAAAACTAGGCATTTAAGTTTTTGAAATTCAAAAATCATATCCAAAGTTTATTTAATAAAAAATTAGGTATTAATTAAATTAATAATTAAAACCCTAATTAAAACCTAATTTCTTTCCAATCTCCTGTCTCTCACTCATCTCTCTCTCTAAACTTACTCCTCATCCCTTCTCACTAATCAACCTCCTCTCTCAGTAGTAACGCATCCCTTGGAAGACAATCTCCGGCGCAGCGACGTCACAATGCAGTGCTTAGAGCGCTACCCCTGCTCGAATTTAAGTCGACTACGATAGGATGAAGGAGATTGCTGGTGAAATTGATCCCAAAATCGCGATGTTGGTGGTTGAGAACGGCGAAGCTGCTGAGTAATTAGGGTTTGTGTTTTCGATCTGCCTTCTTTCTCTTTTCTCTCTTCGACACAACTGCGTTTTGGTTGTTGTGGTGGCGCAGACACCGGGTTTTTGTTGTGGTGGTGGTGGTGTTTGCGGCGATGGTGGCAATTTTGTTTGTGGTGCGGGCAGCGATGGTGGTGGTTCTGGTGCGAACTCAATGTCGCAATGCTGCAGTGGTGGTTCTGCTACGAATTTTTGTTGGCATTAGTTGTAGTAGTGTTGTGGCCGGTGGTTGTGGCAGGGGTAGCATCGATGGTGTGGTGCAAGCGGCGATGGTGGTGGTTGGGTTGGTGTTGTGGGTGTTTTTTGTAGGTTATGTAGTGCAAGTGTTTTTGTTGTTGTTGGTGGTGGTTGTGGTTGTGGTTGTGGTTGTGGTGGGTTGTGGCGGGGACAGGGTGGGATGGTATTTGTGACCAATTACTTGGTTGATTTGTGACCAAATATTGGTGGAGGATTGGGATGGGAGTGGGATGTTTGGTATATGTGACTGACATTTTGGTTTATTGTGACTCATTATTAATCTGACCTTAAATTTCGATAATTTGTGACCAAGAAATTTGGAAATATGTGACATATCGATAATTTGTGATCTATAATTTTTTGATCACTAACCAATGAATTAAATATTGATGCATAAAATTTTTAATTTGCGACCTCGAAATAATTTGTGATCAATTAATTTGACGTTTTGTGACTGTAAAATAAGTTGTGTGACTTATAAATTTTGCGATTTGTGATCGTTGAACATATTGTAACTTTAAAATTTTTAATTTGTGACCGATGAACGAATTTTAACCTATAATTTTTTTGAATTGTGACCTTAAAATTTTTGAATTGTGACCAAATTGCATAGATCTGTGATATTTATATATTTATTAATAAAATAGATAAATAATTAATTAAATCATAAATAAATTTTAATGAAAACCCGATTTTTGAAATTTAAAACATCTATCCTTAATTTTGAAATGGTGTATACTAAAAACCTGATTTATTTATTGTTCCCTTAAATTTTCCATATTTAGTTGCTTTTGGGCCGATTTAGTGTCAATTTGATGTGAAATGGGGTTAAAATAACTATTAAAAGTTAAGCAATGAACGTTAAAAAATACATCTTTACTTGATATAACAATTTCCTAGGATATATATCTATATATGATTTTTTTTTATTTAATTATATCATTTCCTATTCGAACATCTTACTATTGACCCTCTCTCTTTTTCGAATCAATGTCTTATCGATTTTCAAAATCATTTCCTATTCAAAATATTGATTAATACATTATAATATGTTTAATATGGAGTATTGAGTAGAATTCTTTTAATATTAACCAATATCGTCCAATCTACTTCATTAAATATTATAGATGAATAATATGAACGTGCAATATTGAATATGTTCCTTTTTAACTACTAAGGTAAGAAAACAAAGGACTCGAAATAAATGAAAAATCGCACTGTAATTTCTAATGTATTGTAGAAAAAGAGTTAGTCCGTCCATTATTGCTCAAATTTGGGACCATCCATTCAAATTATGAAGTACGACCCATGAGATAAAAGGTTATGTACTCGTACATGTGTTAAGAATTGGGCGAATTGGGCTCATCAATTTCCCTTCCACCTTTCTATTTCATCATCCAGCCCCTCTACTTACTATTGGGCCCAATATTTGGACAGCGGACAGCCGCTAGCATCGAACAGTTGAAAGCCCATAATCCATCACAACAAACGTTCACAAAACAAAATAATTAATATTTAGTTTAGAGATTTATATTCTTTATCTAGATTTAGACTTGATTTTATTATTTTTAAATATGAAAAATATGGATAGCAAAATATAAAATGCATTGGAGACTAGTCTTGGTTTCACGGGTAACCTTTTCTTAGCACAGAAAGGGACACCGTGCGGCAGTAGTCTGCTCCGCTAGACTACCTTCCGCCTATTCCTCGGCCGCGTCGGGACGAAAGTAAATTTTGATTACAATTTTAAGAAAGCGAGCAACATGAAACTGAACACAATTGAAATAACATCTTCATTGATTGCTAGAAAGCAAGACATTACAATAGACGAAAGCAGGAAATTACAAATGGCTAGTGCAGGGGGAAAACACTAGTAAGCTTGAAATAGTTTTGAAAGACCAATACCCCCTATAATAGACTTAGCAACAAAAACCCAAATGACGGCAGTAGACGTCTTTTGGCTCTAGAATCATACTTTTTCTTTTCTATTTTCTATCTATTTTACGAATTAAATAAATATTTACAACACGGGGCTTAAGCACAGCTGCAGCCCGTGACATTCTCCCCCATTTGATTTGGCGATGTCCTCGGAGCCATTGAGTATTCTTCTTGCTGTTGCATCCGCTCCATTTGACCAAGTACTCTTGAAGATATTTTCTTGAAGCTTGAGTAGTTTGGTAGCCAAAAATCTTTCCAGCAACCTTCATCTCTGGTAGTTTCACTTTCAGAACTGGTTGCTTCAAATCTGCAGACTTCAAGTACTGTTTCTGATCGGTGTCTGCAGTATGGAGGAGTAACGGTTGTTAGCCAGTAGAAATTTCAAAAGGACTCTTGTCTGGAGAAGAGTTCTTTTGAACATTGAAACACATCTGAGCCACATCCAAGAGTTTCACCCGAATTTCATGCGAAGCAGAGGTAAAGTGCTGAAAATAGTCTCCCAGCATAGAATTGAACTGCTCTGTCTGTTCGTCTGATCTTCGGTGAATGGTAGCATTTATGCTCAAAGTTGAACCAAGAAGGTTGACCAACTCGGTCCAAAAGGTGCCAATAAATCGAGAATCTCGATCATTGACAGTAGACGATCCCCAGTATTTGACAATAGGCTTCAAGAAGAGTTGAGCTGTCTCTTCGGCTGATACATACTTGGGCGCTGTGCTGAACGGTGAATCCCTAGATAAACAGTCCATCCTGATGATGATAATGCCAAAGTCTTCAACTCTTGGCAATCTACTAATGTAGTTCGTCGATCCACTCTCGACTGATTCATTCAAGATGGAAATAGGCTCCAGTGGGCCTGCATGTTGTGGTAGTGCGGAAGTGTACTCCACAATAGTCCCACTTCCCAACACTCCTTCCTCTTGCTTCCGAAGCTCTTCAAACTCCGGTTGAGCCGTATAGTATGGAGTCTTGTTGGGGGATTTGGC
Organism: Fraxinus excelsior; assembly: GCA_019097785.1. Classification (NCBI taxonomy): domain Eukaryota; kingdom Viridiplantae; phylum Streptophyta; class Magnoliopsida; order Lamiales; family Oleaceae; genus Fraxinus; species Fraxinus excelsior. Next base: position 3,067,491 of record CM032623.1, on the reverse strand, counting down.
ACCCGAAACAAGTCCAATCCCACGATCGATTGCCCTCCTCGGCAATTTCCTCGGTAAATCATCTGGCATGATGTCTTCAACTTCCTCAGGCCTTGTGATAGGCGTTGGAATTGAGCCAGTTGTTTCTTCGGTATCCTCTATTCGAAGAGAACATAAGAATAAGGGTTCATTCCTCTGGAAACCCTTACCGCATTGCATGGCTGAGACCCTTTTCTTGCCAGTTTTCCCAAACTGTGTGGGAATAATGAATGGTTTGCTCCCCATCATTATAAGTGAGTCAGAATGCGGCAACACTGCTGTCTTTGTATCCCGCAGATATTCCAATCCGAGAATCAGCTTGAAGTCATCCATCTGAACTACCGACAAATTTGTCCTTCCTTCGAACGGACCTACTTTGATCGGCACCGATTGTGCTATTCCCGCTATTGGTTGAGCAACAGAGTTGATCGCCTTGACTTTCCCCTTACCTCTCTCCAGAGCAAGTCCGAGCCGCTCTACTTCGGAACTTGCGAGGTAATTGTGCGTGGCACCAGTGTCCACCATAGCCCTGATTGGCTTTCCATTGATCCTCACATCAATGTACATTAGGCCTTTAGCCTTGCAAGCGCGAGCTTTCGATTCTTCAATCCTCGGCTCTTTCGAGGGACCGACGTCCCTTTCAGTATTTCGATGCAATAGTGTATTGCACGAATGCGAGAGTGCACCAATTACATCCTCGTCTCCTTCGGAGTCGGTGTCACTACGGCAGCTAGCCTGTGGGGTATTTCGCTTCGAACCTGATCCCCCAGCTAGTTGACAGTATGCATTCACCATCCGTTTCTGAGGACACTCTGCCACCCGGTGAGGTCCTTCACATAGAAAGCATTTTAATCTAGGAGCGACATCAGATCTGCCCTCCTTTGCCTTTCCATGTTTCCAGTCAGAACTGGAACTGCCGTTATGGTTTCCTTGACGGCCGTGATATTTTTTCGGTGAGTTACTCTGGCGGTTGCCTTGATAGGGTCCTCCCCTATTCTGAGAGTAACGCTCTCCCCCATTTGAGTTCGAGCTCGGTCTGAAAGGTCTTCTTCCACCTTCAGCCGCTTGACTATTTCCTGAATGTCGATCCTCTCTCGACTCAGGTTGATAGTCGCTTGCACATTCGGCAGCTCCCATAGCCGCGCTTAAATCAGTGACCTTCTGTCTCTGAAGTTCCGTGCGCATCCACGGTTTCAACCCTTCCATGAAGGTGAACAGCTTATCCTTCTCTGACATATCTCTGATATTCAGCATATGCCCCGAGAAGGCCTTCACATACTCCCTGATGGAGCTTGTGTGTCTCAGTTCCCGTAAGGCCCGACGTGCCTCATATTCCACGTTCTCTGGGAAGAACTGAGATCTGATAGCTTCCTTGAGCAGATCCCAAGAATCTATTCGAATTCTGTTGGCTTGAATGTCAACATACTTCGTTCGCCACCGTTGCTTTGCATCTCCACTCAGATACATGGTAGCTGTAGTGACCTTTCTCGCTTCATCTCTGATCGACGCCGCTAGAAAGTATTGTTCCATATCGAACAAGAAGTTCTCAACTTCTTTAGCATCGCGCGCACCTCCGTAGGTACACGGTTCCGGAATTCTGAGCCTATGCACCGGCTCATGTGCGATGGCTTGCCCGTTGCCAATCGCGCTGAAGAACTAGTAACTGAGTTCTCAACGCTCCCATCTCATCCTGCAGATCAGGTATGATAGCGACAGCTTCAGTCATAGCTGCGCATGCCTCTTGGCATTCATCCAGTTGGATGCGTAATTCCCGATTTTCCGTCTGTGCCGCCTCGGCCTTATCCCCGAGGTTCTCCATGGCAAAACACAACCTAGTGTTCGTCACCTCAAGCGCCTCCAAACGCTGTCGGGTGTTCCTCTTTTGAACATCAACCACCTCCGTGGTGTTCGAGGAATTTGGATCAGTTTCCATAGCTTTCTTAACGAGATCTTGAGCCGCAGCTCTGATACCAACTTTCACGGGTAACCTTTTCTTAGCACAGAAAGGGACACCGTGCGGCAGTAGTCTGCTCCGCTAGACTACCTTCCGCCTATTCCTCGGTCGCGTCGGGACGAAAGTAAATTTTGATTACAATTTTAAGAAAGCGAGCAACATGAAACTGAACACAATTGAAATAACATCTTCATTGATTGCTAGAAAGCAAGACATTACAATATACGAAAGTAGGAAATTACAAATGGCTAGTGCAGGGGGAAAACACTAGTAAGCTTGAAATAGTTTTGAAAGACCAATACCCCCTATAATAGACTTAGCAACAAAAACTCAAATGACGGCAGTAGACGTCTTTTGGCTCTAGAATCATACTTTTTCTTTTCTATGTTCTATCTATTTTACGAATTAAATAAATATTTACAACACGGGGCTTAAGCATAGCTGCAGCCCGTGACACTTGGACTTGTGTGTTTATTTCATGGATTGCCATCTAGGTGACATGTAAAAAAGGTTGTCACGTAATGTGGATTGCACGTATTAAACAGTGTATTAATTAATATCAAATTCTAATAAATTTCATGAACATTTTATTGCAAATGATGCATGGTTATTTTGGTATACGAGGAATAGTTGCCAACCTACCTCATTGATGGATGGATAAATGTACAGTAAGACCATGCTACATGTACAATATTGGTTGACAACATCTTGTTTGACATCATCATATCCAACCATTTTAAAAAACTATTTTTTACATCAGATGGTAGGATTTTGACAACACATTGTTGTCAATCAATGTTGTACACTTAGATTTATTTATGTACATATATCTTTCAATAGGGACCAACATTATTCGGAAATTTCGTTGACAATAACTTTCATCTCATGAATCGACAAATTTTTAAGTCTAGATACCTCTAGTAAGTTATTTAAAGGCTTCAAGGATTGTAGATACATAGGATGTTTGAATTTCTAAGCTCGTGACCATATACAAAAATTTAGCCCGAACTAAAATTGATACTGATGTGGCATTATCGTGATCGAGCATCTTTGTTAGCTCGAGCCCCTCCTAACCTATGAGGTGCCTCCTGCAGACCTCGGGATACATCTAGTGCTCGAGCTATTAGACCAATGATTTTGGGTAATTTGGTGATGAAGGTCCTCGGGATATATTGCCTCGTAACGTTGTTCATCCTCGAGTAGCATCCTTCACTCGCAGACATCAAGTCGACCAAGGACTCTAGCCCTACCCAATCACCTCAAGTTCAAGGATCCTAAGTCGTAAAGGGGTCATATCTTAGGCAACACCTCTAATCACATCCTTATAGCCAAATCCGTAAAGTAAGGGGATAAGTCCTACTAGAACTACTCTACCTACCTCTATAAATACATCGTTCTTACTCACCATTTAGGTATGTGTTTACATATATTTTCTCTCAAATACTCTTTTTAACTTAAGCATCGGAGGGGTGATAAGGCCACACCTAGACGTCATTGTTTCAGATACCGGAAGATCTCACTCGCGTTCGTTTTCAGTCGTCAAGTTTGGAAAATCAGCAGGTGCGATTTTTGGCAGCATTATTGGCGCCGTCTGTGGGAAATGCTACCAAAAGTCATAGTGAATACGCGTTTAGGTCTTCCTCTTGCCAGCTCATCCGCTCCGAACCAACCACCCATTACGGATCCTCTAATTCATTAGGAAGAAGGAATGCCAGATCCCCCACCAGCAATGGTCACTGCTGGGCATTCGAAGAACTTTGTTTATAAAAAGTTTGTCCAATATTAATTAATTTTCTATATTTCTTTATTATATTAATCAACTTTGTTTATAAAAAAATTAATTGGCACTATTGACAAAAGGGAAAGAGGGAAAAAAAAAAACGTACGAAGACAAAAGTGTCAACCAAATATTATCAAACATTATATATTTAATTGTAATGAAGTTCTCAATCTTAACCTTCAATAATTAGCAAATCTTATTTTTGCTGATGATTCCTGTCAAAACATTCTTTGACTTACATTAAATCGAGGAATAAATATTTTGTCAAATCTTTATATTTATTTATTTATTTTATAAATTTAAAAATACAATGGACAAATAAATTTTTTAATATATTTTTTTGAATGAAAACCATTATTAAAGATACGACGGGCAAATTATTGGAACATTGAAAATAAGAATGCGGCAATGTACAAAATCAATTTATTTCAATCTTTCTTTATTATACACTTCAGTGTTAATATTAAAAATTAGGTAATTGTTGATATAATATAAAAAAAACAATAAAATCTTTCAATTTATTTCAATCTTTCAATTTTTTTTACTACAATAATGAAATTGTTAATAAAAAGTAAGGGCACTGTTGATAAAGTGATTAGGATTTTACTTTAGCGATATACAATTCTCAATTGTTAGTTTACTTTTTACGTGCATTACAAATAAAAGTCATTAGGCTTTTCAAATTAGTTTTAAGCACGAGCTTAAGAGAGGAATAGTTGTTTAGTACGTTGCTTCTCGATCCTTTTTTGACACAAAGTCCGTGCTTATGTGGCCTTTACTTTTAGTGCAACATTAAAAATTATCGGGATGTGTTTGGTGTACATAGAGGTGTTCATAACCCTCACAATATGTACACCAAGAATTTTTCAAAATTATCAACCTTGTTGCTTGTACAATTGTGCTTGCCCGTAATGGACCTGTCGAGCAGGTCACTGTACAAGCAGCATTTTTGAAAAGTTATTACAAGAAATGTTTCTAATAAAAAAAATAGAATTATTGATAATACCTAGCATTTATTTGATTTAGATAAAAATAAATTTTTTAATAAATTTTGATAAAAAAAAATAACGAAATATGTGATCGAAAAATTTTAAATCTCACAACACGCATTTCTCAAAACACCTTTTAGCCTCTGTTTGAACCACATTATTTTTTTCATTCACATTCTTCTATTTATTTTCAATCACATATTTTGTCAATAAAATAATATTTTCTATTATATCAATAATTTTTTATTCTTTTTTTCATCCATATATTCCCTATCACATCGAACAAAAAAATACATTCTTGTGAAAATAATGTGCCTTGGGGGCTTAGTTTGAATAAATGCTTATTAGCACAAAAAAAAAAAAAAAAACTTGATTTTTGAATTTTCAAACAATAAACCTGATTTTTGATTTGGTGTAAAGTAAACACCTTATTTATGAATTTTTTCCTTTAATAAACCCCATAACCACACCACCATCTGCCCCACCAGAACCACAATCCCCCACCAAAAAATCCACCTCAAGTTTTTCTTCAGCAAATTAAAATATATCATAACCTAAAATCCTCGTACCTTGGCCAAGAGTGAGCTTGAATGGCGTTTCCTTGTCACGACTTGAGTCAAACTTAGTACCATCTAGCAGGGTTCCAGTATAATGAACTGAAAAATTCCTACAATACAATCAATTAACAAATATCATCAATTACACAGCATAATCAAATAATTAGCAAAGGCTTCAGCAAATTACTAATTTACCTTCAACTTTGTCTCCATTTTCGGGGGTATCCCAGCCTTCCCCTTCCTTGACAAGCTTCTTCTTCAATCCTTCATTTCCGATCTCCTTTTCCTCCCCAACCTTCAAGTAGGAACTATCTTCCGGCATATCCATGTCATCCATCCCCTCTGGTGGTGGCATCTCGAAATCTTCATCCATCTTTTTTTTTTTTCTAAAACGTGATGAAAATTGGAGATTTTTTGGTGGGGGAGTGTGGTGTGGTGGAGATGAAGATGGTGGTTGGGATCTTTTTGACCTGGGTGGTGCATGTGGTGGTTGTGGTTATAGGGTGGGTTGGGTTTGGTTTATTAAAATTATTTTTGTTTTTTATTTTGATTTTTAATTATTTGTTTGATACTCATTTGTAATTCTTGAAAAATTTGAGTTTATGTTTGAAATTAATTTTTTATAGTTTTCTATTTTCCTTTTTGTTTTATTTTAAAAAGAGGGTAAATTTATCATTTCACAGGTTTTTATAGAGTAAATTGATGAAAATTGAGTAAAATGATGTTTTTCGCAATAAAATATGAAAATATGGATGAAAATGTAAAGAATTAAAATATAGAAACGTTTTGCACACTAAGACCAAACGTAACGACGTCCTTATTGAAATATGAAGCAAAAATGAAGGAAGAGGGATCAGCCTGATGATCAGCAAAAGAGAGAATTCTGAGGGGGCAGAAACGTCCATTGAGGAAATGCACATGGAGGACACATTTTCTGTTTTTGCTCTGCTGTAAAATTCTTGTTAGATAGTTTTTATTTCCTGCCAAGTTTGTTATCCTTTCTTGTAATGGTTCTAGATCATTCTTTCCTGCTGTATATATTGATGTAAGAGGTGAATGGAATGTAACAATATACAAAATATTCATTGCAACTCTATTGTTTCAATACAAAGTTCAGCTGCTTTCCGGTTGCATAATCAGCTTAGTTTTCATATACATTCTTCACTTTCATTTCTTATATGGTATCAGAGACACAAACTATGGCTGATAATCAAAATACCACTGTGGAAACAACAAACCAGAATGCCAACATTGAGCAAAGTTCAAATGCCAATTCAATATCAAATATTCACCTTAATGATCCTACCAATTCCAGCAGCCCTTACTACATTGGTGGGAACGACAACTCAGGTGCCATACTGGTCACTCATGTACTGGATAACACCAACTATTATGCTTGGGCAAGATCTATTAAAAGAGCACTTCGAATTAAAAACAAACTTGGGTTCGTTGATGGAAGCATATCTGAACCAGGAGATTCCAACAATTTTTTGACGGAACATTGGCTACGGTGCAATGATATTGTAATTGCTTGGTTACAAAACACTATATCTACTGATATTAAGCCTCAAACACTCTATGCTAACACTGCCCGTGAACTCTGGTTGGACCTGGAGCATCAATTGGGACAGCAAAATGCCCCACGGATCTATGAAGTGAAACAATCCATTGCTACCCTGATGCAAGAAGAAGATAGTGTAAGTATATACTTCTCAAAGTATAAAACACTCCTTGATGAATTAATGAACTATGAATCCATCCCCAACTGCATCTGTGGGGGTTTTAAGTCAGTCATCGAGAACCAGCAGAGGGACTGGGTGATGAGGTTCCTAATGGGGCTAAGTGACTCATACAAGGCAATTAAGGCTCAAATCCTCTTGATCAAACCTTTTCCTACCTTGAATGAAGTCTACTCTATAATTCAGCAAGAGGAGAAAAGGAGGCAGATCTCAATTAACACTTCTGCTCCAGACTCTATGGCATTTGCAACCAGAGGAGGCTCTTACAGCTCGACAAGGCAGGGTTTGAGAAAGTATTATTGCACTTTCTGCAAGATGGCTGGACACTCACTAGAAAGGTGCACTAAGGCCAATCCCAACAAATCATTTTGCAACCATTGTCACATGACAGGACATTCAGTAGAAAAGTGCTACAAAGTTCATGGATATCCTCCAGGACACAGGCTATATGGAAAAGGAAATACCTATGCTAGCCTAGTTTCTTTGCAGGGACAAGGAGATACTGACAGTAACCAAACGACATTCACCCAGGAGCAGCATGCTCAGATTCTGGCTTTATTACAGTCACAAAATAACAAAGCCCTGACTAACATCACCCCTTCAGACGCACAAACTCACAAACTTTCTGGTATTTTATCTTGCTTATCAGCCCATGGTACAAAAACTAGTAAGAGTCTTAGCACATCATGGGTGATTGACACAGGAGCAACAGACCATATGGTCTGTTGCACTTCATTTTATAGCTGCCCTCCAACTAAAGTAACTTACTCAGTTTCCCTTCCAAATGGAAATATAGCTAATGTCACACACACAGGGACTGTCAAGGTCACAGAGAAGTTGATCTTAAACAACGTTCTCTGTGTACCATCCTTCACATTCAACCTCATATCTGTTAGAGAGTTAGCCAAAGCATCAAATTGTTGTCTAATATTTTTTCCTGAAAAATGCTTTGTGCAGGACCTTTCGACCTTGAAAATGACTGGAATGGGTGAAATGAGGCAAGGACTATATCATCTGGTGCAATCTCGAGTTCCTTCTACAGCACTAACAGAAGCTTTCTCTTCCATCTCAAACAGAACCCCTGTGTCTGCAACTATATCTACTAGAAACAAAAATTTTGATCTCTGGCATTATAGACTGGGGCATCCTTCCGACTCTAGATTAGATTTTCTGAATGTTGATCACAATCCTAAACTTGTTAAGGAACCGTGTCTTATCTGTCCTTTGGCTAAAATGCATAAACTACCTTTTTCCATCAGTCATCATAAATCAAATAAAATTTTTGATCTCATACATTGTGACCTTTGGGGTCCTTGCACTAAAATTAGTTACGATGGATCGAAATATTTTCTTTCCATAGTTGATGATTTTAGTAGATGCACTTGGGTCTACATGTTAAAAGCAAAATCTGATGCTACTGCAGCCTTGCAAGGTTTTTGTGCCCTTATTAACACCCAATTTCAGACTAAAATTAAGGTAATTAGGACAGATAACGGAGGGGAATTTGAAATGAAGGAATACTATCATAAAAATGGCATTATCCACCAGAAAACGTGTGTCGAAACACCACAACAAAATGCCATAGTGGAGAGAAAACATCAACATATCCTCAATGTTGCCAGAGCCCTAAAAATTCAAAGTTCCATTCCCATGAAATACTGGAATGATTGTGTCCTTACTGCCGTCTATCTGATAAACAGAACCCCTTCACTTTTGCTCCAAAATAAGACCCCTTTTGAGCTCTTATTTAAACACAAGCCAAGCTATTCACATCTTAGAAATTTTGGATGCCTTGCTTTCGCTACAACACTAGCGAGTCACAGAACTAAGTTCGAACCAAGAGCAAGAAAATGCACGTTTTTAGGATACCCCTTTGGAATAAAGGGATACAAACTTCTTGATTTTGAATCCAAAAAGATCTTCATCTCCAGAAATGTTGTGTTCTATGAGGATCAATTTCCTTACAAGAACTGTGGTGAATCTGAAAGTAATAACATGAGATCTCCAGAATCCAATCCTAATGCTTTTGAAGTTGAAAACCATACTCATTCCCCTTTTATCACTGATGAAATTATGGAAGATAGAACTATCCATTCTTCTCCTATTAATACCACTGATGAACTGATAACAGATGGAGCTTGTAATGAAGACATTGATTCTATCCATGAATCGAACAACTATCCTGTAGAGTCTTTTTTATCATCTAACTCTCAAGAACCTCAACAAGAGTCAACTGATAACACCATAATTGATCACCAACCAACACGCACATCCTCAAGAGTCAAGAAGACACCTGCTTATCTGAAGGAATACATATGTCAGCAAGCCTCATTTCACCCATCGCAGGAATTGGAAAGGGACAAAGGCCTTCACACTCCAGGTAATTTTTTCCCTCTGAGTACTACCATATCAAACCATAAATTATCAGACAAACACAAAGCCTTCATAACCTCTATAACTACACACACTGAACCTAAATCATACCAAGAAGCACTAGCCTCAACTGACTGGTGTAAAGCCATGAATAATGAAATTGCTGCTTTAGAGATGAATAACACTTGGGCTGTGACAGATCTTCCCCCTAACAAGAGACCTATTGGCTGCAAATGGGTATTCAAAGTGAAGTATAAGGCAGATGGAAGCATTGAAAGATACAAGGCTAGGCTCGTGGCAAAGGGATATACACAGCAAGAAGGTTTAGACTACCATGAAACTTTTTCACCTGTGGCAAAGATGGTGACGGTTAGGACCTTACTTGCCATTGCAGCAATAAAGGGATGGTATTTACATCAATTTGATGTAAATAATGCATTTTTGCATGGAGATCTAGATGAGGAAGTATACATGGATATGCCTCCTAACCATCCAGATGCAGGGAATTCAAAAGTGTGCAAGCTGTCAAAAAGTATATATGGGCTTAAGCAAGCATCTAGACAATGGTACTCCAAACTTTCAACCTTCATTATTGAGCAGGATTTCACTCAATCAAGGGCAGATTACAGCCTATTTACGAAGGCTGATAAGGGTTCATTCACTGCCATTCTTGTCTATGTGGACGATATAATTATAGCCAGCAATGACATGGGCATCATCAACTCACTTAAAGGTATACTCAATGACAGATTCAAGATCAAAGACCTGGGGACATTGAAGTATTTTCTGGGAATTGAAGTAGCAAGGTCTGATAAAGGTATTCATATAAATCAACGAAAGTATGCTCTGGATATTCTATCAGACTCTGGAACAATAGGGTGCGTGCCAACAAAAATTCCTTTAGATCAGAACGTGAAATTGTCTAAGACAGATGGAGAAAAGCTCCCTGATTCTACTTTGTATAGGAGACTTGTTGGGAGATTGTTATATTTAACAATCACAAGACCAGACCTATCATACTCAGTGCAACTACTAAGCCAATTCATGAATGACCCTCGAACCTCACATTTAAAAGCTGCAAATAAAGTATTAAGGTACATAAAGGGAGCTCCAGGGCAAGGCCTGCTATTTCCTATCAATTCAGAACTACAACTTAATGCTTTTAGCGACTCGGACTGGGGAGGTTGCCAGGATACACGAAGGAGCACCACAGGATATTGTGTAATGCTTGGAAAGTCATTAATTTCTTGGAAATCAAAGAAGCAAAGTACAGTATCCAGGTCTTCAGCTGAAGCGGAGTACAGGGCAATGGCAAATGCTTGCTGTGAACTTACTTGGCTTAGATACTTATTCAAGGATTTGAAAATTGAACATCCTCAAGCTGCTAACCTATTCTGTGACAACAAATCTGCTCTTCACATAGCGGCAAACCCAGTTTTTCATGAAAGGACTAAACATATTGAGCTGGATTGCCACTTGATAAGGGACAAGATTCAAGAAGGGAACGTTGTTACTAAGCACCTTGGTAGTAATTACCAAGTTGCTGACATTTTAACAAAGTCATTAAGTTCATCACAGTTTTATCAACATATGGACAAGATGGGAGTTGTTAATATCCACTCTCCATCTTGCGGGGGAGTATTGAAATATGAAGCAAAAATGAAGGAAGAGGGATCAACCTGATGATCAGCAAAAGAGAGAATTCTGAGGGGGCAGAAACGTCCATTGAGGAAATGCACATGGAGGACACATTTTCTGTTTTTGCTCTGCTGTAAAATTCTTGTTAGATAGTTTTTATTTCCTGCCAAGTTTGTTATCCTTTCTTGTAATGGTTCTAGATCATTCTTTCCTGCTGTATATATTGATGTAAGAGGTGAATGGAATGTAACAATATACAAAATATTCATTGCAACTCTATTGTTTCAATACAAAGTTCAGCTGCTTTCCGGTTGCATAATCAGCTTAGTTTTCATATACATTCTTCACTTTCATTTCTTATAGTCCTGGCTAATAAGTCTTCGTATAAAGAATAAAACAGAAAAATAGAATAATTATCTCATGGAGGCAGAGCTGCAGTGACTAGACCCCATGTAGTCACTTACAAGTTACAACCTGACACAAAAATCATGAGGCACTCTATTTCTGGAGAGAAAAATCAACTGCCAAAAACTTGTCACTTCATCGTTCACAATCACAATGACTTGAAATTCTTGTCTAAAATGTTAAATAATCATAAACAAGATTTATTTATTAGGCAGAATTCGATCCAGATTTTTCTCAAAATTCATTTTTCAAAATTCATTTTTAACCATACATCTTTTAATAAAATAATATTACACTTGAATTCAAAAAAATTTCTTATTTTTTAACTACATATTTTATATCACGTCACATCACACCACATCACATCATAAAATACATTTTTTTTAAAAAAAAAATTGTGCATCAAAACTCCTAGTTAAAGTTGAAGAGATGTGGCAGAGGTGAAAGGAGCCTCACCTTCCCTTGTGATGTTTTGTCAACGGGAAAGGTTGAGTAATGGGTTTTTGACATTTAGTGAACTAATGGTGGAAAAATGGGGCTAAAGCACAAAAGGTCCCACGTCAGAGAAATGCACAAAATCTTTATAATGGAAATTCTTACATCATCTGTCTCTTCTAAGCTTTTAAAATAAAAGTTTTGCATCATTTGGCCTATATTTTCGTAGAATTGAAGTACAACTTGTCCACTTCTCTTTCTTTAACCAGAATGTTCTTCTGGTAATCAAGAAAAAATATTGCAAATTTCGTTTCAAGTTTTTGTATTTCTCTTTATTCTTATGTGGAATGATTTGTCAGATGTAGTATATGTCGGAGAATGGATATCTTATTTTTTTGTAATATCTTCTAATGACTACTGGGAAATTGGATTCTTTGTCCGATCTGGGGCTCATCAGATTCCTTCAAATTCTGAAGATTCTTCAACTGTTTGTGGTAAGCCTCTGAAACGTGATTTACTTTGCTTCTTTTATCCCTTTTTTTCCTTTTCTTTTCTGGATTTTGTGTTATCGACAAGTTATTTGTCAAAAAACTGAATGAGCATATCAGTCTTTATGAATCAATATATTCTTCTTCATGATCAGGTGGGTAATTTTTGTTTTGAGATTGGTGAATTGTTGGACTTTTGAATATCTAGGAGGTTGAGATTTCATTGTCTCGAGTTGAAAATTCTGAGAATCAATGATCGGAATTAGTTCCACAGATAATTAGTTTATTTGTCTGAAGTTCTGTGTCATATCTGCGTGCTTTCATTTCATATCCATTTCGTTGGACTCCTGGATTAGATGTTCAATTCAAAACTGAATTTTTTTTCCTATCTGGCTAGCTGAAGTCCGTTAAAGTGATGATCTTCCTGGCATAATACTGCTTGAATTTGAGATATTGATTGAATTATGTCCATTAATTTTTCCCTTCTAGAGAGAAAAAGAAGAAGCTTAAGATTGCTTTTGGGATTCCATTTTCTAATGGTGGTTCTTATTCGAATGAACACACTCAGTCTGCAGGATATAGTCGCCTACCCACAAGACGATAGCAATTTAAATAATGGGTTGGCTAACCAAGATTTTCAAAGGTTCCAGTCACAAAATGTCGGAAGGGCAACATCATGAGAAATATGAAGATGATACGATTTGGGAAGAACCTCCTGCTTTGGCGGTAATCCTTGATGTCGTTAGCTATTGATCTTCACTGGTTTCATTTCTTTTGCATATGCATAAGCTATTTTCAGCATCGATATGGTGAAAATGGTCCGAGGTTGTGGGACAAACAAGTTTTCTCTCTATTATTATTGTTCTAACTTCGTAGTTTTGGGCCGGAAATGTAGGATGCATGGTCGGATTTTGACAGAGAAGAAATTGATCTTGCAATTGCATGGTCTCTGGCTGAAGAAGACACCTCTGTTGCTGAAGAAGACTTGTCTCTTGCTGAAAAAGATGAGAAAGGAAAGAAAGAAGAAGATGAGAAAGGAAAGAAAGTGATTGGTAAGTCCAGCAGGACGATAACTTATATTAATGCCCAAATGTGTAGAGTTCTTGTAAGTTCTTTGATCATCTCTTGTTGAGTTCTGAGAAGTATATGTAAGACTCTTAGCCTGATTTGTGAGATGGCTTATTTTTCTTCCAAGGAACAGGAACTTATTATTTCATCACTCTCAGATAGGCTTTAAAAGCAATATATGCAACTATTTTGACAATTGATTTGGCTTTCCATATGGAAGTCCGTGGGGATATAAATGGGGCTAGTAAAGAATTTGTGAGAAGTACAGTATGCCTCTATCTTGTGTATTATCGTGTAACTTGTGTGTACATTCACTCTGCTTAAATTTTGGTTGTTTTGGGATAAAGAAGTCCAAATTATGTTTGAACTTTTATCAGGCGCACATTGATGATTTCTAACTTAAACATGTTGATTATCAGATACTGAATCTCAGTCTCACTTAGAAGAAGACGAACTGCTTGCAAAGGCTATTCAGGAAAGTCTGAACATGGAGTCTCCACCTCGACATGATTATAGAGGATACTTTCCACCTTATCCATACTACTATAACTCAAGGTACAGGTAATTAGTGTCTTTTCCATTTTATAATTTATCTTCAAATGTCAATTCACCAGTCAATGGTTAGTCAATGTATAACAAATTGGTGATAACTGAAGCTTTGACATGACGTCGATGGAAATAATTATATGGTCTTACTCTTTACAGTTCAGTTATAAACATAATTTTTCCCTGCAAACTTTTTGTTAGACAGTGTATACAATGCAGAAATCAGGCCTACTTCTTTAGTATCCTTTATTCATCTCTCACAACTCTATTATGTAGGTTTGTAACTTCGCCGTTCTTTTATATAAAGCTCACATAGCTCCAATGGTACTGTTGACATTCTACAAGTAGGCATTCCACAAAAAAGAGGGGCATACTGGCAAGCGAATGTATACATTAACGATTCATTTAATTGCTGCAATTAATATATGAAGATTTGGAACTTTCAGATTGACTCATGTTAATTGTCTAGAATTTTCGTTTGGTTCCAAGTCCTTGATATTGGCATAGAGCGGCTTTGTTTAAAAGGAAAGACATGTAAAGCACTAGATTTAAGGAATAATCTGACCTTCCTAATTCAATGGATTAAACTGTTAATGCATATCTGCATTCCAAACAATTTTTCAATCTATTTTTTCTTACATCATTTAGACCTAATGTGGTTCTTGTAGGATTTGTGCTGGTTGCAATGGCGATATCGGTCATGGAAGATATTTGACTTGCATGGGGGCTGTTTGGCACCCAGAATGTTTTCTTTGCCATGCTTGCAATCAGCCAATTTCCGATAACGAGGTCTAGAATTATCATTAAGTACTTGAAACCTATGTGATTTTGTTCTAAATAATGTTATTGGTTTTTAGTTGCTTGATATTTCTTATTTTTGTTCGTAATCATTAACAGACAGGTTTAAGAACTCTTTTCTTTTATATTCACTCCAGTTTTCGTTGTCTGACAATCGCCCTTACCACAAATCCTGTTATAAGGAGCAGCATCATCCCAAATGCGATGTCTGCAAGAATTTTGTGAGTATCTATTCTCTGTGAAGCAATAATATGTAGTATAAGATTATGTATCTCAGATTTGCTCATCCACTTTTCTAAATTAATAGCTCTTGCCACTTCAGAGTGTTATCTGTAAAGAAATAAATGAGAAATCATGCCAATATTCCCTAACTGCTTTGCCCTTTCCCTTTTAGACTTCTAGAAGGGATCTGGACAACCAATAAAACTATCATTATTAAACTCCCATTAACTATTATTTTAAGGGTTTATGGACAAGGGAGTGCAGACAACCATGTTAAAACCTGCATGAAAAGTCTTGAGTAGTACCGTTACCGTAGTAGTCATTGAGCCACGGAAATTCTCGAAATTGACACTTTTAACTCTGAAATCAACCTATTTCCTGGTAGGATATATTGAACTAGAAAGATCTCCTATCTTTAATCCTAATATAGCATATGCCAGTGCCGAATTGGGTTGATAGATTTCCTTGAGTTGAACTCAATTAAAAAATGAAAAAAAAAAAAAAAAACATTTTGGCAAAAGAAAGGGAGAGTAACGAATGAATGACAAAATCGAGAAATTTGTAATATTGGCCAGATAAGTACAAGGCAGAAAGATTTTAAAATGAACAAAGTGTGCTATGATTACCAAAAGTGATTAGTACCAACTGACTGGAACTATGTAATCTTAAAACTCAATAAACTAAATAATATATGAATTTGATGGTTACAACCCACAGACTTTATGCTGAGTACCATGAATCCATGATTATGGCCATCCATCTTCCTCGCTTAGGCACCATGATACTTTGCCCATTGCACATGATCATGGTCTATTGATTTCGGAATAGAATGGGGACATCAACTATATGTTTGTATCGCATTTGATCAGTAGTTACTGCTTTCAAATGTCATTGTTTTATCACTATGTTTCCCAAGTAAACATGGGTCTTACATACAAAATGTTGTATTCCATCTTAAATATCTGGCTGCTCTACTCTAAAGCAACATTTCATGAGTTTGTGGTGAGATTGTAGACACTGATTTCATCTTCAACTTTTGATCATTAAGGCTACATTGTTACACTATGCACATGATGAAGATGAACTGTTCTGTTCCTTTCTGGATACAATACTAACAACATGGTAGCTTTGGTTTTTCTGAATTGTTTTCCACCAACATAGATCCCAACAAATGCAGCCGGTCTTATTGAGTATAGGGCACATCCTTTTTGGCATCAGAAGTACTGCCCATCACATGAGCATGATGGAACACCTCGCTGTTGCAGCTGTGAGAGAATGGAGGTTTGTTGGGAAAATGATGTTCTAAAATAGAAAACCTGAAAAGAACAAGGAAATTTATCAACAGGATTAGCCTTCAAGTTTATTTCTTTGATTAATGTCAAATTTTCTGATGCAGCCGGTGGATGCTAGATATCTGATTCTTGATGATGGCCGCAAGCTATGTTTAGAGTGTTTGGACTCCTCAATAATGGATACCCACGAATGCCAACCCCTTTACCTTGAAATTCAAGAATTTTATGAAGGTTTAAATATGAAGTTGGAGCAGCAAGTTCCAATGCTCTTGGTTGAGAGACAGGCCCTAAATGAAGCCATGGAAGGAGAAAAGAATGTAAGGTTAATGCTTTATAAACATTGTATCCCTACAAGATTTCCAATTTTTTTAATATTCATCTTTTGTCCAGGGTCATCATCACATGCCCGAGACTAGAGGACTTTGCCTGTCAGAAGAGCAGACCGTTAGCACTGTATGTATATCTTTTGGCAGCATCTTACTTTTAAATGCGTAACGTAAAGTTGTAAAGTCATGTTTTTCTGTCTTTGAAATTGAAATTGGTGCCTGTTATCACAAAATCCAGATTTTGAAGCGGCCGAAAATTGGTGGATATCGGATAGTAGATATGATTACTGAGCCTTATAGGCTAGTTCGTAGATGTGAAGTGACAGCAATTCTTGTTTTATATGGTCTTCCTAGGTGAGCACTGTTTCCCCTTTTGCCTCTAAATAGTCTATGCTTGCACTTTCAGAGCAAAAACCTCTTTTCTATTCAGGTTATTGACTGGTTCCATCCTAGCTCATGAGATGATGCATGCGTGGCTGCGACTTAAAGGTGATTTTCATCTTACTTATGTTGCTTCCCTTGCAACTCACTCAAGTGCATGTTTGGTCCAAAGGATTCTAAAATGAATAGCAATTTAGCTTGTTTTCTTCCTTGAAATTGTCTAGTGTTATCCAATCCTCAATAGCAAATACACCATAAGCGCAGTGTGTTGCTTGAACTACCGGCGCTTTTGCAGGTTACCCAAATCTAAGCCCAGAAGTGGAAGAAGGTATCTGCCAGGTGTTAGCTCATATGTGGCTAGATTCTGAAATTATTGCTGGTTCTGGTAGTAATGCAGCTTCTACTTCATCATCATCTTCCTCCACCTCGTCAGCAGCTTCATCGTCATCTAGTTCCTCGAAGAAGGGTAAACGATCTCAATTTGAGAAAGAACTCGGTGAGTTTTTCAAACATCAGATTGAGTCAGACACTTCAACAGCTTATGGAGATGGTTTCAGAGAAGGCGATAAGGCTGTGCTCAAGTACGGCTTAAAGAGAACGGTTGATCACATTCGGCTTACTGGAAGCTTTCCGTGCTGACTTCATTGGCGATTTACTCTAGATATTCCACTCAGACATCATAGTGTTGGCCCATGCTAGTTTGTACACGATTAAATGAGTAAAAAAATAAATTAAAAATGAAAAACAGAGTGATAGACGAAAAGCTGGGGGCTAAAAAATGAATTAAGTGATTATGCTGTTCTCTTTGTAGGTTTTGACATTAGGCGGTTCATATTTTGTGTTAAATAGTCATATACATAAAAGGCTATCAAATGTTCATATTGGACATAGGCAAAACAAATATTCTCCTTTTAATGTCATACTAGTGAAAAGGATTACTATGTTTGAGACTTTGTTTGGTACAATTACTAAGCCTTTTCTGTATTTGTTACTTTGTTTGGATTTAAGAGCTTATTTGGGAGAGATTTTTTCAAGTGAAAAATAAATTTTTAGAGAACGTGTAGTTAAATAGTGGAGAAAATTTATGACTTCATAAAATGTGTGACTGAAAATGATTTCCAAAAAATGATCACAACCAAGCTCTAAGCTGAAAGAAAGACGATGGAAAAAATGAAAAGATTACTTCACTGGATCAAGTAAGTAAAATCAGCAAAAAAATTATTCATTGATTTAATAAAATGTAACAAACTTGTCCCCGTGTGAAAATATTATGGGAAGAATCTGAACTTTTAATATAACATCATCTTTGAAAAGTCAGGTATGAACTCAAAGGGGATGCTCTATGACTATCAGGCATCTTCTGTTGTCTGTTCCATTTGATCCTCACGTAAAAGGACAAAACAGATAAGACTATTGTTATTCCAGCTAGCTAAATTTAAGGTTAACGACAACCAATAATGCAGACATTAAGGAAAAAAAAATACCATATTTATTGGTTTAGCCATCAACTGTCTAGTTTCTTAATATTTCTGCTAATTTCTTACATACAATTTAAAAGCAAGGACGAGTTCTTGCCGTCTAACCTGGATTTTTGTAATAAACTAATCATTGTTTTTTTTCAAAAGACCGTATCATAAAAAATAAAAAAAATCGCTATTAAAAAAATTAGTCGAACCATGACAGTTTTCTCGAGTCTATTGCCCTTGTGCATTATTATATCAGGATTTTTGTTAAATCATCAACAGTTTTTCTTCAGTTGAACGGCTTTTGTATTGACCGTTAATAAGATCCTGACAACTTCCCTTGTCCCCCAAAATACATAATTTATACGCTCAGGGATCATACAATCTAAGTTCAAAGAAAATGGTAGTTCATTCTTTGCTCTCAGTATTTTCCTTGTTTTTCATTTTTTCATTCTCCCTTGTCACGGCTCAATCTCCTAATACTGCAGATACAAATTTTACGTGCTCCAAGAACTCACCTGTATCGTGTGATACATATGTTACGTACAGAGTGAGATCACCTTATTCAGATCTTGGAAATATATCTGAACTGTTTCAAATCAGCCGGTCAGATATAGTAGCAGCTAATAGTTTAGCATCGGAGAATGTTGAACTGGTTCCTGATCAGCTCTTACTGATACCGATCACATGTACTTGCAATGGATCGAATTATTTCTCTAATGCCACGTACAAAATTAAGCAGGATGACACCTTCTATTCGGTTTCAATCAAGCTTTTTCAGAACCTCACAAATTATCAAGTGGCGATGGACATGAATCCCACATTGAAAGCAAACGACTTGACAATTGGGGAACAAGCGGTCTTCCCTTTGCTCTGTAATTGCCCAGGAAACTCATATTCAGACAAGGGGATTAAATACCTTGTCACTTATGTATGGCAACCGGTTGACGATTTAAGGGCTGTAAGTAACATGTTTAAGGCATCAGAGACAGATATTGCAGAAGAAAACAATAATAGAAACTTCACTGCTGCAATTTGTCTTCCGGTTTTGATCCCAGTAAACACTTCTCCAGTTCTACAGCAACGCTTTCCTCCTTCCGCCATTGGGAAGAAATCAAAACATTATTGGCTCCTCATTGCAATTTTAAGTACTGTAGTGGCTCTTTTGATTATTTTTTCAGGTGTATTGGCGTATATACACTTTTTATACAAGAAAAAGAGAGCATTGGCCCGGAATAGTTCTTGGTTGGAAACATCTGATCTGATTCCAACCAAGAAAGTTTCTAAAGTTGAAATATTTGAGCAGAAAGCGAGTCAGGATAAGCTGCTTCCTGGAGTTTCAGGATATCTTGGAAAGCTGATAATGTATGAACTGCAGGTGATTATGAAGGCAACTATGAACCTAAATGAACGTTATCGTATTGGAGGATCCGTCTACAAGGCGACAATTAATGATCAGGTTTTTGCAGTAAAGAAGACACGAGATGCAACAGAGGAGCTGCAAATACTACAGAAAGTAAATCATGCGAATTTGGTGAAGTTAATGGGTGTTTCCTCAGACAATGATGGGAATTTCTTCATAGTTTATGAATATGCTGAGAATGGATCACTAGAGAAATGGCTTTCCCCAAAAAGTTTGTCAACTTCGGGCACAGGGGAATACCTCACTTGGAGTCAGAGGTTATTTATAGCTCTAGATGTCGCGAATGGTATCCAGTACATGCACGAGCATGCTCAACCTAGTGTCATCCATAAGGATATCAGAACAAGCAACATACTCCTCGATTCTACTTTCAAAGCCAAGATCTCAAATTTCTCTACAGCCAGGCATGCAACTTGCTCTATCATGTTAAAGATCGACGTGTTTGCTTTTGGAGTTGTTCTTCTTGAGTTACTTTCAGGCAAGAAAGTTATGGAAGCCAGAGATAATGGTGAAGTTGTGATGTTATGGAAAGAAATAAAGGGAATCTTGAAAGATGATGATCACAGAGACGAGAGGCTAAGGAGGTGGATGGATCCAAACTTAAAGAACATGTACCCTATTGAAGGTGCTCTAAGCTTGGCAACCTTGGCAACGGCATGCACATCAGATAAATCCTCCGAGAGACCAGGAATGACAGAAATCGTCTTCAACCTATGCGTTCTAACTCAATCATCTCCTGAGACGTACGACAAGTCCTGGACCTCTAAATTTGAAGTTGAGGAAGTTTTGCCTGTTATTAGTCCAGTCATAGCTCGTTGATTCAGCATATACAATCAGAAGTTTGCAAGTGTAATTTTTCTTATCATGTAATATGGAAAAACTGAAAACAATCATGTATAGGTTTCTCGCAGAGAGATTTTCAATTGAATGCTTTAGTTGTCTTTGTTTAATGCTGATGAACAAATTTCTCCTGTGAATAGAAAGATCAGCCATTACAATTGTTGTTACAGTGTTGTTGTGTTCATTACAGACATTCGAATTACAAAATCTGATATAAATACACTACTGTAGTCCGATGTCAATGGAAAAGGATTCCGAGTTCTGGACATCTAACTGGATCTTCATCAAAGCTGAAACTACTTCAGTCATGCTCAACCTGTTTTCTGGTTCTTGTGCCAAGCATGCAACGCTTAATTTCACCAAGCATAATGCAAATTCAGTTTGATCTATGATAAAACCAAGAGAATTCTTTACTTGGAGGCTAGGGTTGATTAGGTCCTTAATCTCACCATTTGCATTTGTTCCATCCGTGGTTGACATGATTTTTTCTGACAGAAAAACTTCTTCTCCATTCTCCAGGAAAACAGCCTCTTTTCCTGTAATCAGTTCTAACAGAACAACCCCAAAGGCGTATACATCAATTTTTGGAGTCACGTTTCCATCTCGCAAATACTCAGGTGCCAAATAACCTTTTGCTCCTAGAACACAGCTTTTAAGAGAGTTTCCATTTCTCTCTCTCTGGACTAATCTTGCAAGACTGAAATTTGCAATCTTGGCCCTTAGATCTCCGTTGAGTAAGATATTGCAACTGTTAATGTCTTTATGCACATATGCTGGAGCAGTAAAGTTGTGAAGATAATGAAGCCCATTAGCAACATCTAATGCAATACGAATCAAGTAATTCCAGCTCTGAACATGTGGACAGTTCACTTTCTGGAGCCATTCCTTTAGAGATCCATTTTCCATAAACTCATAAACAAGATAGACATCTCCATCATGCTCACAGACACCATATAGACTAATCAGATTGAAGTGATTGATCTTGCTAAGAATTTCAATCTCCTTTGTCACGTCTGTCTTTTTTATGGCTACTAATTTTCCACAAAGAACCCCACGATGAACAGAATTACTCAGCTTCTTCTGTGCACTGAAGTTTCCAGTAGCTGCCTCCAATTCTTCAAATGGATATATTTTCAGCATTTCCTCGATTCCAGCAACTTTATGTAGGATATGCTCCTGTAATTTCCACAGATTTTCCCCCTGCCTACTGTTCAAAGAGGCTTCATTTGATCTGTTTTTCCTGTGATAGAAGAAACCAAGACACAGCACAAAACAGAAAACTGCTAAAGAAGCAGCAGTTCCTATCCCAACATGAAGTCCTCTAGAGGATCTTTTATGCTTCTTCTGAGGAGTTATTGGACTTGGATTAGAACTAAATCTTGGGTGGTAAGTTCTTGTCTGGGAGCTCAAGGGTTCTGTTTGAAGAGGGATCAATATAGTTGTGAAGGGATAAATAAGTGAATTTTCATCAGAAAAACCATTGGCGTTTGCTACACTTCTGCTGCTTACGTTGAACCGAACACTAACTGCAGGAATATCATCTTCCCAAGTGACCAAGTATGTTAATAGAAACTTGGTGCCATTTACAATCTGTTGTTTTGTAGGACAAGCACACCTAAGGGGCACTTGCAATTTCAAACCTTGAAACAAATCCAATTCACCATAAGGATTCTCTCGCATAAGTGCACTGCAAGTGGTTAGCCCCTGATACGTGTTGTATGCGATTGTGAAATAGGTTTCATCAACGACTTGAGAAACATAAGATGTGTTGGCTTGATAGTACTGACCCGAACAGGAACAATTTGCAGGAACTATAATGTCTTGGTCAGGAGGCAAAATGTCTGAATTTGAGATATTATTCAGGTGTTCAAATTCCAGTGGATCCGAAGATGTAAGATTCGAGATGGAATGGCCAGAAACATAAGGAGATTGTGTTCTGAAAAGTAAGAAGGCTTTGCAGGAAGGCTTTTCACCGTTGCAGGTATAAAGAAAAGATGGAGAAGGTCCTATTGCATCAGAGTTGTTGCAATCTAAAATCAAATTTTCTGAATAATTCTGTTGTGCAAGGGAACTGTATGCTAAGAAGCCAAATATGATGAAAAAAAGAAACGGACACTCCGTCAATGATGATTGTTTGAAGAACCGATGAGCAGGTGAAAAGTGCGAAATACTAATCATACCGCGTAGATGGAGTAGCTGATCGGAAACGCTAATGTTGACCAAGTTTAGGAATCGATAACTTATTATGGCAAGCAGAACTTGCTTCTTCATAAAACATTGTCCATAAACAACCAACTGTTCCATTAAACAACCAACTGTTCCATTAAACAACGTTAGACTTGTGGGGGAAAAAAACGATTCTGTACATATAAAATTTGTGAGAACGAGCCTCTCTTGACAACATACTAAAATGACTTAATAGATAAGAACATAGCGAATGTTGGCTTATGTCATGTGTGAGGCTGTGATGCCATGGTCCAGCCCACTTAAGGCGGTGATGATTGGCTTTCGGCCCATTCCTTATAACTATAATCAGCTGAAGTGAGCCCAGTGAAGCCGGCCCAATACCCAGTCCAAACTTAGTAAAAGTCAGCTGCTCTGAGCCGTTGGATTTAATCTGCCTAATCTCGAGGTTTTGCTATTTGAGGGATTCTAATCTTTTCTAGAATACATTCGACTTACTCTCTATTCTCTCATTTTTCTTCTGGAGACTTCTGAGTGTTCTCCGGTTCATCTTCTTAGTGAGGTTTACTCTAGAATCCGTTTCTTGAGTTGTTTCTTTGTGAAACCTATGTATCTATAAGTCCTTTAGTGTTGTATAGTTGAATCCCTCAGTCTCATTGAAGTAGCTTTGTGTTTACGATTGGACTGTAGGGGGTTTCTGGTGAATTTGGGCTTACGGTGCTGAGAGAGTTTAGGTTTGATGTTCTGAGCCTAAAACATCTGTGATATCTTGGTTGTGCAGTGGTTGATCTGATGGCTGAACTAGTTTAGGTGTTTTGTGGTTTATGAGATTATTCGAACATTTCGATCTGTGACTTTTCTGTTGCAATATTGTATAACAGTGGTATCAGAGCCTTGAGTGGCTGTTCTTGGGTCTTCGATCGCGATTTGGGGTCTAGGAAATTAATTTCCAGCCCTCAATTCGTGGATCTCCTGAAATCGCTAAAACCCTAGTTCTTTGTACTTCGATTCTTGGAGTCTTTTGGGTGTTCTTGGTTTAGTATTGTGACCGTTGGTGACTGTGTTCCTTATTCTGGTTCGATTGAGTGATTCCATGTGTTGGGGGTTTTTCAATTGAACCCTGATTCCTTTGTGGTTCTTGGTGGAACACCACCCTGTTGTGAACTTTGTGTTCTCCTGCTGTACTAAAACTGTGGAATTGGTAGCTATTCGTTGGCTGCCCTCTAGTTTGCATGTTTCAACCCTAACTGCACCCTCCCCTGTGTCTTGACTCAATTTATTGTCATACTATTTGGAGTGATCAAGTTGAGCCTTGACCTGAGAACATGATTCTCACGGAAACCTGGTGAACTTGGTCATTCTTGTTCCATCTGTAGCATTTTTTGATTCTGCCTTGCCATATTATTTGTTTCTTGATTTTGTTTTGTAGCTTATTTGTCCATACCTGATTGTATATTGTTCTTGAGCATGTTTTGGTTGATTAGCATATATTCTTGATTCTGTTTTGTGTTTGTGGTCGAGAATTCTTTTGTAATCATGAATAACTGTAATGATTCTTTGCTGTTTTTTTCTCACTGTGGCCTATCTCCCTTTCGTCTATTTGTGTAGTTCAATTTTGCTTATTTCTTAAGCGTTTTATCAGTCATATTTTTACTATTTTCTTGAAATACTTTATGTGATTTCTGATTTTTTAAAATCGTGACAAATGCTTTTGAGTTTGGTATTTTTGATGGAAAATGGGATTTCCCCATTTGGCAACAAAACATGAAAGGTGTTTTAGTTCAACAAAAGATTTCTAAAGCAATAACACAAACTTTTCCTGAAACTATGACTACTGATCAGATTCTTGAAGCTGATGAACTTGCATATGCATCTATTATTTTACACTTATCTGATCAAGTTTTAAGGAAAGTATGGAAACAAGAGAATGCTAAAACCCTATGGGATGAATTAGAGAAATTATACCTAGCTAAGACCCTACCCAATAAATTGTTTCTGTTAGAGAGGTTTTTCAGCTTTAGACTAGATACCTCTAAGGACATAGAAGACAACCTGGACATTTTTAATAAATTGGTCCAAGACATCACCAATGCTGGTGATAAAGTCTCTGATGAATATAAAGCTGTTGTGTTGTTGAATGTCATTCATGATACCTATCAGGATGTCAAGGCTACCATAAAATATGGCAGAGATACATTCGTCAATGGCGTATCTCTCAACTTGATGTTAAAAATGCCTTCTTGAATGAAGATCTTCAAGAAGAAGTTTATATGGCGCCCCCTCCTAGTGTTTCACATGATTCTGGGTATATTTGCAAGTTAAAGAAAGCGTTATATGGTCTCAAACAAGCACATTGTGCTTGGTTTGAGAAATTTTCTGTTGTGATCTCTTCCCTTGGATTTACCTCTGGTAGTCACGATTCTACTCTTTTTGTTAAGTGCACTAATGCAGGTCGTATCATTCTATCTTTATATGTTGATGACATGATTATTACTGGTGATGATATTAATGGTATTTCAGTTTTGAAGACAGAGTTAGCTAGACTGTTTGAAATGAAGGATTTGGGTTCTCTACGATATTTCTTGGGTATTGAGGTAGCTTGCTCGCCCAGAGGTTATCTTCTTTCTCAGTCTAAATATGTTGCAGATATTCTTGAACGGGCTAGACTTACTGATAATAAGACCGTTGATACCTCATTAAGGTTAACGCAAAGTATTCTTCTTCTGATGGTTTACCTTTGTCGGATCCTACTTTATATCGTACTATTTTTGGGAGTTTGGTATATCTCACTATTACTCGTCCAAATATTGCATATGATGTTCATGTTGTTAGTCAGTTTGTTGCTTCTCCTACTACATTTCATTGGGCAGCTGTTTTTCGTATTTTGCGGTATCTTCGGGGTACAGTCTTTTAGAGTCTTTTACTTCCATCCACCTCTTCCTTGGAGCTGCGTGCATACTCTGATGCTGATCATGGCAGTGATCCCACATATCGCAAGTCTGTTACTGGTTTCTGTATTTTTTTGGGTGATTCTCTTATTTCTTGGAAGAGTAAGAAACAATCTATTGTTTCTCAATCTTCAACCGAAGCAGAATATCGTGTTATGGCATCTACTACCAAAGAGATTGTTTGGCTACGTTGGTTACTTGCAGATATGAGAGTTTTTCTTTTTCATCCTACTCATATGTATTGCGACAACCAGAGTTCTATTCAGATTGCTCACAACTCGATTTGTCATGAACGAACTAAGCACATTGAGATTGATTGTCACCTTACTCGTCATCATCTCAACTATGGCACAATTACTCTGCCATTTATTTCTTCTTCTTTGCAATTTGCAGATTTCTTTACCAAGTCGCATTCGATTTCTCGTTTTCGTTTTTTAGTGGCAAACTCTTAATGCTTGTAGCTGCAACATCGTGAGTTTGAGGGGAGATGTTAAGAAATATAGTAGTATTATTTGATTATTTTGTTTTATTATTTATTAAGGGTGGAATAATTTTTTTAGTTTCCTTTATTTTAGACTATATATAGTCCTTATATTTAGGTTTTGTATTCAATTTTCATTATACATAATTAATGAAATCTCAATCTTCCTTTTTTCTTTTCTTTTCTTTGAATTGTTTAACAAACCTATCATTAGAAATATTAGCAAAGAAACATATTTTGCTGATTTAACACGAATTGTAAAATATAAGAAAGAATGCAGTAACTATTAAAGCCAAAAATTATTGACTTGGTCCTTTTGATTGCAACAGGTAAACCTACAAAATACAATACTATTCCCCGATGAGAAATAAATTGGCACCTTGTGCTTGTTTTTTCCTGCAGCCGGCTGTCATCAGTTAAATCTTGACGACAGCCAAGCGGAGGCCCTGTCAAACATAGACACACTACAGTTTTTACTTTTTATTAGTTGATAGAATAGATTAATTCGATTTGGAGGAAAGAAATAAATTCCAATCTATAGTTAAAAAGGAGTAATTTCTTCATTTTCATCCACCATTCTTATTTACATATTTTACTCTAATTTTATCTATATTAAAATTATTATATTCATCTACATTATATTTCAACATTATCCTTATTAGATTTATTTTTTTAAACACTATATATCCATACTACTTGTATATAGACACTATTGTTTTTATTTGTTGCACATTTTTTTATTTTTTTTTGACGTATAAATCCACAACCGCTACTCATGAGTGCGCACTGGGTAAATCTCGTTCTATGTGCAGTAGCCCGCAAACCAAACAAGAGAGATAAACTGCACTGAGCAAACCTGATGTGATGGGCTCGTCCGAGGAATGTTGGCAGAAGATTCGAACTCGTGACCTTCAATCTCCGTGTTAACATGTTCCACCAACTCGAGTCTTGGTCATTGTAATAATTATGTCCTTAACTTTTGTTCGTTAAATTTTTAGTTTCAACTTTTCATTAATTATATGTCATCATTTGATATGATTTCTGTCAAAATATTATATTAATGCGTTTTAAATTAGAAAATAATATTTTGTTGCACTTTCGTATTAATTGTCTTTTAAATATGATGGACAAATAATTATTTTTACGTCATTTCAACAAATTTTTTTGACCAAATATGTTATTGAGATGTAGTAAGAATATAAGTATTACAATAAAGTAAAATTTTTAAATGCGATTAAACTTTGGTGTAATAATTTAAAAGTTTTTGTGAATATATAATTAAAAATGGAACATTGAACCCTGACAATAATGTCCCGGCATATTGAAAATATTTCCACGACTGATAGTATACGTTATCCTCATCTAAATCTAATCAACCTCCAAATAAAAAAATCTCATACTCCCCGAAAATATGAACCAAACAAAAATACGAAGAAAATAAAAACCCAAAAAAAAAAAAAAAAGTCTTCTTGTGATCAAAATCTTCTCCCCATTTTTGCTTATCTCCAATTCTCTCTCTTCAATGGAAACCATTCTCTCTCCTCACTCTTTCTGTCCACTTTTCAAGGCTCCTTCTTTTTCCTCTCCCTCTCTCCAACCCAAATCAAGTTATTGGCTCAATCCCATTTGCTGCACCCTCAAAAAACAATCTGTTAAACAATCTTTTACCACACCCACAAGTTGGTTTTCTCAAGTGCATCAGGGATTAGCTGCGCTTGCCATTTCTTTGGCCTTAAACTTTTGCCCAATACTACCTAATGAATCTGCATTGGCTTCTGAATTTGATGTTTTAAATGATGGTCCACCGAAGGAGACATATGTTGTTGATGATGCAGGTGTGCTCAATCGCGTAACAAAGTCTGATTTGAAGAGATTGTTGTCGGATTTGGAGTCAAGAAAAGGCTACCACATTAACTTTGTCACTGTTCGCAAGCTCACTGTAAGTGTTTCTAGTAGGTATCCGCAAACACAGGAGTGTACAGTGATAAAGTTATAGCTCATTGGTTTTAGTATTTAGAATTAAGAATGTCTAGGGAGGAAACACATAAATTTATTTAAATTTAGTCTTAAACGTGCTCTCACTTGCAGTCTAGATTCTATTTTGGATAGATTATGATAATTTGCATAAATGGGAGGTCGCTTGTGCTTCTAAAAACATAAATTGTTAGAAAGGGGCACGATTAGTTTTCAACACTGACTTGTTCATGTCCTTTACCAAAGAGCAAAGCCGATGCATTTGAGTATGCTGACCAAGTTCTGGAACGTTGGTATCCAACTGTAGAAGAAGGCACTAACAAGGGCATAGTTTTACTAGTTACCAGTCAAAAGGAAGGTGCAGTTACAGGTGGCCCTGATTTCGTCAAGGCTGTTGGTGATACCATTCTTGATGCTGCTGTATCGGAGAATCTTCCAGGTATCACGTCTTTTTCATTTCTATCCATATTGTGATGACTGTACTAAACGTTATTGATAGGAATAGATAGTAGAGTATATAGGTGCACACTGCTTGCAGACATGGGAGGACGCCTGTTTTTGAGTTAGGGAGTCACGGTCAAACTTTCAACAAAAGTTGAAAGGAATTTTGCATTCGAAATTTACTTCCAAAAAAATCATACCACATGTAAATTTACATCCGAATTTTATATCCGAAAATGTACATGGGATATAACTTTTTCGAATGTAAAATTTCGAAATTTTTTTATGTAAATTGTATTGAGAAATTTGTCGCGCAAAAATAATACGTAAAAGAAATAATTGGAAATTTTAGAAGAAAAGACGAGTTAGACGCTTATTATTAAGACGCACGTTTAACATACTTTTAACTATTTTCGATGTCTGTTTAGACCATTCGATGTGTCTATGTTTTAGTTCTTGAAATGAGCTTCGAGATGACATAGGCGATTTGTGGATTTCGAAAACAAATTTAAATTAGCGAAATTCTCGAAATACTAGTTTGAAACGGCCTACTTTGACAAGCCATGACATTTGCTACGGTTGGTCATTTCGCGCGTCAGTAATGACGTAGAAGACTAGGATGTGAACACTTCGAAATGGCATTAAAAATACAATATTTCAACTTCATGTGATATCCTATAATGACTTCTAAAATTGAGACAAAAACAACAAAAATAAAAAAAGCCCAGAAGTTGGGGGGTCACGTGACCCCTAGGCCACCCCTTGTGTCCGCCCCGGCTCGCAGACATGTTTATGCTTGATGAATATTAAAAGTTCCACGAATCCTTTTTGTAGCTGGATGAAACTAGCAGTATTAGGAGGATTTCGAGAAGGATATAAAAAAGTGGCTTTGTGAATTCTTCAACTACGGTAAAAGTGCTCACTTCAGAGAGCTTTCTCCTCTTTTTGTAGATAAATGGTGAAGTTCAACCAATTTGGAGTGGTTACACATTAACATTGAATATTGTTTTTAACCGTGCATAAACAGATATTTTAAGTATGAGAAATAGTTGAAGATCATCATAGGCAGAGATCAAACTTTGCCTTTTGTAACTTGCATTGGAACGTTAAGGTGCTTTTTCCATATTTCCTGTCATGCATTCAGGAATTTTTTTTTTTAATTTTGAGTGCATCTCTATACTCATGGACCCTAGTGAATGAAATTTTCCTAGGTGGATGATATTGGCTCACACGTTTAAGCAAATGATGTTGAAATACTACATAATCATTAGCATTTTAGGAGTCTATCCTCAATGACATTGCTGATTATCTTTTGTAGTCCTAGCCACAGAAGAGAAGTACAATGAAGCACTATTTAGTGCTGCCAAACGGCTTGCGGCTGCCATTGACGGGCTCCCTGATCCTGGTGGCCCCCAGTTTAAGGACAACAAAAGAGAGTCTAACTTCAAAACCAGGGAGGAGACAGAAGAGAAACGAGGGCAGTTTACCCTTGTAGTTGGAGGTTTGTTAGTGATTGCTTTTGTTGTTCCTATGGCACAATACTATGCTTATGTCTCAAAGAAATGAAATTATTACATCTTTTTCTTATCCGTAATTTTTTATCTCTCTTAGAGTTGAGTGAATGTATAAAATGTTCACCATATGTTCATATTGAATACTTGATTTTTATAACCTTAAATCAGTAAATTCGTTTCATGCAAGATCCTTTCAACTTTCTTTCCTGTCAGTAGCCTTTGATAGTTCTTATCATAAAGAATTTTTGGTGCACTTCAAAAGTCATAATCCAGGAACCTAAATCAAATATGAAACATGTAAAGCAGCGATAAGCGCCTCTGGAAGTATAGTTTTAGAAGGAAAGGCATCTTGTCTGTGTGTGAAGAATATTATAAATTGTATATAATAAACTTGTTTCTATTACAAAGTAAAAAACCTTATTTATAGGGTTATAAATAACTCTAAAAGAAAAGATTGCATAATAATTATACAATCAATTATTAAGGAAAATAATCATATACTATTGGAAAAATATCATAGAGATTATTCTTTCCATATCTTCAACAGTGTGCAAGTGGTAAATCAGTGTATTTTCCAGTGAGAATCTGTGTTGCAGCCTGTGTAATGAATCCCATCCTTGTTCACATATTCTGTACTGTCATTGCAACCTTTGGCCAGTGAACAACATTTTTGAACTGAGCCAGCTCGTGCTCGCATATGGGACGAGCCAAGTGCCAGTTGGCTCGTCCCAAAAATCCCGGCTCAGCTCGCCCCTTGGTGCACGAGGTTTTCGTTTCAGTTCACCTTGCGAGCCAACTCGTTCTAGCCGATGAGTGGCTCGCATGAGGTTTTCGTTGTTGAGCTCGACTCGCACCGAACGGCTCTTCCCACTTAACACCTTAGCTTTTTGGTTCTTTGTTGGACAAGCTCATCTTAATGGAACAATAATTCTCATGCCAACATCTAAGTTCCTGGTGGGACTACTGTTCTGAACGTGGAGTTCTTGACATGTTGATAAACCTTGAAAAGTGTTGTGTTACAATTGAGAAATAAGGGTCTATTTGATACCCTTAATTTTCCAAGTTTCCATTTTCCCACTTTAATGGTGTTTGATGAACCAAATGTTGCATGGAAAATTTTTTCCCAATCTTCCCTCACACGCCTGATTTTCCTCACTTTTGGGGAAAATCAATTCCCACCAAATTTGTGGGAATTGATTTTCCCTTTTTTTTTTTTTTTTTTTTTTTTTTGCAATTGAAACAAATCATAACCAATTGTAAAAAAAAATTACTTTAATGGACAATGTCTATGTAAATCAAAGTCAAACACTAAACTTTGATTTAAAAAATGATTTTTTACGAAAAAAGAAATTTTCCTTTTTTTTTCTAACTTTTTGGCAATGGAAACAAATTTTATAACCAATTGTGGAAAAATTTATCGCTTTAATGGACAATTTTCATATAAAACCAAGGCAAACGAACACAAAAAGATCCAAAATTTTAAAATTTTCTGGATGAGAAATTATACCAATCAAACACCTTTTATTAATAATTCACTGGAAAACAAGTTTTAGACAATTATTTTCCGTCAAATTCATTTTCTTTCCACCCATTTTCCACCATTGCAATTAAACGGACCCTAAGTATTTCCATGTTGAATGACAAAAGATGTATTCACCTGATAGTACTGACCACAATGCATATCCTTAAATTAAAGACGTTAAATAGCGTCGGCCACGAAATTTTGAATGTCATATGCGACATTTTAAAATTGTGCCCTTTCATGAAATTAAATAAAATATATTTCAATAATATTATATCATCGCAAAATTATAATATTTAAATATTTTTTATTTTTTTAAAATGTTATGAATAAAAAAAATAAAAATAAAGTTCAAAAGCACATTCCAAACTTTATCAAAATTCATGTCATCATCAAAGAACTATCCAAACCCCTAAACTTTTTGTACAATTTCATATGAGAAAATCTTGAAATCAAAAACATCAAATACCACATGTAAACTTTGAAATATAACAAATCATGTAAAAATATTTCATCTCGCATTTCTAGAAGTAAACTAACTAATTAAACTTTTGTTTCTAACAAATCTTGTTCTATAGCTATCAAAGTTAGGTTATTCAATTGTTCTTATAACATAGTTGATTGTAAATAGTATTTTAATAACTTTAATTTTGAAAAATTTCTTTCGGCACAATAACATTAATTGTCAATAATACTTTACAAATAATAAATGTATTCGAAAAGCGATCCAATCTTTTCAAATAAGTCAATATATCAAAAGTTGTCTTTGTTTCTTTTGATATTTTAAGTAAGTTAATATATCAAAAACTATCTTTGTTTCTTTTGGTAAAGATTTCGTAAAATTTTTAATTCTTGAAGCAAATCTTTGGAGTAAAATGTTTGAACAATCACTGAATTTTAACATGGTCAGGACTTACTCACTGAATTTCAAATTGCCTCTCAATGTTCATTGAATTTTCGGCCATTCCACCACATCTAACACTCACCAAATTCAATTAACATCGACGCTGACGTGGTGGACGAAAAATACACGTGGAGTGTGATAGAAAATTTCGACAACTCACAAAATTCATGCACCTCACCTAAAAAATGCCACACAAACACGATTAAACTCTCTCTAAACACCAAAATCCCTCCCACTTGTGAATCCCCAAATCTCTATCGTCTCCTTCCCCACAACCCTAAATCGCAACTGTCCATTTCCACTCTGCTACCCCATAGCTTGCTGAACGGAAGACGTCCCCCATTGTAATTTCACACTGCTCACATGGAGGTATAATGCTTGACATTTTTGCGAATTTATGCATTATTGTCGTTTATCATGTATGCCACTGTAAACAAACAATGTTTTTGTTTTGTAGTCGTTTCATTTCCCTATTGTACAACAATTTTTCTATATCTGTTTTTTTTTCTTCTTGTTTTTGTGTTTGAAACTTCAACTATTCAAATGGTTTAAGGTTACTCATTATTGAGTTTCACTTGAAATGTACAGGCTACTCTCTAAATGTGGAAGATCCAAACTTTATTACCTCTGCAAATGAGTTGGATTCTGAAGATGACGATGCCCCGTTTGATAAGAACGTCACTGAAGGGATTGAAGTTGTGGAAGATCCGGACTTTATTACATCTGTGAATGAGTTGGGTTTTGAAGATGACGAAGCCCTGTTTGATGAGAACGTCACTAAAGGGATTGAAGTTGGTCTGAATATGGATGAATTCGAACAAGACAACGAGTTAGGAAACACACATGAAGTTGAAGGAGAATTTGAAGTGGATGATAAATTGGAGTATCCGTCTTCCGAAGAATTGGTATCTGGTGATTCATCGAATGATGACGTTGGCTGCAAGTTTCTAGAGTTTTTGGCCGAGACTCAGATGAGCAATCTACATTTCGAGGTGGGACGGCTTTTCAGGGATGTTGTCGAGTTCCGTAAAGCAGTAAAAAATTACGGTGTAGTGAATGGCTATAATGTTAAATTCAAGGCAAATGGTGCGAAAAGAGTTCAGGGCGTTTGTAAAGATGGATGCAAATGGAGGATTTGGGCATCATATATGGGTGACAAGGATAGGGTCCAAGTGAAGTCATACAGTCTAAAGTATACCCGCAATCGAGAGCAGTACAACATGAATTGTAATTATTATTTCTTTGCATAACATTATATCAACCAATTCAAGGCTGACCCAAATTGGAAAACAAGGAGCATAATTGCCACGGTTAAAGAAGACCTAAGGACTGAGATTAGCGAGAATGTTGCTTGGAAGATGAGGAGATATGTCAGAGAATTGTTGAATGGAACTATTGAGGATCAGTTTGCAGCGTTGAGGTGTTACAGCGCTGAACTTCTACGTACAAATCATGGGTCCACTGTCGTCATAGCAACCAATACTCAACATATATTCTAGAGAATTTACATTTACTTCAAGGCTTGCAAGACATGTTTTGTTGACGATTGTAGGAGGGTTATTGGGGTTGATGGGTGCCATTTATGTGGAATCTTTGGTGGTATACTGCTTACTTTTGTTGGACACGATGTCAAATATTGATATACCCTATCACTTATGTTGTTGTTCACAAGGAAAACATGTTAGCATGGCGATGGTTCATGACATATCTGGCTAATGACATTCAAATTGGTAATGGCGAGCAATGGACATTTATGACTGATCGACAAAAAGGTTTCCAAAACGTCATAAATGATAAGTTCCCTGAAGCAGAACATAGGTTTTGTGTGCGACACATGTACACTAACTTCTTCACAGCGGGGTTTAAAGGGAAAACGTTGAAGGACTTTCTGTGGAGAGCTGTGAAGTCAACAACCGTTGCCGACTTTATTCATTGGACGCGTTAGATTTGCAATGTGAGTGAAGGAGCATATGGGTGGTTGATGGAAAGGCCTGCACAAGAGTGGAGTAAGTCTCATTTTTCAGTGTTCTCGAAATGCGATGTCTTACTGAACAACGGTTGCGAGCTATTCAATAAGACGTTGTTGGAAGATCGAGAAAAGCTTATTCTATCAATGCTTACTTCAATGCAATCGATGTTCATATGAATTGAATTGATCAATGCATTTAACTTGTCAAAAGAAAATAGAAATCTAATTTTTTTTATATATGAATTGAATTGATCAAACCTTTGATCAAGTGATCTAATTGCTTGATCTACTATATAAAGGAAATAATTGGTTATAAAAGAATCTTCAAGTGATTATGCGTCATTTACAATAACATTTTCATCAAAATGTTTCTTCTTACGAATTATACTTTTTCCTCTTTTCCCTTTTCCTTAACATTATTTAAATTAGGATACTATTTAAGAAAATCGTAAATATTCAATTACTTTATTCCTATCTTTAGCATCTTATACAACTACATATCATACCAAATCAAATGCATACAATTAATACATAAATAATTTATATATGAAAATAGTTAAGCACAACACACTGAAATTAATTATGAATGAGTCTAAGCCATTTGAATCATTTCTCGTGCTTTAAAAAAAATGTATTGGTATGATATGCAATTAGGAATAAGAAATGCAACAATGTTAAATAAAAATCATCATTTGTCTATCTTTTAATTGTGCCCTTTAACTTAACATGATAATTAAATTTAAAATTTAAAATTAATAAATTAATAAATATTTTAAATATATAATTATACATATATATACACAAATAACAATTTTTTGTTGGTGCTCCTACAATGATAAGGCCATATGCTGTCGCGCACCCTAAGGGTCGTCTCTGACATTAATTAGTGTTTTATTATTGAGTTATTAGCACAATGTCCCTTTATGTTTGAAATTCATCCTACAAAACGTCTCCCTTCCCTCCCTCGGCATTTTTTACGTTTTCGTCCCTATTTACTCCTCTCATTACGAAAATCATAATTTTTATCAATTTTCATCTAATTTCTCAATAAAAATGACTAATGTATCCTCCTATTTAAATAAAACAAAAAGGAAAAATTAAAAACTAATTGAAAAAAAAAGTACAATTTGTCTCAAATAAATTATTAAAAATGAAAAATGAAAAAAAATAAAAAAAATCTCTTCCTTTCTCCCTCATCCAGCACCACCACCACTGGGTTAAAGAACTAATCCCGCTTGGATTTCCAAATAACAGAAAACCCATTGCCAACCCATTCAAAAATTGTGCATACTCTCCTTTCGACCTAATACTCTCTCAACTAACCCACCAAGAAAAATTGCAATTTGAAAACTTGAAATCCCAATCCCGAAAGCCACCATTTTCCATTCACAAAACCATTCAAAAATTCTCTTAGTAAGTGGTGGTACATTTCTCAACCTTACGGCCCTCACCTTGTTTCCTTGATAAATTGAAAGATTAAATATATCAATGGTTGTATCTTTCTTCCCTCTTGGAGTCCCCAAGCACAACAAATCAATCAGAGGTTGGATGACTCTAGCTGCTCCTATTGGCACAGTTGGACCTGAGGAAAGACCTAAGAGGCTGTTGCCTCGGGCCCTGCTCTTTAGGGGGCCCAATTTTATTTTATTTTATTTTTATTTTTATTTCTATTCTTATTTTGCTTCTTTCTTTATTTTAAAAATTCATTGTCGTTTATACTTGTTCACTCTTGTTCGGATGCTCCAAACAATGAGACTCCTTCAACCATGATATCGTAAATCATATAATTAGTGTCTGAAATTGGAATACTCATTCCATTATGTAACACCCTCTCAGTATTATGCATCATTGTACACATCTTTGTTGATCTGATCGTTTATTAACCCTAGTTTTTTTAATAGCATTGACTAATATATTTTATATATTTAATTGATTACTGTATAGTGTTGTCTCTAAATCCAATTATGTTAATATATTTTATATATTTAATTGATTACTGTATAGTGTTGTCTCTAAATCCAATTATGTTTTTTCAATATCTTGTTGATCGGATCATTGATTTGTGTATGTGATTGAATTTCTTTTCTCGATCTATAATCCATTATTAATTAATGTGAATTTGTGCCTTCTATAGGGTAATTGAGTGCAATATATGGTTAAATATGATGTGATTTAATTTTTTCCATTTTACTGTTACATTATGAAAATATTTATGAACTTAGATAATATATCGTTATTGTTGTTGTAATATTAATTTTTTTCTCTAAAGGTTGTGAGCCTTGTGCAAGTGAGAAAGTGTGTAAACCATTTTTTGTAGATAAGACGTTTATTTCCTATTTTATGTTAAATTGAATTCATTATGAGTGCGAAGTATATTTACCATACACATGTAATGGAATGAAATCTTCTCCCGCTATAGCTAAGTTAGAAACATTAATAATCATTGATTATTTTTATTTTTTTCCTTTTCCGTTAATAGATCATTTGGAAACTTTTTTCCCACAAATTTATCTTCGTAGATATCTTATAACCATACTTAAGAATAGAAACAAAAATCTTGGTTTGATTTTGTACTTGTGGCATGTAATAATTAGGAAAACATTTAAAGGTTAAACAAGTCACCATTATCATCTGAAATAAGTTTCTTTAACTTGAAATTAATTAAGATTTATCTTCGATCAACTTTGTGACATCAAATATTGAATGGATTGACTATGTTATCTATTGAAAAAGAAGTGGTTGAAGAACTCGACTATTCAAAATTGATCAATATTTTTGTCATATTTCATTTTGTTATTTTATTGTTGATTTTAAGTTAACAAATTTAGTTCCATAAAACTCTTATAAATGAAAAAAAAAAATTGATTACTTGCTACGATTTAGGAGTCCAAATTCTTAAATTCGTCTCAGACCCCGCGAAACACAGATACGGCCTTGCCTATTGGAAATGATATTTAACATTTGATTGCTTGGAAATTTGTTTAATTTTTAGGTTGAGAGATTGGCAGTTGGAGAATAGGCCGTCACTTACAGTGGGATGGTTCTGGGTAGGCTTTCGATGATCGTAGAAGAAGAAGAAGAAGTGGTAGCAGCGGTGGTGGGAGAGAAAAGATTGTTGGTGAGCAACGAAGAATGTAAATATGTGCTCTATCCCAAGGAAGTCTAAGTAGATGAGTTTTTCTTGGATTTGAGAGGTTTTGGTGGATTGTGTGTATTTTCAAATTGAAAATTGCATTTTCACTCCTTAAGGGAGCTCGCTAGCCAATTCGTTCTAGTCGATGAGCAGCTCGTACGAGGTTTTCGTTGTTCTGCTCGACTCGTATCGACCTGCTCGTCCCACTTAACACTTCAACTCTTTGGTTTTTTGTTTTTCAAGCACATCTTATTGGAACAGTAATTCTCATACGAGCATTTTTTGGAGGGATTACTATTCTGATCTCGGAGTTCTTGACACGTTGATAAACCTTGAAAAGTGTTGGTTGCAATTGAGAAATAAGTATTTGCATACCGGATAACAAAAGATGTATGGCTTGTAGTATTGAAGACAAATGGGACTGGACAAAAAATTTGAATCGAATCGAATCAAGGGGGTCGGTTCTTCTTAGATTAAATATTTGAATGAGTACTAGAATCAAGAATCGACAAGATTTGTCCGGTTCTCGATTTTAGACTAAGAATCGAATTTCCCTAAATTTAAACAAAAAAAATATTGAATAATTCAAATTATTTTAACTTTTTTCTAAATAAATTTGTCAATTGTGAATAGTTGTAAGTGTCCAAGACTCCAACTCTAAAAGGCCGAGTCCAACTCCCAAGTAGATTTGAAGGCTTGAAACAAAGGAGATTATGATGGAATCGTCGATGTTTTGGTGCTATTATTTATTTTTTGGTAAATTGTATATGTTAGTGAATGAACCTTATTAGACAATTTATTATTTGTATATTTTTAAATTGGATTACGTTATTTTGTAAAAGTTAAAATTGAAAATGTCATTTGTTGGATTAATATAGTGTTGTAGTAAATGTTAAAAAAATGAACTATAGTATGAAATAGAATTAAACTGAACCGAATCGATTTCTTTCAATTTCATAATTAAATTTGGATCCAACATTCAACTTACTAAATATCCAAAAATGTTGACTTTGTTCAATTCTCTTTACCACTGAAACAAAATGAACCGAATCATATCCAGCCTTAACCACAATGCATCAAGTTGATACATAGTTATCCTGACAACTTACAAAAATACCCTTAAAATTAAGAGTATTTTCAAAAATCATATGAAACATATTTTGGAAGTAAAAAATATTTTGTAAAACCTACTCTCACTTTAAAGTTAAGTGTCACTTTTTTTTATTATTAAAAATGACATACAATGTCACTTTTATTAAAAAAAAAAATTATGTTTTTCACTTAAAAAATGATAGAAAATTCAAAGAATTGACAAAAAAGTAACAAATATTAAAAAAGTGATAAGAATTTAATAAAAAGTGGCACAAATTATAAAAAAAATAACGAATACTAAAAAAAGTGACAAGTTGACAATTTTCATATTGGTGTAACACAATTCAGTTATTATTTACCCAGTTGAGCAACGGCAGAATACCTTGTGCAATATGGTTATTGTAACTGAATTCTCAAATAAGTAATTCCGCAATCAATTATCTCTGCCATTATAGAATCCAAGTCAATAATAAGATTCTGAATTTCATTTTAGATAGATCATTCGTAAAATTATCTATGACAACATATTGACTATAAATTACTAAAAAAACATTTCTATAAAACAAAATTCAATAATCAAATAATTCAATGGAAGAAATTAATGTATCTCCTTGGTGGATGTCTTAACAACTCCTTGTCTTTCAATCCTCTTTTTCATATCCCTCTTCACTTTCTCCAATAGTTCGTCATCATCGTCTGCTCCAGAATAGCCACATTGGCATCAAAATAGCCTTTAACATCTAAGGTTAGCACACATATGGAACTTATACTAATGCAAAAGCTTCACTTGGAGAGAATTGCAGGAGAAAGAGAGGCCACATTGCTCATCTCAAGACTCTACCCATTATAATTTATTTCAATGTCAAGAACAACCAATAAAACTAATTCCCAATCAACGCATCTTATTACAGTCGATAAACAAAAATCTATGGCTCCCACAAACATACAAAATAAAAAATGGCTACACTAACCACATTGAACATGGGCCAAACAATAGCTCAAAAATACAACATGATAACCCACTTCACTCGCCTCAAGCAAATCCCAATATTTTGATCATCAGGTTTCATCCTCGAGGTGCGGAAACTAGCAATCAAATCATCGTAAAGTTTCTTAAATTTCGCAACTAGGGCTTCCTTTCCTTCAGTTGGATCCTCAAATTTTTGAAATTCGGTTCCTTAATGACTGAAAATGAAATAAACAATAGAATTCATTATAAAGTTTTGAAGAGTGGTTTTTCATCAACAATTATTTTCCTCTTCAACCCACATTCTCCGCAGAATTTGGAGTCAAGAGTTTCTTATTTCGGAGTAGGAATCAAGTGAGAGTTTTGCAATTGGCGATTTGGGGCTTTTAGGGCTCAATGTTTAAGAGGTCCTCAAAAAGGAGACAAAAAAAGATGGTGGAGCTGCGAGGACGATAGAGATAAGGGTTCTGAAATGAGAGATGTGGGAGACAGAGATGATGTTCTGTAATGAATAACGTGGGAGAGGGTTTAGGTTTGGGGGTTTTAGTAAGGACGTAAATAATACGGTTTATATAAAGTTTAATTTTTATTTAGGGCATTAATCTAATCTTTTCAATTTTCAGAGTATTGGGCCTAATTTTCCCTAGTTATCCTTGAATTATGGACCTTGATCAGTGTTTTATTATTTATTTTTTATTTGATACGCTAAATTGAACTGATCGAAAAAGGATAAGCAATATATTACACACCATATATTTCTTTCATATTTCCGCACAGTTCTATTCAAACCAATATATCAATCATACACAAAAAAGTAAGTTTTAGCTGATGTCATATAAACACCTTAGAAACTTGGAAAATAGAAACTACATGTGAAACTTATTTAAAAAAGAAAAAACACTTAAAAGTTCTGTCCACAAATTGCAGTAGTTCAGGGCAGATGGTTTTGCATGCTTTATTCCATTTATACAATTAATTAACGAAAAATCAAACTTTTTCCGCATTATTTTCTTAATAATATAATTAAGAAAACTTTAATCAAAGTTCAAGCCATCATCATTTGCTGAAATTCACGATAATCAAGTTCGCCATTACCATCCATATCATAAACTTGAATCATGGCCACACACTCATCATATGATTTCGTGTCCCCTAATCGACTCAAAACCCTCTGCAAACTTCTGGGCGTGATCCGACCCGACCCTTTCTCCAATTCAAATATTTCGAAAGCCCTTTTCAAATCCTCCTCTTCACTTTCTTTCTCCATTAGTTTCATAAAATCTTGAAAATCAAGAAAATTATCCTTATCTGTATCAAGATTATTGATCACCGTTGCAGCATCCTCGTGTGACATATACTCTCCTACAGATCCAAAATAAGATCTTAGTTCATTTGCAGAAATTTTTCCATCATTATCACCGTCAAAACGACGAAAAACTTCCTTGAATTCCTCCTCTCTTGAGTTGATGCAGCTCGAGTTTCTTCGTGGTGTCATAATTGGTGACTTTGGAGTCCTGGGAGAGTTTAAGGATCTTGATCTGGGTTTTAGTAAGCTCAATGTAAGCTTCTTTGGAGAAAAACTACGAAAAGACTTGGAAATTTTAATGGGTTCCATTTTTGTGACTCAAAGAGGATTTCTGATCCTTAATATATAGGGAGATCCGGATCGAGTATTGTGTGAAAAGATTTGCGGGGAAAAAGGACAGAGGAAATTGTATGGCATGTATCATCAGTCTTGGAAAGTTGGGGCAATGGAATTGTCGTGAAATTTCTAGGTAGAAGTTGATTTATTAGGTTTAACTTTCAAATGCAGGAAACTGCATGGAAATTTCTTGGGGTCCTAAATAATTGACCTTGTACTGGCCTTTCTCGAGTCTCACGTAGGCATCACGCAACTTTTAAAACCGGAATTTAAGTATATTTTAATAAAAATTAATAAAATATATGGATAAAAAGTTACATGTCTATAAACGTGTGACTAGAATTAATTGTTGAATTTGATTTAAATTATAATCTCTACCAAACAAGGGCTAAAGACTCGGTACGTCACTTTTTTAAAAATTTATTTTTTTCAAATTCTTTTTTAATTATATATTTTATGGGACTCATATTTTTTTATCAATTTTTGAATCACAAATTTCATCTACTTTTCTTAAAATTTACTAAAAGCTTAATTTTTAGCCGGACCAAATAGAAGTTAAAAGCCTGCACGAGTTAGCTGGGCTCGCCTCTCTATTTTACACCTCGAGTTAGCTGGGCTCGCCTCTCTATTTTACACCTCTGGACAATGGCAAGGGTTCGAGAGAAAGTGGAGCCGGGAGGTACGGCAGTGTAGGATTATGAAAGAACAAAACTAGTATTTTGTTTGAAAATTTTGTTAAGAGTGTAAATAAAATCTCATAATATACTTTAAGTTCATTCTAATGTTATAAATTGGTCAATCGAGTTAGATAGACACATTGGTACTTTGAAAATGCGTACAACTTATAAGCATAAACATATGGGTTGCAATTAAGTCTACGTGCAAAAAACCAAAAAGTTACCTAACAAAATTAGGTTTACCAGTTTTATTAGTGGCTTTGGACATTCAAAGATCATTGGGCATTTGCATTACTCGAAACGCATTAAATTTGGGCTACGATTCAACCACCTAAGGTCGGTCCTAAGAACTTTGAGACCCTAGACGACTAATTAATATGGGCCCCTAAACATAATTCGCTAGTTAATACGAGGTCTTTAAATATAATTTTTTTTAAGAGAGTAGTAATACTTAAGAAAATGGAGAAAAAATGTCACAAGAGCAATTTGAGACCACGAGTCAGCTGTTGAAAAAGAACATTTAATTAAATATCGATTTTTACTGCAACGATATGATCTCTATACCAAACTTTCTCCTCGGCTCAACTACTTACAAGATCAAAATCCCAATAGGAAGCCTATAACAACTATATTTTAGGTATGTCTTTAACACAATTTCTCCGAACTCCAAAGGCTAGTCAATCCAAGGTTGGAAGAATTATCTTTTTCCGTTGTTTTTATATGTTTTGGCAGCTTCAATTTATCACTCGTCGATCCCCAAGAATTCTAGCAGTGTTATTTTAAAGTTTTATACAAGCTCGCATTTACAACCAAGGCTAGTGAGGATGAAGAATATATTCTAAAGGAAAGGCAGAAATTGAAAATCTCTTTTAAGTTCCTCTATAGAGAACCAACACATTCATTTATACTGAACTCAAGATTTAATAGGTGCCACTAGCACTCAATAGAGAAAAAAACAGAGGATTAAAACCAAAATGTAACAAAGAAGTGACTAAGATTCTAATTTGGTGCTCTTTATGCAACATATATTTTATTGAATACAGAGCAGTAGAGATTCCACTTTGCATGTTATTCTTCCTAATAACTTGAATTGAAGATGAATAGTATTATGATTAGCTCTAGCTAAATACAAAAATCATCAAGGATCAAAGAAAATGATATAATGTTAGAGAAGGACAATTGAAATTATCAGAAGAAATAGAGTGGCTTATAAAAGTTACTTTGAACAACTTTACCACGACTTTTATGTAAGGTTCAACGAAATAGAAGTTTCCAGTATTACATTTCCTGTATGGACGTTAAAAAACTTGAAGAGCAATCTCAGAATGGTCGACTTGCCTGCGAACTTAATCAATATCAGCATCTTTTGCAAAAATAATTGTAGCAGCCAGCAAAGAAGGATAGTAGAGCACAAAAATGTAAAAAATTAGAAGACAAGGATGATAGGTTCCACCAAATAACAAGTGCAAAAATCAATGTCAAGTAGTCCTTAATCCCATTGCAAAACTCTCTTACTCCGTCAATGCATTTTAAATCTCTAATGAACACAATGCATTTTATATTAACCAATCAATCGTACCTCCATCCACCCACCTAAAATGCCTTCTGCTCACTTCATAACCATTTGGACTAGTTGTGGGCTATTTTCAAGAAGACATCTAGTTCTTTTTTCCTTTATTCAATACCAATTAGCAAACTAATATTTTTAGAACTAGCAGAAACCTATAATTTATGTAACTTAGAAGAACAAAAATGAGCAATTTTTAGGAAAAAATATTATTTTTAAATGGATTGGCCACAGAAATTCAAATACCCAAATAGAAAACACGGGGAACATCTACTTGGATTGTTGATGGTAGAAATATGTAGCATAAGCAAACTATTGAAGAAAATGGAAAAGTAACAAACCTTCTTTTTTTCTTCTTCTTTGATCACCTCTTTTCTTTCCTTCTTGGCATATCCTCCGGTGGCAGCGGTGGTCAGCGAAACTGGAGAGTATGAATCAACGCTTCTCTTCCTCT
The DNA here is from genome assembly GCA_019097785.1 of Fraxinus excelsior. Classification (NCBI taxonomy): domain Eukaryota; kingdom Viridiplantae; phylum Streptophyta; class Magnoliopsida; order Lamiales; family Oleaceae; genus Fraxinus; species Fraxinus excelsior. The sequence goes on along the minus strand of CM032623.1, from coordinate 3,023,287 downwards.
AGGCGATGGCCTAGTTGGCCTTGGGCCAGGGCCGGCCCTGCAACCATCTATGTACTTGTGGTTTAACCCTCAGCAAAACCTCCGCTGCTAAGTGCTGAATGTGTGTCTGCTCTGCAAAACCCATCATTAATCCTTCTTGTTGGGTAGCTGACTGCTCCCGTTGCCAGTCCGCTACCGCTTTATTCTTCAAAGTTCAAATCCTAAACCAAAGCCCAAAGGTCAATTTAGCTTCCCTGCCACCGCGGCCATATCTGCATCCCATTGGAATGTTTTGATTTGCTTAATTGTTTGTCATTTGTATTTTGTCATTTGGGAGATTTATTTTGTTACTTGGGTTTTGTGAGATTTAATTTGGGACAGGGATGTCAAAAAAAAACTTGGACGGCTCGGCCCGGTCCGTAAAAAGTCCGAGTCGGGCTGTGGCTCGGGCGAGACTTTCCATATAATTAAAAATAAATAAAAATTTTGAAAAATCTGGCAGCTTACTGGCTGCCTGCAAAAGGCTGCTAGAAAAGCCGCCTTAGCTGCTGCCTTTGCAAAGGCCAAAAAAAAAATTGAAAAAACAAACAAACAATAAAAAACCTGAGCCGGCTCCACTTTGGCTCAGTTCGGCCCGCTAAGGCTCGGGCCAAAAGCTCGGATAGAGTCTTATTTTTTTTGGGTGGACTTTGCTCGGCTCGGGCCAAAAAAAAGCTCGAGTCGAGCCCGGATTTTTTTTTTTTTGCTTGGACTCGACTGGGCTACATAGCTAATTTGGGAACTTCATCAAATTATAAATTATTTTATGATTGTATTGATGCTATGATTACCTGTATTTATTATGCTTTGAGCCTTGTTAGTACAGTGTCAGAGGCATGGCTAATCCTATACCATTTTTATGGTAGACACTCTTGATTCATAAAACTAATTTGTTTCCTTTCAGTTATCACCCAGGTGTGGTCTTGGAACTATGAAATTAAAATTCTAAAAAAAATATTAAAATATATAACCATTTTGGGTTTGATTGGTGGCAAAATAGAGAAAAATCACTGGTGAAATGCTCAGTTTCAAAAATGTGTAATAATATTATGTGTTTGTCTAACTAAATAAAACGGAAACTGCAAAACTTATGTTGGATAAATGCTGGAGATAAAAAGTTACCTAAATGAAAGAGTAAAAAAAAAAATATTTTTTCTCCTTCAACGCTTAGCAGTGCAATCTTCTCTTCAATGCATTTTTTTTTTCAAGTTTAATTGTGCATCTAACTCAAAATGCTTGCATCCGTCACTATGTATGTATTAATGATATTTACGTATAATGGTTGCATAAACAAAGAGGGTGAGGAAGATGATGTATGAGAATCCGAGTCAGACGAGGCAGTCTGATAGTACGTTAATGGTGCTGAGATAACATGAGTTGGCGGATTAACGCAAAATTGGCAAATAATTGGATATTTTTTAGTTGAGGCCATCTTTGGACATGTTTCGGTATTTTGACCATGACTTTTGCTTCGGTTGTCAGAATCACGTCCATGACCCCAATCCGAAAATATCTTTTCAGCGCGCACGACGTGGTTTGCTCGGTGAGCATCGATTTCGAACCCAAATTCAGCTGTTTTCCTTTCCGAATCATCATTTATAGTAATATTTCAGCGCGCACGACGTGGTTTGCTCGATAATGATTATCATACACATAATTTCGTGAGATTTTGTTGGGTTAGAATCCCTATATGCAAATAGCATTGTTATTTAAATACGAGTAAACTTCATCCACTAAAGTATCCACAGTTTATTTGATGAATATAAATATATAGTCCCTGTTTAATGGGGAGTAAAATCTTTTTTGTAGTAAATTTTGATGAAAATTAATAAAATGTGTGAATGAAAAGTAGTAAGATCCAAAAAATATGTGGTTAAATTAATTGTTGACTTTGATTTAAATTAAAATCACCAAGTTGGACTTATCCAAAAAAAATTTTTTTTTTTTGAAACATGCACATCACATCAGTATTCTAAAAAGTGCGCTTAGGTGCCGCCTAAACGTGATGCGAGGCGGAAACGTGGCTTGACGCCTTATTTAGCGGTCAATGATTGCCGTTGACCGCTATGCGTGCCTATACGTGATTATGCGCAGATTATTATTATTATTTAAAATTATTTAAATATTTTTTTACAATTCTTTTAAGTTAAAACTTAAAAAGTTGATTTACATGAAAACTTATCTTTTTATTGGAGATTTTTGAAAAAAAAAAAACGTATAAAACTTCTATAAACTTGTTTTAGATGTCTGACGGGTATTGTTTTTAATTATTAAATGATGTTTTGATTGATTAAAAAATAACGTAAGAAAATGTCTTTTTCCCTATTTGGTACGGATTAAAATTCAGTCAAATTCAACAATTCATTTCAATTATATCTTTCATGGTTCCACAACTTTTTAACCACGCATTTTATCAACTTTTATCAAAACCTACTAAAAATCTGATTTTCATCCTCAATGTAATAAAAAGAAAGAAATGTACCGCTATTTACATCCACATTTTTATATATTCATCAACTCTATATCCATCCCTATTAAAAAATTATTATTTTCATCCACATCAAAATTTAATATTGTCTTTATTAAATTCATTCATTTAAGCATTATAGATCTACAAAAATTTTATATATTCACCACATTCTAAATATATGTCTAATACAAATTTTAAATTTTAAAAAATTACTATATTCATCAAATCACTATCAACACCTAATTATTTTTCCTTTCTATATTGCCAAGTTGGTGCTTTAAAATTTAGTTGCAAATGGTAGTGAATCACTTTTCTTAAATATATTAAATTATTTCAAAAGTACACTCCCTCCTCAAATCATACGTTAATTAATTTATGGGAACAATTCATTTCTAAGGTGTTTACTTTACACCTTTTCAAAAATACAAAAATAAGTTTAAAAATTCACAAATCAGGTTTTTTAAATATTTAATTGATAATTAATGAATTATTAAATCAATTTATTATTAAATATTAATTTCTAATTTAATATAATTACCCCACCTCACCTCCTCCACCCCAACCGACTTTCCGATCACCACTCTTCTCCGACTACCGTTCCGGCGACTATTCCGGTGACTGCTCCGATTCCGACGAGTATTCCGATGATCGTTCCTCCACTTTTTAGGTCACAATTCAAAAATTTCAAAAGTCACAATTTGTTCATCGGTCACAATCACAACATTTAAATTACGTTACTTATTTTATAGTCACAAACATAAATTTATTGATCACAAATTAATAATTTTTAAGTCACAAATTAGTAATTTTTAGGTCACACAGCTTATACTCGTCACAGTTTATCGAATTCAATGGTCACAAATTGTTTATTGGTCACAAACATCAATTTATTGGTCACAAATTAATTATTTTTAGGTCACACATTGGTAATTTTTATATCACACAGCTTGTACTCGTCACAATTTATCTAATTCATTGGTCACAAACAATCAAATCATTTGTGACCACCACTTTGCCACTGACTTCACCATGGCCAACCCGCACGCAAATCCACCACCACCGTCACAAATCCCAACCACCGTCGTTGCAAGCACGCGCACAACCACACCACCATGGCACTCACAACAGTCGTCAAACACACCATTACACAGTACATCCACCGCCCAACACACACACACCCAAACCGCCGTCGCATACATCCCAAAACCACCACCGCCAACACGCACGCAAATCCACTATCGCCGTCGCAAATCCCGACCACCACTGTCGCTAGCACGCGCACAACCGCACCACCATGGCACTCACAACAATCGTCAAACACACCATTACACAGTACCTCCATCGCCGCACACACACACACCCAAACCGCAGTCGCGCACACACGCACATTCCCCATCACAGCACACACCACCAACACCGTAGCCGTCCACCGCACCACTTAGGAAAAAAAAAAAAGGCAAGATGCTGCTGCGACGCTGCCGTTCACACTTCGCGTCGAAGCAGCCACCGTCTCACACCAGATCTGGTCGGAGCAAAAAAAAAAAAAATCAACCGCAACCCAAGGTCCACCGCCACCAACATCGAACTGCGCCGCAACCCAAGGTCCACCACGTCGCGCCGCACCACTAAAAAAAAACCACAGATCTACACCACTCAAATCGTCGCACAGAAAACCAGCCATCGCACCTCACTGTGACCAGGTGGCGACGGTGACAACTGACAGTGAATTAGAAAAGAGAATGGAGGGGAGGGGAAGGGCGAGCGGCACTAAAGAAAGAATGGAGAGGAGAGACGGTTTGGTTGAATGGAGGGGAGAGATTTAGTTTGTAATTTAATTTTAGGGTTTGGGTAAATTAATTTATAATATTTAATTATTAATTATTAATCAAAACCTGAATTTTGCAATAATACAATTGATTTTGTATTTTTGAAAATGGTAACTTAAATCTAGGTCTAGGTGTAATTTTCTCTTAATTTATTTTTTTTGCTTATAAGCTAATAATTTTGGCAGTTTATGATTAGGTTGGTAATTTTAAATTTGTTTTCTTTTGTAATGTGAGAATATTTTGATAGGTATTGAAACTTATTTTGAAGTTTTTCGTGTACTTCCATCTGTCAAACTAATACTTAAAACAAAACATAAAAAATAAGATTCCATATTTCATATCATGAAAGAATTATAACTAAAATAATGTTGAAGATGGCATTTTGCGATTAGTAGGGTTTTAAGATTTTAGTTGAAGATAATATTTTATCTTTATTACAATTAGAAATGGTAATTAGCACATAATGCCCACATCTCTTACTACTATTGTGGAAAACGTCCATATTTTTCATTTTTTGACATTTTCACCTTTCATTGTGCAAAAATGTCATTTTCATTCATTTTCTCAATTAAAAATTATGAAATGATGAATATACCATTTTCTTTAAATAAAATAAAATTAAAAACTAATTACAACTACAATCCGATTTTAAAAAAACAAATAGATCATCAAATAAATTATTAAAAGGGTAATTAGCATATATTGTTCATACCTTTTACTATTATAGCAGAAAGAAATCCATACCGTTCATTTTTTTTGTTTTTTTTTCATTGTTACCACTAATTATACATTTGATTGCACAAATCATCATGTCTATCCATTTTCATTCAATTTCTCAATAAAGAGCTGTGAAATGACGTCCTCCTATATAAATATATAAACTAAATAATTAATTGCAATCATAATTCCAATTTTTTTAAAAGTGCAAACGAGTCCCAAATAAATTATAAAGAAATTATGGCATTTTTTTTAAAAAGTGTAAACAAGCCCCAAATAAATTATTAGGAAATTAGAAATCAGAATTTTTTTTTTTTGAAAAAAAAATTGCAAACGAGACTTAATTAAATTTATTAGGAAGTTAAAATATTTTTAAAAATAAATAAAAAGTGCAACCGAGTCCTAAATAAATTATTAAAAAATTAGAAATAAAAAAATATTTTTCTTTAATTTTATTTTTTCTTTAAAAAAAGAAATAGAATGATATATTTCTCATTTCACAGCTATATTGATAAATTGGATGAAAATAAATAGAAAAAATGATTTGCACAATCCAAGATATAATTAAGGGTGAAAATGCCAAAATAAAATAAAATGAAAGGTATAAACGTTTTCGGCTATAATAGTGAAATGTAGTGAGATTATGTGCTATTATCCTTTTAATAATTTATTTGGCACTTATTAGCGATTTTTTAAAAAACTTTTTCCTTTTCTTTTATTTAAATAGAAGGGTATATTCGTCATTTCACAATTTTTAATTTAGAAAAATGGATGAAAATGACTTTTTGGACAATGAAAATTGGAATAAGAGTGGAAATGCTAAAATATTAAACGTAAGGATATTTTTGAAAAATGAGAATGATACGTGCTAATTACTCAATTAAAAAAATTGTAGTGGTAAAAGGCAAGGGAAAACAAGAAGTAGGGGTAAACAAAACTTGACTGAACCCACCAAAACCGTCCAAATCGAACCAATCCGACCGGGTTAGGTCGATTTTTTTGTTTTTTTATACGGGTTGGGTGGGTTGATTGTGTAGGCGGGTCGGGTCATACTATGCATTAACTCATGAAAATCGAATAGACCGGCTCAACTCAATCCGACTATATTTATGTACTTTACAAATATTATAATGTTGTTTGGACGAAATTGAGTCAATACGTGTCTTCACACAATCTTCAAGAACTACAATATTCAAAAAAAAATCTATAGTTGAAAATTTTGAGGAAATCATACACAAATGATATATTACTAATTAATTAGGTTCTATATACGCAGACAATATACACGATAAGTATGGCACATGGCACAATATACATGAAGTGTTTGGAATTCTTTATAACTTAAAATGAGTATTATTATCTTTTAAACAATATTATATTTTTGTAATTGTATAATATTTTGAAAGTAGTTTCGTCTTTTAAGCATTGAAAGGTATCGTGGGGAATGTTAAAAAAAAAAATGGTCAACGTGGATAAAGGCACAACTAAAAAGTACCCCGGAGAGTAACTAGAAGAAACCCTAAACCCAGCGGAGTCGACCATTGAAATAACGGAACAAAAGGAATTCTAGTTGGTGCGCACCGTTGAAAGAATTTTGTAAACCCTCAACAGCGGATTTTCAAATTTCTTCAAGGCGAGGCGTGGATTCTCAGCTTCCTAAACCCTAGTGATGGCGGAAGAGAAAGAAGAAGAAAAATCCTTCAAAGATTTGGGAGTAAATGAACAATTAGTTGATGCCTGTGACAGTTTAGGCTGGAAAGTCCCCACCAAGATACAAATTGAAGCTATTCCTCTTGCCCTTGAAGGGAAGGACATAATCGGTCTCGCCCAAACCGGTTCGGGTAAAACCGGCGCCTTTGCCATCCCAATTATACAAGCTCTTCTCGAAAAAGAGCAAGCCTTTTTCGCCTGCGTGCTCTCCCCAACACGTGAACTTGCTATTCAAATTGCCGAACAGTTTGAAGCCTTGGGGTCCGGCATTGGCCTCAAGTGTGCAGTGGTAAAATACGATGCTTCAGTATTTAGCTACTAATTTTAAGGACATGAAGTAATTTTAACACACGTTTCTTGTTTAATTTTTTTTTTTTTTTTGTTGGATCTTTTTTCATTGATTAGAGTTGTCAAAAATATTTTTGCAGCTTGTGGGAGGGGTAGACCATGCACAACAGAGCATTTTGCTTGGGAAGCGGCCACATATTGTTGTAAGTCTTCCTATCTTCTGCTGCACTCGGGCCTATTTTTAATTTTTTTGTGCAAGATTAATATTAGCCAAATGTATTTTCAAATCTGTAAGTACCCAGAGCAGCTATGCAAGCACAGAGTGTCGTCAAGTGGATGAAAGAAAAGGAGGGATTTCATTTGAATTCGGTTTTATACTTTGTTACATTGATGGTTTTAAATTCAAATACAGAGCTACATAGATGTAAATGAAACTTGAGAGAAAAGGAGGTATTGATGAAGGGTAATGTTTCTGCCACTGTTGGCCACAAAAGATTGTAGCAGAATATGCAAAGGGAATGGAAGAAAATATGCCATTAAGAAAGTGTTAGTGATTATTCACCAGTAATTTTCCAGTGCTTGTCTTCGCGTTTATCAGCCGATTGCAACTTGGAATAAATCAGATTGATAATACCTATTGGGTCGTGCTTCAAAATGCGAAGCTGCCATTTGACTACATTTCACATTTTAGGTTCTCAGCTCCTCCCTTAGTGGCAGATCAGGATGGGCCAGCAGAATAAAAAAATAAATTCATGCACGATTTATATCTCTGATTTGGTTCTCTCCATCAGCGAAGTTCTTAACCAAACTACCAATCTACCATTCTTTATAAGATGCTTGGTTCAAGTGTACATATTGTTCTCTAAAGTTTTAGAACATTCGAAGCTACTTTAGTTTGTATTCCTGATGGATATTAGTTTTCTTGTTCATGCATTTATTTGCAGTGTTGACTGTTGAAAATGATTATTTTATTGACCTACTTGTTGTAGGTGGCAACACCTGGCCGTCTTGTTGATCATCTCTCTAATACCAAAGGATTCTCTCTTCGTGCATTGAAATTCTTGGTGAGACTCTATACTGATTCAGCTTCCTCTTTCTATCCAGCTCTATTATAATTTCGTGAAATAACACTCTGGATATTACAAAATCAGAATTGAATACAAATTAACGCTTAACATTTCTCAATAGGTAATCCACCTTTAGATTTGAAGGATAGTCAAATTTGAGAAATTGCTCTTAAATACCCGTGAGCAATTAAGGAAACCATAACTATATTGTTTTTTTTGTCTTTTTATTTTTGGTATCTTAAATATATTATGATAAGAAAGTGCTTTGAATTTGAATTGTTAGAAGAATGAAGATAAAATGTTGGAATTTATCAGGGCATTGACTACATGTTTAAATGTCGCGTGAGCGTGTGATTATTTATTTATATGACAGGTACTAGATGAAGCAGATAGATTGCTAAACGAGGATTTTGAGAAAACAATTGATGAAATTTTGGGTGTTATTCCTCGTGAACGGAGAACATATTTATTTTCTGCAACAATGACAAAAAAGGTATGCAAATTAATGGTCCATGATATAAACTTGTGTACATATGTTCTATCCATCATTGTTAAGTCATACTTTTGTGACTGTGGATGTAACGCGGTAGTCAACATTTTTGTGTGTTGGCTGTTGTTTTCCTGTTACATGATTTCTTATTCCTTCTTTGTATGTTAATCTTGTTTGTTATCATGCAGATCACAGACCCTTTACCTCTAGTCACTTTAATTTCTCAGACAAACTAGTAAAAGGAAAAAGAAGAAAAAAAAGAACTAGATAGATAAGCTCTTGCTTATCAATTACTTTCAGTCTGCAAAGTGCCTCTTATAATTTCATAAGATTTGATTATATTGTTTGGTGTTTTTAATGTTTTGTGGGTGATCTTTTATATGCATTTTTACTAATTTTTTGGCAATATGTCTTAGAATGTTCTTACCCTTTTTTTTTTTTTTTTTCTGGTTAACATTTCTATGTATAGAAGAAAAAATGTTGTTTACATTTTGCCTTGCTTTTCTTGCTTCTGCATGTACTGTATCTAATCAATATATTCATGACTTCAAGTTTTCTGTAGTCAATTTCATCGATCCACTCAGTTACTGGATTTGAATTGGCTGCAGCCAGCAGAAGCAAATCGAAAGTCACCGCATTTGTCATCTGTGTGCAGCAGACCAAAAAGCCCAATCCATTTGTTATAGTGATATTTTCTTAGACAGGCCTTAAGGGACTCGAGAAAAAGAAAACCTACATAAACTTTCCTTTATTCTCATTTGCTGTGGCTATCGAGTTCTGTTTCTTTTTGCTCCATGTATAGCTCATGTAAATAATCTTTACAAAAAAATTAGATATCAGTTTTTTGCAAGGAAATAGAATGTAGTTGCAAATAATCTCAATTGCCTAATGAGTTCTGTTTCTCAATGTAACAGGTGAAAAAGCTCCAGAGAGCTTGTCTAAAAAATCCCGTGAAGGTATATTGTGCATGTTCTTGCTTGTCATATTTTAAAAATTCTCATTGAATATTTGTGTCATTTGTTTTTTACTATAGATTGAAGCTGCATCCAAATATTCCACCGTCGATACGCTTACGCAGCAGTATTCCTTTGTTCCGGCGAAGTATAAGGTCTGTACTTTCTATAGCTTCAATTTGGCATACAAGAGACTTCCTAATGTTGTATGCTGGTCTTTATGAAGCCACTGTATGAACAGTAAAACGGGTGATTATTGGATATTGTTGGAATTATATGTTTGTACATACTATTTTATCTGGATAAAGTGGAAAATATTGAGTAAACACTTTGGTACAATAGTGTGGTTGTGTTCATGCTGTGGTTCTTCTAATGCTAACTCATCATCACTTCACCTATTAGTCTTCTTACTATGGGGCACTATGATTGTAACATCCTACAGTAAAACGTTGTGGGAAAATGGGCACTGTTTATCACATCACATGGTGAGCTCACAAGTTCAACTCCTTGTACCTTTTGGGTAGTGGATAATTTTTGCCTGATTGTAATAGGTTGAGCTTCAGACCTGCCCAATTCTGTACTTCCTTACGGGGCTGCTGAGGTAAATGTTACTTATAGAATATGATTGTTCAACAAATATGAACATTAGGGGTAAAACTATTATGAATTTAATTTTTACTGGTTGGAATGAACTTGGAGAAAAGTTCAGATTAAAAATATGTTTGGGAAGTGTTTATAAACCTTTTAAATTATAAATAGATAGGAATGAGTAGTGTGGATAATACTTGTGGATCCCTCAAAATGTGTAGATAAAAGGTGTTTTGAGTGTTTATAAACACGAGCCAAACAGAGGCTAAGTAAAATAGGAGTTTTTTTTTTTTTGCTGTTCTCTATACCATATTTCTGCAATTGTAATTATATGAAAGTAAAAGTTGCATGATATTCTTTGCGGAATTATTTCATATTGTTCTTCTTTGGGTTTTTGATTTATATATTTTATTTGCTGCAGGAGTGTTATCTTGTTTTTATTCTCACCGAGAAGCCAGAAAGTACATCTATGGTTTTTACTCGAACATGTGATGCAACTGGTCTTTTGGCTTACCTTCTTCGGAACCTTGGCTTTAGAGCTATTCCAATTAGCGGTCATATGAGCCAGGTATTGTTTAAATATCACACTAACAGATTTGCTGAAGTACTTGTTATGTGTTTCACATGTAAACAATCTGTTTTTCCAATATATTCTGTTTCCATACGCTTTCACATTTCATTTGGCTTTTATTTGCAGCCAAAAAGACTTGGAGCCTTAAACAAATTCAAGTCTGGAGAGTGCAACATACTTATCTGTACTGATGTTGCCAGTAGAGGACTTGATATCCCATCTGTAGATATGGTTATCAACTACGATATCCCCATCAACTCAAAGGTTAAGCTTTATTCTTCGTAGTTTATAAATTATGTTCTTGTTCCAAACAGGTCTGTTTTCCCCAATATCCAATTTCTGAGTTCCCATTTCATGTTGACTGGCTATTATTAGCGCCACTTGTCTAACATTTTGCTGCTTTCATCCCTTCCATCATAATTATGTAAATGCAAGTTAATAACTTGTAATGCCCATGTTTGGGCTCCATTTTTTTTAAAAAATCATTTTCAACTGCACGCACATTCTCCCATAAAATAATATTACACGTAAACCCAAAACTTTTTCCTGTTCTCCACACATTCTCCAAAAAATCACTATTCCAAAATACATTTTTTCTCAAATTCTCATTAAAATGGAGCGAAAACAGCGGCAATATAATTTTCTTCTCTAGCTAGTTGCTACTAAAGAATTATTTTGTTTGTTAAAAAGCAAAAAGATAATTATTAAGTAGAAGAATCATCCAAGACTGCAAGAAGAAGATGGATAGAAAAACATAATCTGTTAATAAAATCCCTTCAAATCATTCGGTAGACTCATTATAACCAAATGAGCAAATGATCACCATATCTCTGGCCCATAAACACAAAGTTTGGTGGAATTATAATGGTATGTCGTATTTTCTTCATTATTCTTGCTATTGTGAGGTTGGGAAAACTGAGCTGAAATGATGTCTGCTGCTTTTGGCCATCTACCGTAGTATTATAGACTTATAGCTAACTTGTGTAATATTATGTATAATTTGAAATTTTTGAAATCTAAATTGCGCTTCAAGGTTTTCTTCCTCCATACCATCTCTTTACCAGACTTGTGCTTAATGTTTCATCACTTCTTAGTGCCTTTGGTCAGTGCTTGCCCCCCTTTTTAATGTTTGTTACATTCCCGAGGTACTATTATCAAGATATGAATTCTCTGCTGTCAAATAAAAAGTGTACTGGCCAGAATGCTACCAATAGTGCATGTTTGGTTGATGATAAAATTAGAATTTAAGTTATTGTAAGTTTTTGGGTCTTATGGAATGTGGGGATAGTAAGTGGGGTAGTAGTAGTTTTGGAGTTAATACAAAATGTGTGGATAAAAAGTATGTTTGATCAAAAGTGATCATAAAATAATCACCAATTAAACATGTACATAGCCTTTTGGTTTTTGTCAATTTAATCTTATATTGTCATTTTGTGAAATGTCTTCAGGATTATATACATCGGGTTGGAAGAACTGCTCGTGCTGGACGCTCTGGGATTGCAATATCACTGATCAATCAATACGAGATGGGATGGTACCTGCAGATAGAGCAACTTATTGGTAAGAAGCATATTTAAATAATGTCTTGGCGGAGTTATCCAACCTTTAGTTTCCATAGACCAAATATCGTTTCTGTTTCAGGTAAAAAGTTACCCAAGTACCCTGCTGAGCTGGATGAGGTGTTGCAACTGTTGGAACGTGTAACCGAGGCCAAAAGAATATCTGTGATGGTAGGCATTTAGCATTCTTTTGATATCATAGTTTTAGATTAGTTCTGCTTAGTAAGATTTGGTTGCTGAAGTTGAACTTAGGAGTTGGATATTCTTCAGAATGTGTTCAATTGGTTCACTAATTGGGTGTATTTGATGTGTGGTACAAGACTAGACAATACAAACGAATAAGATTTTAACTTTCTTTAAGAAAATCCACCACCTCATAGATTGGAATTTTTAAGATCCTACCAAAATATTGATTGCGGGTCCCCATACCTTGTATATTAATAGAAAGAAGTTATGAGCGAGTAAGAGACTTACCTCAAGACGTAGCAGAGAGCAATCTTTTAGAAATTTAAAGATGAAGGTACTACTTTCATTACGGAAGTTAAAAATAGGAAAACAAAAGCAAGATTTGTAGTACTACCCCAAGTATCTAACGCCTAGATCATCAAACATTAAGCTACAGCTAAAAGTGACCCTCCATGCTGTGCAATTGTTTTCTTTGATCCATTATATTCTCCTCGGATATATGGGACATTTAAGCGACCAAGATGCAAAATACCAGCCACCTTATTCCCTTCTATATATATATACACACACTAAAATTAAAGCCCAACTTGTATGGGTGAATTTAATCATGCACTTATACGTTGAACTGCCATCAAAGACTCAGATTCAATCCAGACATGCGCGAGACCAACCTACAACCAAGTCGTAGCCCATCCGTAGTTGCTTGAAGCTCTGCCTCTAGTTGGAACAAATTTCATAGAATTTATGAAAACCCAGGAAACATTGTCTAAGATATCCGGAATGATAAAATAAGATTTTAATTTCCTTTCTTTGTTAATATTATCCAGTACTGTAATCAATATCCATGGAATGTGTGAATGCTAAGTAGGCAGTAACTGTAAATGCGTAGTTAAAATTACAGTTTGACTGGCAAGTACAAGTTACTATAATGAAACCCTAAAACTGTATTTCTGATATATTTTAAATTGTTTCCCAGATTGCGTTGACGTTATGGGCACTGAATTGATTTCCTTCGAATTCTTTGTTTTCTATTTCGTATCAATTAGTTTGACACCGATGGTTGACGAACCGTTTTATAGTTTTGCACAATTGAGATATACCTATTCTTATCATTTTGTTGGAATGTGTTTTCTTGGCAATAAATATAATATCATGATTTTATTGTCTCAAAACTTCTGCAGAAAATCAAAGAAACCGGAGGCAATAAGAGGCGGAAAGGAGGTGAAGGTGATGCCCAGGAAGAGATCGAGAAATATTTAGGTCGTAATAAAGGGAAGTCATTTAAGAAGACAAAAAGATGATGAGAGAAGGATCATCTTCCAAGTTTTGTTCTAATTTGGATTTCTCAATTTTGTAGAAAGTATAATTATGTTTCCTTTCGAGGGAAATAACTTTTGTAGGATAAGTTTGATTGTATCTTTTATGGTATACACGAGACTAAACCTGATTATTGGCATCAAAGCTGCAGTCACATATCTACATTGGGTCGACATTAGATTCACATTTTTTAAAAATGGATCCGACTATGTAGGCTAAAATAAAAACAACAAAGATTGAAAAACAAAATCACCGAAAGGGTAGAGTATGGTGTGAAGATGAAAATCAAATCTAAATTTCGCACAAGTTGTATAAAACCATAGGGAGAATTAGGATTTCATTCTGTAGCAAATGATTTACGTTTTTTCTTCCAACTGTTCTATCTATAAATTACGTGGCGCACGTAACGGAGAGGGTCCCACATTGACTGATTAAGCAATCTTGTTTTAGGCTTGAACTTTGGCTCATTTCCCTAAACTCACTTTGGCTCATCTTCATTTCTCTATATATGAGTCCATTTTATAAAATGTACGTGAATCTAACCTTAGCCAAACCCCCTTCCACCCTCTATTGCATTCATTCTATCTCGTTTGTCCATTGACTTGATCGTAGGAATATTCGTCGATCTTTTTTCTCGACTAACAATCTTTTGCTTTCTAATGGGGTATCCTGATGAGCAGGTGATGTCAACGTGAAGGGGAGATTGTCGGGATTTTGTTGGTCACGTGTCCCAACTGATTTTAAGGTCAACAAAAATGACAATGACTTAGATTTCAATTCTTATTAGTATCTTACAAATTGAGGTTGTAAATTTCAATCAAGCTTAATTTCCTCTAATTAGCAGTTAATTAGGTGAGCTAGTGACATGGAAATTATAGAAAAATTGAACTCTTTGACTCTTTGTTAAAGTGATACATCAATATGGAAATTTGCTCCTTTCACGGTGTTAAATTCTTTCTAGTTATACAACCCGACAATGTACATGTCACGATCTTACGTCTCAATCAAGACCATGAATGGTCTAACAGCCATGGTGTGGGTTCCTATGCCCAAGTTGATCAAATGAACGTTTTTCATATTTTGTAGAATAAACCTTTTTATTAGAATCAAAATTACTTGTATTCATAATTTCATATTGCTTTTAATTTACTCTAGCTTCTTTAGTAGTGACTCAACAACGTAAGGAAATTCTCTCGAGCCTTTATCCTGTGAGGACTTATTTCGAGATTTTAATCGGAGTAGAAAACTTAAGCAAGCGAAAGATTCGAAATCTTATTCTCAAAGACTCTTTCATGACATGCTGTGAGTGAAGGTGGTAATTTCAAAATTTCAAACGACTTGTTCACTATGCCCTCGATTAGTTTTTGATAAATATCAAATTTTTAATAGATTATAATAAAAGTTGATGAAATATATGATTGAAAAGTTGATAAAAAATGGTGGATTCTATAATTAATTATTGATTTTGATTTAAATTTTTATCAACTTTTTTTTTTTTTTAGTTTTAGGGACAAATGTCATAGTCCAAAGGTAGCTTTCCAGAGGCCCACATTGAAGGGTTTTGAATAGCCTTGAATTGTCAATAATTGCGACCATGTTCTCATGGGCCATGGCCTATGGTTAATTCTTCATATTATGTTTGCCTGCCGACGCTGGCGTGTGTTTGAGTCATATTATTTTGAAAGAATGTATTTTAAAATAGTATATTAATGGATAATGTGTGGTTGAAAAAAGAAGGAAAAGTTATTGAAGAATGTGTGGTTGAAAATGAGTAGAAGAATCAGAATGAAAATTTTAATGTGTACCAAACGAGATTTAATACTTTTTCTTGATATTATTTTGTCTTTGTTCACAAGTTTGAAATATTGTGTGTATAATCTTTTGGTTATTCTAATAAAAAAAATTAAAGAACACTCCAATTTGTCCAGCTAATAGTTCGCCTCGAATGCATGAAGATTCTCCAAATTCTACAGTAAATCAATTCTTATTTTCAACCACACATTCTTCAATAAAATAATATTTTCCATCACATCAATAACTTTTTCTTCTTTTTCAACAACGCATTTCCCATCATATCACTATTCAAAATCAATTCTTCGCCCAAAAAATCCCTCCCAAACAAGCTCTAGAGTAATTGTTTCTATTAAAAAGAAAGAAGTGGACGACAAAGAAATCTTCAACTTTCATGGTGAAAGGATTTAACCAAAAGGTAGTAAACATTTTTGACAAGTTCGTCGACATTTTTGTGTCGCTTAAATTATACTTTTGTCCTATTTGATAGAAATTCAAATTTAAATTTAAGTCAAAATTAACATTAATTTTAATTATATATTTTATGGGATCCGTAATTTCTCGACTACATATTTCATTAACTTTTATTAAATTTTATTAAAAAATCTAATTTTAATCCCCACAAAAAAAGGCTTTATATGCAATAAGAGATGGGGTATGATAGTATAATAAAAATTTATTTTTTGAAAATATTATTCAATTATGTACAATCTATCTTATCAAGTAAAATTTTAAGTTCGAATATTAATTATCTACGGACTGCCTAGATTTGAGAGGTGAACATTACAACACTCAATGAATGTGTAAAACACGACATTCTCTACATAAATTCCATCGTCCCCATGTCTCTAAAACATTGTTGGTACGAAGCATCAAAATGTAATTTGGATTATTACTTATAATTCAAAATTTTGTATTGAGCTCAAGTATCTTTCCTAACACCCCTTTTTTATACTTGTTTGTGTAGTAGCTACTCTTTGATTACTCATCCCTACAAAATACTCGAGCGTTTTTTTCGTGACGTCAAATATTTTATGATCGATATAAGGAAAGTGCTCTAATTTATTTTAACAATAATAAAAAAACTTAAGATACTACAAGTTTTATTTTTCAAAAAATGAAAAAGAAAGTAACATCATTATATAGAAGAATGTCCGATAATTAAATTTGGACCGCAACAATCCTTAATTATCTTTATTTTTTTTATTTTTATTTTACTCGATATATAAGAATCGTAATTTCATTAAATTGAAATAGTAAAGTAAGTTTAAAAAAAAAAAAAAAAAAAAACTTCATCAGTATCAACAAACATAAAAGAAAAAGAAAATCATGCAAAAAAAAAAGTAAAAAGAGAGATTGGAAGAATCTTAAGATTGATGGCTCTGTTTAACTAATCAATATCCGTAATTGAATGCGCTTTCCCCTCTTTCCCATTTTATTAAATATTCCATTTGTTTCAAAATGTAAACAATAATGGCGATTCTTTCAAACAATGCATGGCAAATTCAACATAATTATTATTTCAACTGTAATTAACTATTTCCGAAGTACATAAATATTTATCTATAGCTATATGTAATGTACAAACTTGATAATCATTTTTGATGTGGACTCGATATCTGATAAGGTATGGCGTCTCCACCGTTAACTCCATTTTTCTTGGACTGTATACTAGTAATATATTTAACACAGGAGAGTAGGATCTCCAGCTTCAGATCTCTCATCTCTCTTGTGGTTCCTAATTACAAAAATTCTGAAAAAAAAATTGAAGAAATTTAATTAGAAATGGAAAATAGTTACCAAAATAGGAAATATTGCACCAGAAATGTTTCATAGTTTGTAGACTCATACCTCAAGAATCAATAATATATGGCGTTTGTAATAGATCATAAGGTGCCCACAAAGCATCCAAAGGGCAAGGTCGGTTGGCGTCGAGTCGAACCCATGGTTTACCCTTTCCACTCCAATGCAAGAGGCTTACCCGACCCGGATGCAAATCCCGGCATAGTCCCCGGAAATTATCACCGCCGAGACCGTGTTGATTCCACTGGTGTTCTACCGGAGCTATATTTCCGGCAAAAACAAGCAAGAAAGGTGGCAAAGAACCCAATTCATAAATCCTCATTCTCTTCTGCAGCTCCATCCATTCCACAATTTTCGTTGTATAGTCCCCGGCTCTCCATCCCTCAAGATCAATGACCATGACTCCAGTGTTGAAATAACAAGGCTTTCGATTCGCGAAGGTTAAGGAAAGAGATGGGTTTGACCAGAACGTGGGCGTGAAATAGGAGGTGAAGTTTGCGTTGCAGTACTCAGGTGCTGCTAAAACTGCTTCATTGCCTAGAGGAGTTGCAGCAAGTTTAGCAATATCATCGACGAGTACGAGGTCGGAATCTAGATAAACAACCTTTTGAACGCATTTTGGGAGCAGATCAGCCAGATAGTTGCGGGCATAGTTGAGTGGACAATCCAGTGCAGCGCGAATAGAAGTTGAGATCAACCCCGCCACCGGCGAATCATCGAAAAGATAGATGTTGAACTGAAGGTAAGGAAATGACTTTGCGATAGTGAGGTTGAGGCGGGAGGTGTCGGCGGCAGCGGCAGCGGCAGCGGAAGACACAAAGTGGAAGATTATATTTTCAGGGCAACATGAGTGTTGGAGGACTGAAAGAATAGCAGCCATGGATCCCCGGAGGTAAGACGCGTCTAGAGTCATTGCTACATGTACTGCATTGTCCGAGCAAATCTTGGCGGCAGCGGCGGTGGTGTAGTGAATGGAAGGGCACTTCGGAGAGTTGTAGAACTTCGGCGCCTCCCTGAATCGATGGTTCCCGGCATTAGCTGCTACAGTTGATAAGATTAATAGAATTGAGAAGAGAGATTCTGAAAATGCTACCGTCCCTGTCATAATTCTAATTGGAAGCTCAAATTTTTTTGACCTACTTACTCTTTGCACCGAGTGATCTGTATTATATACTTATGCACTTACTTATTGACTCCCATTCAAAGACTTGTAATTTAGTATTTGTTTATGGTCAATCAGGTTAAAACGAGCGGCTAGGAATTAGGATTGATAACAATGGTCCATAATCTACCAGCACGTATTTTTTAGTAGGGCACTTTCTTTTCTATTAATTATCTACGGTTAAAATACATACTGCCTATCAAATCTAAGGTTGTCCTCGGCTCTTTCAGTACTTTGTTGACATATCCACGCCGCGTATTGCTAGAATAGCTTCATACCTTCCATTTAAAGCTTCGATTCATAGTCTCTTTTTCTTGGTTTGTAAAGTAGGGTTTCATCATTTTAGTGTCCCTTTAACTAGCTGGTTTACATAGATAAATTTTTCCCACCTCTTCAGTCATTTTGCTTATAATTAGGGGAGAAAAAAAATTTAAAAAAGACGCTTCAACAGAAATGTAGATCCCACCTTTCAATTTTAACTTTGAAGCCAATTCTCAGTGGGAGCAATACTGTTCCTGATATTCCGTATAACATTTAATGCAGCGAAACCTACTTGACTCCCCCTTTTTTGATCCACAATCTACGCTACCACTTATAAGTTATAAACACCATAGCTTTTCATACTTAATTGCGGAGAGGACACGTACTATCCCAAAGGGAACTCGTGGGGTGCAGGTGGGCCAACAAATGGTTAGAAAGAAAGCTTGAAATGGACAGTGAAACTAGAAACATGTGGAAGTGGAACTGTGTTATGAAATATTACTGACATGGTTTTCTTTTCAGCCATACATGTGACCTAATGCTTTTTTTTCAATTATAATCTGAAAAGCAGAAGATACTGATAATAAAGAGGATCGTTCACTCAGACCTTTTTTTTTAAAAAAAAAAAGAAATTTTTGATAAGTGGTTTATAATTTAGTTATGCAGATGTGTTTGAACACTGAGAGACATTGCATGAGATGTAGCCAAGAAATGCTTATTATGATTGAAAAAATCATAAGCAAGTTTCATCTGGTCGTGACAAGTTCCTCTCAATTGCACAAATTGAACTTGGTATGTGCCTAGATAAAGATGTTTCACGACACTTTCAACTAGAAGTATAAACGTATATTTCTATGTATAGGCTTCATATTTACACCTATATATAGAGACCTTATGGCATGTATTAGAGGTAAAATTTTATTCCATATAATACTTAATATAATTTATGTATATAAATTCATTTTCGCCACCTCTTATTTAATACCTATCTAATTTCATTGCTAAACATCTTTTGACCCCAAGTGCATGGAGCGAAACTTAGTTATTCACATGGCTAGATAACGATGGTTTTAGATATTTGCGACCAGTTGTACATACATTTACTTTTATTTATAGGTTACTTGTTTACACAAATACATACGAACCTTATGAACGTTAATTAAAGGTGAAATTATATTCTATTGATATTACGAAGTATCATCACGATAAATTAACATCAACATATACATCAAGAAACTTTATTTTATTTTATTTATCAAATAGAGTAATATTTAATTTGAAGAGGGCTTTGGACAATTTTGAAAAAGAAGTAACAATTAATACACATGGTGGGTTTAATTGCTTTCTTGGATCTTTCATAATTAAATAGAGGGCTCCCCATTTTGATGGCCAAAATTATAGATTTGCATGTGCACATGTTCTCAGCCAGAGCGTTCTGGGTTTCAAACACGTAGAACGGAGAATCAATTCCCAATTATTAGGGTTCAAACAAAACACTCATCATAGCTATAGTTCCATGTTCTTGACGTGACCTTTTTAGTTTTTCAATTTAAATTGCCCAACAAAGCAAAGCAACATCAAAATGCATATTGATGGTAATGATTGAAAATATGAAAGGATTGTGAAAGAATTAAGGAGTGATAGATATATAAAAACGGTGTTAATGTACAAGCGTGGATATAGTATTTAAATGAATTAATTTAATAAAGACAATATTGAAATGTAATGTGAATGAAAATAATATGTTAAAAAATTTTAAGATTTTAATAGGAATAAATATAGAGTGTAGAGATATATAATAATGTTAAATGTAAATAACGACTCTCTAAATAAATTTATTATCCTTTAACAAACTTAACTCTCGTCGGTTGATATTAATGATTCAATATTGTACTATAACACACGTTGCAGTAGAGTCACTGCAAGTGCATACATAAGAGTAATTGCAAGTAACGTATCTTTAGTACATGCACATTAAGACTAACATAATGAATTACATAATGTCACATGTCACTACCATTTGTCAGTTTAAAATACAATCAATTTTTTTCATTCAATCTTTTTTTCCTCCAGAGTACTATATTATGTATTTTATTATGTACATTTTTTTATGTATAAGTAGCAAAATTCCCTTTAGTTTTTTCAGGCAAAGTATAAACCAATGATAGAACGCCATTTTCAGGTTTTGGACCAATGCGGATTCTTGCGGGCGCGGGAAAAAAAAATTGCACGCTTTAAGAATAAGGAAAGTGTCCAATTTTCTTGCTTGACCCCCTTTTTTGGCTTATAGAAATTATCAACACAACAGAAGAAGCTGATTTTAATTAAAAGAAGTCAAGTCACTCGATAAACGTACTCAATAAAGAATTCAAATTAACTAAGCCTCTATTTGACAATTATTATTTGAAAATCTTTTTTTTTTTCCTCTACGTATTCATTTTCAATCACACATTCACTCAATAGAATATTTTACATTTAAATCCAAATTTTTTTTCCTACTTTTTAATAACACATTCTCCTAAAAATCACTATTATATTCAACAGAGGCTTAATGTCTATTTGGCATGGTTTTTGAAACGTTACAAAATTTTTTTGAAACTCAAAAGTTGCTTTTAAACTCATTTGACTAATTTTGTAAAAATATTTCTTTTAGTTAAAAGAGCTTTTAGAGAAAAATGATCAAATGTGACTTTCTCTAAAAGCATTTCGAAATTAAGATAACTTCGTCAAAAGCTATTCTATAGAAATCAAAAGCAACACGAATCCTAAATTGAACGACAAGAAGAAATTTGAGTGAATTAAAATGTCAAAGATCAAACTTAAACTGTTGTTGAACGTATGCTTCAATTTTCATCGCTCCCGACCCATGTTTGGCTTGAATAAAAATCATATTTTTAATAGATTTCAATAAAAGTTGCTGAAATAAGTGATTGAAAATTGATAAAATTTGCGAATCTCATAAAATGTATGGTTAAAAATAAGTTATATAAAAAAAGGCCAAACAAAGGATCGAATAGAAACTTTCTCATACTCTGGCACACAGCTGCAGGAAACAAGGATTAGTGTAGTCGGCAACAAAACCGTTGCATTCAACATTAATCAAGGCCGAATACGAGAAAACGAGTTTCTGTCTGAAGGTGAGCATCCACAAAATTGTGGAAAAGTCAGACAAGATTGCAACGCAATTAAGGGCATGATTGGTAACACAAACTTCTATTTCCCAACCACAAAATCAAGGCCGAATGCAATGCACATTATACCAATTTCCCAAATTTCATCACCAGAGATTATCTGTTGTTCTGAAGACAGTTTGAATTATTGTTAGTTACCGAGTGTGAGCTACTTTTCTCTAAAATCAATAAAGCATCAAAAATTCTATTTTGAATACGGAATTTATCCTTCTCATTTAGATCACCAAAAAGAACAATTTACAGTTCAAATCGACTTATTAAAAAATGAATTAAACAATCGTCACGGTTCAATAGCTAGGTCACAAACACCCAAAATCCAAACACACGTCCCCCAATCCCAATACATCACCAATGTTTGGTCACGGGTCGACCAAATAGTTGGTCACAGACACTTTGTCATATTCGTTGCCGACCCTAATCCCTAAACCACCCACCAATAATAACACCACCAACCACCCAAACCACTAGCGTCGCCACCTAACACACCACCACCACCACCACCACAACCACAACCACAACCACAATAATACAAAACACCCAACCCATCGCCGCCCGCACCAAGAAAAACACCACCACTGCCTGTTAACCCCGCCACAGATCCGCCCCACAAATCAGTCCAACCACCAACACACACCACAGATCCACCCCACAAATCACCATAGATCCGCCCCACAACTCACCACAGATTCGCCCACAAATCAGCCCAACCACCAACATCGGCAGAAGCCAAGATCTGGCAGCAGCGTCGCAGGCAGCAGCGCCTGCGACGCTGCTGAATGGCAACAACGTCGCCGCTGCCGTTCGGCAGCGTCGTAGGTGCTGCACGTCGCAGGCAGCAGCGTCTGCGACGCTGCTGAACGACAGCAACGTCGCCGTTCAGCATCAGGGGAGGGGAAGAGGGAGGAGGGGGAGGGAAAAGGGAGGCGGTGGCCAGGGCGGGCAGTGAGAGATGGGAGAGATGAGATGAAATGAAATGAATTAGGGTTTGGTTATAGTTTTATATTTAAATAAAGTTTGTGGGGGTAGGTAGTAGGGTGGATATATATTTAATTTAATTTAAAAATATTATTATTAATATTAATTGTGAAATTAAAATCTAATTTTTGATTAAATAAAATATAAATCTGATTTTTAAAAACATAAAACTAAACACCTGATTTAGTGTCGTGCTTTAAAAATGTTTTAAATCCATTAGAATCAGCTCGTTGTCGTTGTGGGCTTAAAATAGCTTGCCTTATCTTGGAGATTCCCTGAATCTGGGCCAGCAGTCCAGCCCATTTCAGTTTACAAGGGAGCTGAAAATCGAACGTGCTCTAGCTAAGTAAAAGGACCATGTTGTATCTGGCCTTCGTGCCCATCGTTTGACAAGGAAAAGTCGAAGCGTGATGGGATATTATAGAAGTAACTAGAAGTTTTTTTTTTATTTTATTTTTTTTCCTTCAATTTTTAATTTAAGAAAAGAGAGCTAAATATTTTTTGATTTGTAATAAATAATATGCACTAAACAGATTATGAGAAGAAAAAAGAAAAACGATTAAAGAAATAAAACATCCACCTAAATTTTTTGGGTGAAATTTCATCCTTGTAGGATCGTCAATATTGTACCAAGGGCGTCTTTAGAGTAGAGTGAGGTTGACAAAGTAACAAGAATTCTCAATTTCATAGGCCATGTTTGATTCATCCTATTTTTCATGGATCCAAGTTCCAACTTTTTTGGTGTTTGATAACCAAATTTTTCACTGGAGTTCACGTGACCTTTTTTCCATGACACTTTTCATGGAAAACAAATTCAAACGAATACCAAAAGATTCAAAATTTAAATATTTTTCATGTGAAAAATTTATACCAATAAAACACAATTAATTGACAATTTTTAAGAAAATAATTTTAGGCAATTCAATTCCCTGAAATTCATTTCTTTCCACCCAAATTCTACTCTTGCAATCAAACGGATAGACATGATTTTATCAATCACGTTAAGTACATATTTTCTTTATTCTGTTTGCTTTTATTTTTTGTTTTGTTTCTTAACTTGTGACAATGATCGAGTTTGGTCGGGATTAAAATCAAATTTTTAGTAGATTTTAATAGAAGTTGATAAAATGTATAATTAAAAAGTTGCGAGTCTTATAAAATGCGTGGTTAAAATTAATTGTTTACTTTGACTTGAATTAAAATTTTCATAACAAGTATCTCTAAAACGCCAACTTGAGAGGCTAACAAATCCAAATGCATTTTAATACAAATTTCTCAAACATACGTACCCATTGAAGCAATGCAATCCATTAATTATTTATCGAAATGAAAAAGGGAATATGAGGCTGCACAATTCTGACCCGTTCATATTCTCCCCATGAAATGGCATTCTTATCATCAAAGAGACTATGATATTAAAAATTAATACAAAAATAACATAAAGAAATAGAATAATAGCCTAACAAGTTATTAATGGATAATTAGGGAATGACAACAAAGAACAATAACGCATCTTAATACTAATATTCTGTATTATTCTGCAAGCGTTTCAGTAACGTGTGGCATTTCTATCTTTAGCTATTGATGAATATATGTTATGTATTAACTCTAACAAAGTACTATCCATTGGCTCCTCTAATTGTCTTGATTTTCATTAATAATTATATGGGCTCGTTTGCATCTTATTGAATAATGTTATTTACCATCGTTCACTACCGAGGTCGCCTTACGTGACATACACGTGGTTGTTAATGATTTGATGCATGAAATAATAAAATACTACCGCATTTATGTATGAAATAACTAATTGCTACATGTATGCCACGAAATGTGATTACCGTAGGAGTAATGTTATTCATCCCCGTCTATGTGACGTTAATGTGGTATTAAATAATAAGTGAAATTAAATAAGTAATTAAATTTTACCTTTCATTTAACATATCAACTTAACAGAAACCGTCCATTTGGACCTCCGGTGCATATTTTTGAAATGTTTGATATCGTGGGTGGTACAAATGAAACGTTTGAGAAAAGACTGCAAAAAACTGAAAGGTTTAATACCTCGGCTGCATTTTTTCCTAAAATTGTTGATATATCTAAGTAAAGATGGTAGTATTCAGTTAATATTTCTTAAAATGAAAAAGAAAATTATAAAAGAAATGAAAAATCATCCTTTGTAGTGAGTTGATTAGAGTATTTTTAATATCATACCTTCGTTAATTATATATAATTAGATAACGTCTAGGGCGTTGTTAAGTGAATACTATCAAATCTTCTCGCCACAACATAATCAAACTATCGGCATATTGCTGAGTCTTGTTCCTCTAAGCGCTTTGAAATTTTGTAGTTTACAACTAAGTTTGATCTTATGTGCGTAATTATACAATTAACAAGCAACAAGTCACTTTTAATTATTTTTAGATAATTAAACAAACAGTCCAATTATCTTAAATTGAATTGCCGCAGTTTGTAATAAGAAGTAATAAATAACACCAATATTGATAACGCAGAAACTCAACTGGGTAAAAACTTTGGGACCAAGTCAATTACCTCCACTATAGACAATACAGATTTATAGTAAGATGTTGTTTAGCCAACTCCATTAGACTTCCCGATCTAATTGAGATACTTTTGATGGAGGGAAAATTTTTGCGAGAAATTTTACAGTTAGTTCTTCCCAAGTGTTAATATTTTCCAACGGTAAAGATAACAACCAGCTTTTCGCCTTGCCACTAAGGGAAAATGGAAACAATTTCAGTTTGATGTTGTTATTACTCACTCCATTAACCTTTATGGTATCAACTACTTGCAAGAACATAGAAAAATGAAAGTTCGGGTCTTCATTAGGCAATCTCCCAAACTAATTATGTTGCACCATATTGATGAGTGATGCTTTCTTATCCCAGAATAATGCTCTTGAACTACCGGATTGAAGTAGTTTCAAATAGGTTTTTCCCATTGATCAGCACGTTCTTGTTGATTTTGGTTGTTTTGCTAAGCCATTGCGATCTTATTAGCTTTCTTCTTTATTCTTATTCTCCGAAGAGTTCTTTCAATTTTCAAATCAATATGAATTAAATTACAGTTTTTGGATTGTCACATCAACTATCAAAACACCTAAAAAACAAAAAGAATAATTCGAATTAAAACAAAATTAATCTAGATTAAAATTAATGCTACTTGGTAACAATATTAATAAGAAAACATAATTCAATCCCCGACAACGGCTTCAAAAACTTCATGCGTGAATTTTCCAACCATAAGTGTACGGTGTCAAGTTTTAATATAGTGAGAGTAGAGTATCGATTTCCACATGGATTGAAATCAAATCCTAATAATTCCTGTAATTAAAATAACCTTAATTTTATCTAGAAAAACAAAATATTCAATAACGCAATTATACAAGATTAATACCAATGAGATTAAACTCTAGAAATCCAATTTCACCTAACTATCAATTATGTTTCGATTATCTAATTATTCCTTAATTTACTCCTATGATTTATTAGTCAAGAACCCAAAATTATCTTAATCGGGGCTCTTGATGGTGAATTGAGAATTACTCTTAAAACCCTAATTTTGAGTCTCTATCTAAAATTAAGACGATAATGTACATTTAGATTTTTGGTTTTCTTAATGACTACAAATGATTTCATAGGCCCCCCGAACTCTTTAATTTCCTAGATCGTGTTTATCAATGATCACTATTTAGAATTTCTTCTCTCGATAGTAAATCCCAAATTCTATATCATTCAAATGGTGATCAAACATTCGAAAGCATTAAAAATAGATAAACATAAATAAACCAAGCGAGTAACTCTTGAAATAGATAATTAAATGATTAAAGCATAATCTCTAGTGTTGGCTACATTGTAGCTTTAGAAAAATAAATTACTCCATGAAAATATAAAATAAAATACAATTCATATTTTTAAACAATGATAAATTAGAGAAGATTAATAGAGAATGAGAAAAACTCTTTGATTTGTGGATTCCTCAATCTCCAAGAGTCTTCTTCTTAATATGGTTGCTGTTTTTCGTCTCCCAAAAGTCCTTTAATTGAACTTTTCTGGCCGTATTTATAGTTTTCCCCTTAAACTCGTCAGTTTTAGGGCTTATTTGGTGGACTAGTGTCGTCGCGGCGCAGGGGCGCTTGTCTTCTCGGTTGAAAAACACTTTGGGACTTCCAGCTGGCGTGGGGGCGCCTATGCCTTCGGGTGAGAAACAACTGCACTGCGCGTCTTTCAGTGTTTTTATCATAATATTTTCTCCCGATATCCGATTGAGATGATTCAAGATGCGCCGGAAAGATAACTCAAAGGGATACAATTTCACTTCAGACATCATCCTCAATTCGACTCGTCTACTGTATCAAAAGTGAGTCTCAATATGAAACTAAAAATTTGGAGCAAAACTTTTTCTTTTGGAATTTGATGTGTGATCACTCTTTGGTTATATTTGATCCATTTGACATCTTTCTTCATCCAATTAACCATTAATATCCTCAAATCTTCATCATGAGGTTCAACGCAACTTTTGAATATTTGCACTTTAGTCCCCGAATTTTAGATCTCTTACAATTTAGCTCATTTCTCCAATTTTTGTCAACTTAAGATTATTTTCTTCAATCTCATCAACATACATCACAATATCAAAATCACGCATTAAAACATCAACAAATCATAAGAATTAACCAAATAACAAGTTTAATAGTATTGATATCATGAGTGAAATATCACTCATCAATGAGCCATAAAAAAATACTTCAAAATAGTAAATTAGGGTTTTTCGGATCAACTTGTCGCTCGAGCTATAAGGTGGCGACGACAGGCAAGCGATGCATTGTCACTCAAACGAAAGCTCAACGACATGCGGGCAATAGTGTTTCTATTTTTGTCACTCGAGTGCCAACTGGGCAAGAAGTTAGGGAAAATGCGACTCCGTGTTTCTTCTCTTTTCATGCTCGGACCCTAGATCTCATAACATAACTTGTACAAATTGTACCATAGATCCTTGACTTTTACAACACGTTACAAATTAGTCATTTTGTCCACATAATCGCAAAAACTAAAAACCTAATATGCTAGATCAATGAGTTATTTACGCACTTTTTCAAAGGTATTTTTTTCTAGGCAAATCTCATGATTATATTTGTACCCCTACCACCTTTATCACCGAGCAATCATCTAAGTGCTTTAGTTGGTGATCTAGATTGTTTCCTTCTCGATGATGAAGTTTATCATCTATTGTCTCACTTTCACTGGTCGATCTTGACCCCTATTAATTTGAAGTCGTAAACCTCGAATCATGTCGCTGCTGCGGTGGCACATGCTTCTTAATAATGATTAGTACGATTCTTAATTAATTAAATTATAAATTAAAATATCGTTGCTTATAAGCTTGAAGTGAAATTCAAATGGATCACTAACTTTTTTATTTTTTGGATAAATCTCCATGTACATAATTCATGTACATAATGGATTACATAAGCCCATGTGAAAGAAATCAGGCTGTGGATGTGAAGTATGAAAAAGTCAAAAATTATAGACTATAGATGGATGTGCGTCACATGTCAATTATGTAATGTATTATGTAAATGGTTATGTACTTGTAGCATTGTCCCTTTTTTTATGTTCGTTCCATTCATGCACCTGAACCATATTGCCACGACTCCTTAAAGGATTAACCTCGCATTGGACTTTTTCGTTATTGAGAAATTATAAAGTTATAGAAATCATGTTATATGTATCGAATTTTTTCATCGAACTCACAATGAGGATGGGGACCACATTATCGAAAATTTTAAATACATGCAAGCCCCGCATATTATGTGAGAGTGAGTAATCCATTATGTACAAATGGATTAACTCAAGTCACAGAGACAAACTTGAGGAAAAGAAAGTACCATTAGAAGAAATTGATTACCATGTTTATACTCTTCAACTTATCATTATAATTAGAGTTGCGGAGAAATAACGTAAGTATAAAAGGGTGAAAAATGAAGTAAAAACTCTCACTCTTCGTTCATTTTAACTCAAAAATTATGTCTCTCAACATGACTCGATGAAGTATTAAATGATACAGCACTTTCCTTGGGGACATTTGAATTAGGATAACAAACTTTTTTGAGCTCATTATACTTATTAATATCGAAATTGTGAACTTTCATTAAACGTTTTTGCTTCGCAATAAACCGGCTCTGGAAGAATCCCTCAAACGAAGGCTCCCGGGATGTCTTCAAGAAGAATCCATAGCCAGCCATGAAGTACATGGACGTGACATAGAAACAAATGGGTTCCATTACGTCCCAAGAAAGTTCCCAGAACGTCAGCCTCACAAATGCTGCTGTTTGGATAATCAGATAGCCAAGTCCACCCCAAAGCTCACGTCGTACCATCAACTCGGCTTTCTTGTCGATAACGGTCTTCTGTTTCTCCATTTCCTCCAGCTCCTGCAAACTTGGATCACTTGAATCGGAGATGGCTACAGGCATTAAGCCTCTGACGGCTTTCATTACCTGTAATAAAAACATTGCACACAAAATTTTGGTAAAATATGGCTTCACGTCACCTTTTGTCTACTATTTTCAGTTCAATTAGTTTTTTCTCTTTAAAAACCCCACACTATTCCTGCCTAATTTAAACTGTAACCTT
The DNA here is from genome assembly GCA_019097785.1 of Fraxinus excelsior. NCBI lineage: Eukaryota > Viridiplantae > Streptophyta > Magnoliopsida > Lamiales > Oleaceae > Fraxinus > Fraxinus excelsior. The sequence continues at coordinate 2,993,691 of CM032623.1, read as the reverse complement.
TTCCTATGCACAGTTCAGCTAAATTTTGTTCCCAGTGTATCTCCAATTTTAACTCGAAAACAGCCACTGCATTTAAGCCTAAAATTTATTTGCACAAACATTCTAGTTTCTGTATTCCCTTTCTTCCAAGTATACTGATGTAATCACTAATCACTTAGAAAAAATTTGCTCCGCAATAGTTGGGTGTCATTTTCACCCCCTTTTTTTTCCCGTAGAAATCGTAAAAGGTTGCCTCTTGTGAATATTTCTCAACTAATACTCTTTTTTTTATGCAAAAAAAAAAAAAAAAATGCATTCTTTTCACCCTATTTGGTCAAATTAAGAAAATTAAACACCCTCACTAGAATCATAAATCAATTTTATTTTATTTTTAATTAGATGTTCAAGAGGATGATTTTTGGTCTCTGAAAAGAATCTTCTTTTGATGAGTGATCTACCCAATATAAAGGTCACCATCTGGTTTTAAGAGATCTGAATGTGAAACATTGTTTCACTTTTTCCTGTGGAAGAAGACATGGAACACGCACAATGAAGAAACTATCAGTTCTCGGCAGTGTTGAAAAAGAGCTTGAAAAGAAGAAAAAACTCCGTGGTCCTATCAATGGATGTTCATCCCAACCAATTAAATGAATTAAATTAAAAAGTTGAGGTAAAAAAAAAAAACCTGCTCAGGCTGGAGGAGGACGAAATCACCCAATACAATAACAGTGCCAGATTCATCAAGCATTTTGGCGAACTCTATTCCTTGATGAACACTCGAGCAATTTTTAATGCAAATCAGTAAATAATCTGAATGCGAAATATAATCCCTTTCAATTTGCTTAAGACTTTTCTTCACCATTACAAGCTGCGACAATCTTAGAATCTTCTTGACATCCTCAACCGTCAGCTTCTCATTCGTCGACGGCGGCACCTCTCCCGCTGAAGGACTCAATCCTTCAAGCCTGATCCGGTCCCGGGCAATGTCCATCATCCGGAGTTTCTCAAGCAGCTTTTCTCCGGTGGGCAGGGACCGGATTTCAGGAGACATGGCCACAGAGTGACGGTGCAGGTACCGCCGGAAAATCCCGTCATCTCCGGGATCCAGAGCCAGTTTATTTATCTTTGGCTGAAAATTTGATAGGGCATTCACAGCTGTTCCGGGATCCAGAGCAAGTTTATTTATCTTTAGCTGAAGATTTGATAGGGCATTCACAGCTGTTGATGATGAGGAAATCCGGCAATTTGTTAAAGCCGGATTGGTGATTCTAGACATTCTGAAAAGACGCTGGGCTAAAGTTTTCTTTAACGCCATGGATGAATAATCTTGCCAGATTATTATGTTTTTTGAGAGAGAGAAGAAACGGACAAGTAACAATGGATGATTATTTCGTGACACCTTTGCGTTTATAGTAAAATTGTACAAAATCTGGAATATTCGCACATGAAAGTGAAGATATTCACTGTTCCTATATCAAAAATTCACGAGAAATAAAATAATCACCGAACAAGTGGCTGGCTGAAGATTAGAGGACATGCCCCGTCCGATTAATAGAAAATTTATCTGGGTTGGCAGAATTAATCATAATATACACTTGGTAATTAAAGAATGGTAGATGGAATTAAAGAGTCGACGAATTGCGATTGCAGACGATAAGTTCGTAAAAGTGACGTGGTTATGGAGTGGTTGTGAATTGACTGGGAAGGTTGAAGTCGAGGCTGTTGAAATACAAGTCCTAGGTTAAACTCAAACGTGTCGCCACATAATATTGCTGCGCAAGAGATGATGTTGAACCTCGTTCCAGGCTGCTCGCATTATCTAACGTTAAATTGGATGTCGACTAGATACATTTATATGATTTTATCATTTTAGATCGCTTGTCAAGTAGACGTTTAATTATCCCTACATGATAAGCCTCGGTTGGGTTTGGATTAAAATCTCAATTCAAAGTTAATAATTAATTTTAATTAAACATTTTATGGTATTCATAACTTTTCAATCACACATTGCATCTACTTTTATCAAAATCTACTAAACATCTGATTTTAATATCTATCAAATAATGGCTAAGTTTAATTGAATTTATCATGTCATGCCAAGCGTTAGTCGATTCATATCATTAATCTTATTTTCAAAAAGTTGTCTATTTAATTTTTGAGGATATTTTACGATTTATTTAATTTAAAATTATTGTAATTAACTTCAAATTTCTCGAAAATAGATCGTTGTCGTGAAATGTGACGTGCCAAAAGAGAGCAAGTCCTTGCTTGCATAATTGGCCATCTTAAGATAACCATTCAAAATACAATGCATCGAATATTAAAATTGTTAATTGAAGACACTCATAAGCAAGGACTTAATTCAGAACATTTTTATTTTTAATTTCACGTTGAAAACATGTATTAAGATCACGTTTGTTGCACCTTATTATATCTTACATCGATTAATTTAATTATATTCAACGTATTATGCAACTAATATTGCGATTAAATTAATTTGGAGGACTTATCCCCTTTAGCTAATTGAATTAAAATAATACTTTCCGTTAGAAGGGATAAACCGTACGTATTGTTAAAGAAAAAATCACTCATAAATAAATAATCCACTCACGAGGTTAAAATTCACTTTTTAAGTAAAAAAAAAATCCCCATAAGAAAAAACTCACAAGTTAAAATATTTCACTTATAATTAAAAAAGACAAATGTCAAGTATTTACTTTTTAAGTAAAAAAAATCAATTATCGGTAATAAAATATTGTCATAATTTATTTATTTATTTTTTCCAATACTCGTACATTTTGTTAATATGGTGATTACCAATGTTAATACAAACATTTCTAATTTTATCCCATATTCTTCTTAATAGTATTCCTAATAATCTTATATTGTCATACCGTCAGGTGAAGGATATGTTCGTTGTAACTAATTTAATATTTGCGGTTGATAGAGAAAATTCAAGGATAAGAGAAACATAAACATAAGTGTTCACCTTTTCTTGCAATATGTGAAGTATCGGATGCAATTTTTTTTATTTATTTATTTTTACTTTTTTCCGTTAGGTACGGCTGCCACATTTTCTTGACGATGTATTATTACCAAGTGGCTATATTTTCTTATTCCTCTTTTTCGTGCAACGAATTTTGGCCTCGAAAACGACTTGCACCCAGCCAAGATGGTGGTCATGATGTGCGCGCCGAAGAGAGATTTCTGAATTGGGATCATGAGCAACGCGATTCCGATAACCGTAGCCAAAGTTATGATCGAAATACTAAAATATGTCTAAGTATTTTATCAATTTAAGTTATTTTCTTCTTTTTACCTCAAGATTTCGTTCATTCCATAATTATGTATTTTATTTTGGTATGATTATTGAGTTTTTGCTATTTTGATAAAATTTCGATAATAATGTTTTTATTTCAGCTGCATTTTTTATAACATTTTTAATTGTCTATATTACCAAAATATATAAGATAGTGGTCAATTGCGTAGTGACATTCAGACACACAATGTTAAATTAAACAACAACCAACTTATCTTGAAAATTAAACTTGACTTAACAAGATAAAAGTAACTTCAGTAGCATTTGACAAATTCACTTTGTATTAAATTACTCAAAATGAAAGAAAAAAGGTCCAACTTAAATTCGACTCTTCTACATCTACAATGTATAATAATCATCCATTATATTTAGGAAAAATGATTTTTTTTTTTTTTTTTTTTTGAACAATATGAAAAGCAATGAAGCAATGTCCAATGAGAATCTTCTGTAAAAATATTACCTACCTAACAAAATCGAAGGCTAATTGAGAAATAATGTTCATCAATAAGCTTGTCACTTGTTGCAAAATTCACTAGTTCAGACGCCATATTTATGATCCCGCTATAAGCAATCATAGCAAGTTAACATCATCGAGATATAATGCGAAGTATAAGTGTAAAAATACAAGTAAAGTTTCAACATTTTATGAGCAATCTTGTAATAAAAAAAGAATGTTATGTAACAACCAAGTGAAGTTTGAATAAAATTAAGTTATATAGTCCTTTAAGTGTTATATAATTTGTTTTTCTTGGTATGTTTTTGGTATTTGCGGAAAATAAAATGAAACAAACCACTAATTTGTTTGAGAGAGCAAATAAGCAAACATTTTTCAATATCTATGACCTCTTCAACAAATAAGAAGAAATGAATATGTACATGCAACCAAATGCCTACTGAAAATATAAGTGTGTGGAATATCTTGAGAGCAAAATTCCTCTTCTCTAGACCTCTTCATTAACAAAAAACATTCAGCGGAGAGTTCTTAAATAAATGAGCACCAACAGAATACAAGAGAAATTACCTTTCAAAAATAGGCAATATCTTGAAATAAAAAATTGGAGAGTCCATAAGTATGATTAAAAGTTCATAAACAAAATGGAAATTGCTGAAATTAAAACGACTTATGGTTAATGGGAAAACTTATACCATACATTAATAACGATTATAACAAAAAGTAATAATAACTAACCTATTTTCAAGAGTATAAGCATAAAAATTTTTGACGTTATCTTTGCTGTAGTTACTTCCATCATGTTTGTAACTTTAGAGTATCATGTTGCCATAAATCCAAGCAAATGTGAAAAATATACACAAATATCATAAAGCCTGAAATATTCCAAAGTTAAATTAGTTATAGAAAAAAGAAATAACAGAAATCAGCAATATAATTATAACAATGAACGACTAAGATATGTGCCAAATACTTACAAAGAAGTTATACTTTTACAAATGAATGAATGAAAGAATTTCTCTATAGACAATATTCTTTGTACATGTACTGTGTAAATTGTCAATACTTGAGTTTTTTTAAAATGAATTGAAATTTGATCATTTTTCAGAGGTACAAAAGGATTCTTGGTAAGAAAACACGTTTTCCACAATATTCACTAATTGTAATTTCAACAAGAATTACGTTCTTATCAAATTTTCTACAAGTAAAGAGTATTCCATTGCATAACCTTTCAAAAAGGATTGATATTTCGTAATAACGTCACATGACATTTTATCTTAAACTTCAATTCATGCGGTGGAATACCATTTGAAGTCAAAGTATTCAAAAAATCTTCTTGTAGGTTCTGTTCTGATTTGTTAATTGTTTCATCAAAACTATAATATGTGAAAATTTCACTAGGAATCTGATCAAGTAAAATTCTGTTAATATGATTAACACATTCATTTAAGGCGTAAGAATTACACGATTTCCCATCGTATGTAACTTATAAACATATGCTTCTATATTTGGAAAAATATGATTTATCAAAATTTTCAGATATGTAATTTCATCCTCAAATGGTACAATTATATTGTTTGGAAGCTGAATACAGTTACAATTGTGTTATTTCTCTATTCCATTTCCAACTCTAAGCAAAGAATCACAAAATGTGAAAATTCAATTTTACTCGCATGTTCTCAACAAACGGTAGATGTTAATACAAAGGTCATAAGTTAGAGAAGACTAAGCTAACTTTCATTATATTTTCTTTTTTCCCTCTCGGTATCACTAGTAAAACTTGTCTGAAATCTCTTTTTAGAACGATCACTTTTCTACCCTGAAAGGCAAGTTACAATCAATAATATCTCTGAGTATTTTATCAACGGCTTCAACGACACAACGCTTCACTATAGGTGTTTCATCCCAAAGTATTAATTTAGACATTTTTAGCAAAGTCTCTAGAGCTGATTGTTTACTAATAGAACAGATAACTTCATTAACTATTTCTAGAGGAATTTTAAATCTTAAATGAGTTGTTCGACCTCCGGATAAACGAGATGCAGATACTCCAAGAGATGTTATAGTTAAAGCAATTAAATTTTGAGACCTTACACCTGTTATGAGAGCTTTATATAAAAAAAGTTTTATCCGTTCCCCATGTACCATCGATGAAATAAATCCCACTCGATTTGAAATTTACATTTTTCATAATTGTATTGTACGCAAATTTTTGCTCATTATTTAAGCTTGATGTACAAGCATAGCCTCCTTCTATATCCAAATTTGTTGTCTCCTCTGCAACCATTATTTTCAACATTTCATTTTCATCTATATTTACACTGAATGACACTATTTCATAGTCATTTATGTTTTTACCCGATAATTCTAAAGTATAATTGATGTCTTCTAAAACTCGTAGTTCAATAGCCCTTGAAGGTATATTTTCATATATATAATCATCAATCGTATAAACTTTAAATTTATCTCACAGTAATTTTGGATGATCAGGACTGCAAAGTGTGGGAAGCGTAGCAAAAAGACATCTTAAAGAAGTAGACATTTTATAAATAATAGCCTCAGACAGACATTCTTCACAATGATTGCCTCCGCCTAACAACACATGTAAAAGCGCTCCTTCTCGATATGTACTAACAGTTACCCCGTTCAAAGTTCGTAAATCATGAAATGATGTTGGGCCTCGAATATGATTGAGAAGAAGGCGTAGGAAACGTCGTTCTCCTTCAAATGGATTCATTGCGACAATTCGTCCTATAACAACGTGTTTTCTTCTTTGAGTCCAAATCTTCTTAGTTGAGTTCCAAACAAAATATATTGGAAAATCTCGATACAACAATGTACGAGCAAATTCATTTGCTTTATTTACCTCAAAAATTTTGTTAACAATGTTCTTTTCGTATTTTCGTTGTCAATAATAGTAGATAAATTATCTTTATCGTCATATCTTACTTGTTGATGATTTTCGATATGAAGCTGTGAAGAATAAACACTTGGATAAATTTCCACCAAATTAAATGAGAAAATCCTCCACATACTTCCAGGTGGAGATATCCATCTAGCAGATTGATAAGCTAAGATTTCGTCGGCTTCTTTTCCTGTTTCATTTGTGAAAAATGAAAAATGAATACGATCATATCCTTTATACACATATTTGTACAAATATTTTACACTTTTAATAGAAGAACATACTTCAACATTAATGTGGCAGTCAAATTTTGCTCTCAAATAAGGATTATATGGTACAACACATCGATTGTCTAACATTTGACCTCTAACTTTAATAGAAATGTCATTATCACGACGTTTATACAAATGATATGAGTTATCACCGAATATAGTAGTATTACAATAATCCTAGGATATTTATTTTTGCACCTATTGTTTGCTTCCATACATACCTTTTTTTGGATTAAGGTGTCCACAAGGGCCATGCATATTGTGCTTAACAATAACATAATGAAGATAAATATATTTGTTTTCATTAGGAATTTCATAGCAAATTATCTTATCAATATCTAAAGCAGAACATATTTTATGGCCATAGTCGAAAATTAACAATATATGTGAATGAAGAAGTCTCATTGTTTAAAATTCAATAACATATATATGCACAACAACTGGGTCTAAGATATTTTTTTATAAATTATTTTTCAACTCTTCTAATTTTGCTCTAAATATACGAACAATTAGATGGGTCGATTTTGAATTTCATCATTGTATTTTAGTTCTTGCTTAATTTCTGGTCAATTTGGATTGCATGTTATAGTCAAGAAGATGTTTGGTTTTTCATAACGTTGTACAATAGTCATTGCATCCATATATCTCATTAACATATATCTAGACTCACATGTAAAAAACTGAAGTAAAATAAATTTTCTTCCAATTTTGTACCATCTTGTCTCTCCATTTTGAACGCTATCTACAATACCTTGATAAAGTTCAACTCGAATTTGATTCTAGTTGTTACAAAAATAGTCTAACCGTGCAATTTTGATCTTAACATATTGCTGGAACAATATATCATTGTGAAGTAAAATAGACTTACCGGAAAGCCTAATTTGCAATTTATATGAATAATATTCTCAACAAGAAACTTGTGATCGTTTTTTCATTCCATTAAACACTGCAAAAAGGAATTCATCATTCGTTTACAACATTGACACTGAAAAACTTAGGTGAATGTACAATAACATAGATTTGTAAACCTTGATTTTCTTTTTCAATAAATTCAGTTGCAGAAGTAACTGTATTAGGAAATTGAACAAATTCAGACAACTGTTCAGTCCTTCTGCACCTCCTAATGTCTTCATGCTAACCAGATTATCCGTATGGAAAAAGTAATTGATATTGCAAATGATCATAGCAATCGTAGTAATAATAAACTGTATGTGAATTACTGGAATGACCATATATAGTAATGTTATGAACGCGAATATTAACATTTTCATCATTTTTGACCCATCCAGCAGCTAGTTCAGATGAGGTAGGAGTATTAAATACTCTTTGATCAAGTCCTTGATCGCATCTTATAAGTATTTGATGATCTCGTAAGTTGGTCATATTACTTAAAGACTGAAAGAATATACTATATGGATTTACCTTCAAGATTTTAATGAGAATAGTTAAAGTACATTCATCAAAGTTCTCTGAAATTTTCATACGATTTTGAATTTCATTATTTGTATCATAAAAATATAACTACTAATAAGAAGACTTATTGTTTTGTGGGATAAGTTCGTTTACATAATGATATACTTGTCCTTGAACTCTAAATGTGTAAATATCTTGGTATGCTTTAAAGAGCTCTTTGTCATATTTGACAAAAAAACAAAGTGAAAGTAAAGTGGTTATTATATCCCCGTGCTATTTTTTAAATTCCATACATTTAGATTCTTTAGAAGTAAACAAGTTATACAATTCAGTGGGTGAATCAGACATAGAGAGATGAAATTTTCCATCAAAACAATAAAAACATTTACTTTCTCTATAAATTTTTCTTGCATCACAATATTTACAGCTATTGCATGTCGGTAATATGTATGCAGTCAGTAGTATGTTCAATACATTAAAACCACTTGTTAATGTAGAATCAGAAATATGAAGTGTCTCTTGGTTTGAAGTAGAAGCCTCAAAATCATGATGCAATATAGATTGTTGCATTTGTACATCATTCGAATTATCCATATGATATAGGATTACCTATCCTCTTATGACAATTATTGCCGCCACTTCGAAGTCGTTTTTGTCGATACATTTTCCTTTGATTTTCTTGTTTGCGATGAGACATTGTTTCAAAATTAAGATATCCACTCGAAGTATTCATATCGAATAGTTGGAGTCCAAGGTTACCAACATATTTATACTTTCATATAAAATAAAATTGTAGAGTAGTTGAATTAACTTCTCCATCATTAGATGGTACAAAAATATTCATCACAACACTAACAATTTGTTTAGAATAGTTGAACTCTAACTGTAACGGTAAAAAATAATAGTTTTAGAAAGAAATAATATCATATATGTTAAAACATAAATAGAATAAAACTAAAATTTAAAATGTCAAAATTTGTGAACAATGACGAAAAATATACTTTAAAAGGGGAAAAAAATAGTATGCACAAAGAAAACTTGAGAACCAACAATTTATTAAAAATTTACAAGTTATTATAAATGAATAATTAAAATACTACATAAACTTATAAACAAAAACCTGAATAGTTCAGTTGGAGAAACTTACCTAAGATAGAGCGCACTATTGTAATCAATTACCACCATCGAAAAAAACAATTGGACATTGTATACAAGAGAACAATAAATACAAATTAGAGTCCACAATTTGTCAATAATAGTTGAATGATAAATACTATAATAGAAACTTTAGGAAAATATACAAAGACTAACTAAAAATTAAATTCTACAAAATCTAAAAAAGAAGAACAAAAATATCATACCTGCAGATAGGACAATTGAATTGATGTTGGAAATTTTAATATTTTTACTTTGAAAATAATATCTTACAACCTAAAAATTTTGAAAATAAATTCAATATTGACAGAATCAGGAATTACTAAGAATTTAAATAAGTAGAATTTTTTGGCAAAAAATAAGAATTTTATTTTTAAAAAAGGAGACCGTGTGCAAAGACAAGAACGTTCGCATCTCCGCACATTGCGAAAATACGAGCTCCGTGTCTCCGCACAGCGCAGAGACACCATGTGCGCAGTGTCTCTATACAATTCGAAAACATCGTGTGTGCAGTGTCTTTGAATTGTGCGAAGACACAAAGGCTGTGTCTCTGCACAATTCAGAGATAGGCAGTGTCTTCGTAAAATACAGAGACACCGTGTGCGTGGTGTCGTCTTCACACAATTGGAAGACACGACACTTCGTGTCTCCGCATTGTGTAGAGCATTTGCTCCGCACACTACAGAGCAGTTTAATTAGTAAAGATTTAACTTTACAGAAAAAAAAAATCAAATCAAACCAATTCCAGTATGTAACATAACATAGCATAAATTGAAATTTCTTAAATACAAAAACTATAAGCATCCAAACTAAACCAGTAAAATTTTTTAGGGATACAGTTATATATTTTTTTATTTCTAGCGATCATGTTGGTTGACAAATTTATCTACAGCAGAAGCAAAAACACATACTTATGTTTAATCCCATCATTTATCTTTAATCTTATATTTTTTATTTATATTTCCAACTTGAATGAACCAAATACAAATTATGCTCAAAGTTAACCCATATATTTCATTTAGAAAATCATAATAATCTCCAAAAATTTACACTTCAAATTGAATTATCAATAATCAGTAAACAAACCCACAATTAATTCAAATTCCCTATCTTTATCTTACCCGATGGACTTCTCCATTTTCTCGTCTTCTCTTTTTCCCAAACTTTTCGTTTATTGCTTATTCTCAATGAGAAGAGAAAGATTTTTTTTCTTGTATATAAATGCAAAGAATAAGAAAAATAAAATCACCACCTTTCACTAAGGAAAATACAGTCATCGCTTTTCACTCTCTACATTTTTTACCAAATCTTTATAATTTGATTCTTCTTTTTCTCTTCTTCAATTTAATTTTTCCCCCGGAGTTTTGTTTTTTATGAAAGAGGGATAAAATAGAAAGATGAAATACGTCTAGAATGAACAGCAAATGAAGGATTCTCTCTTTTCATAGAAGAGGGAAAATGACACCTTAAACCAAAAGGAATAAGGCTGTAGAACTTTACTCGATTTTTTATTTACTGGGACCCAACTAATTAGGTGCAAATTTAACCGTTATTTGACGACTATTAAAATAAAATTATTTTTTCTCACTTATTTTTAATCACACTTTTTCACAATAAAAATATTTTGCACGTAAATTCAAATATTTTCCCACCTTTTAACTACATATTTTCCCAAAATCCATTATCCAAAAACTCATTTTCTCATTTGGAAAATTCTTTATGCACAGGAATTCCTTCACAGAATACAAAGCAGCACCTGATTTGCAGATATTTTTTTTTTTGGTCATCTTTTAATAAATCTATGTCGTGGAATCCTATTAAAATTCTATGAAAATTCCCCTATACATGTAGCTAGGGTTGGACGTAAATTGGGTTGGATAGGTTTTGAGTCTAGGGAAAAATGCATGGTTCAGGGATTTATTTTCACAAAATCAAAAATCAGGACTCAATGTTTAAATTTGCAAAACTCAGGGTTTTCCATAAATTAATTAATTATATTTTACAATTAATCTATTAAATTAAATATTTAATTGTAATATAATATAATTGACCCCTCACCCCCACCTCACCGCTCCGGCGACCAGTGACTACTCCGGCGATCGATCTCCGACCACGTTTAATTCCAGCGACTATTTTTAGATGACCGTTGGCCGTCGCATAATTTCGATGACTCCTCCGATTCCAAGGTCACAGATTATTTTGAGGTCACAAATGAAAAAATTTATAAGTTACATATTTTTAATTAATCACAGGTTAAGAAAATTTGTTGGTCACAGTTCAATAGCTAAGTCACAGACATAAAAAAAGTCACTGTTCAATATCTAGGTCACAGACACCAAAAAAACCGTTCAATTGCTAGGTTACAGACATCAAAAAAGCTAGGTCACGAACCAAAAAAGAAAAAAACCCACAACGGTTCAATAACTAGGTCACAGGTCACATATCGACCAAATAGATGGTCACAGATACTTCGTCCTGCACCCGTCCCCTAATCTCAGTAAGTCACCATGCTTGATCACATGTCACAGAACGACCAAAAATTTGGTCACAGACACCTGGGCTGCAAATACAGTGACTTCATTTATCGCCGCCACCGCCACAACGAGATCCCAACCACCACAAAAAATATTAGTCCACAAAACCTCAAGTCGAGTGGAGAGAACAACCACCACCAAAATATTAGATCTGCACATCCGCCACCAACAACAGCCAACAAACGCCAGCATCCTACACCACCAGCACCCTACACCATTTCCAGCTCACACTCTACCACCACATCCCATCCCACCACCATTGCCACCACGACTACCACCGCCACCTCCTCCCACAGACCGCCAACTTCATTATCACAGCCAGGATAGAGCAAACCCAAAAGCTTCCTTCGAACCGAAAAACGAAAACTCTAAACCCCCACAAATCGCCGGACCACCACAGCCAGATTCGGCGTAAATTAGTTGGTGACTACCGCCCGAATCAGATGAGCAGGCATTGCTATACATGTCAGCGCGACGCGGAGTTGTGATCCGTGCATCGACGCCGGCAAGAGGTCGGTGATGTTGAGGGGTTTGGGGAAGCCAATGGCACAGTCTTACCTGTCTTGACAGGCACAAGGTCGTGAGTATGGTGGTCGTTAACTGCGGAGATTCCATCAACGCCGCTGTTCATCTCCGTATCTTGCTGCTGCAACGCCACTTTGCTGGCCAATATTGCAAATAAACTCTGCCAGTCATACCGACCTCCTGGACTGAAGTTTAAGCTGCCCAAGGCGTTGGCGTTGGACTTGGATGATTCAAATATATACACACATTGGATGAACGTTCAACTCTGGCTAAGTCGGGTGTGGGCGAACCCGTGTCGCGACGACGACAATGCTGAACGGGAGTGGGATAGGGGGAGAGAAGAGAGAGAAATGGAGGAGGATGTGGCTGGGAAGGGGGTGGCGGCGAGGGGGAGAAGAGAGAGAAAGGGAGGAGGAGTGGAGAGGAGTAGGGTTTGAAAAATGGATTGAAATTTGGGGGTAGGGGTGGGTACATAGTGTAATTTAATTTTAAAATATCATTATTAATTAAAATTATAAAAACATGATAAGTGAATAAAAAACTTAAAAACCTAAAGTTTTAAATTGTGAAAGAAAATGCCTGGTTTGGTCTAATTTCTTCTTTGAGTCCAACCCAACATGTTTGGTTTAACAATAAATCAACCCATTCATAGTTGAAATCCTGCCCAATCCAAACCGACCAAACTCGGGTTGGTTTGGATTTGGTTGATTAGTTTGGACTTGAGTTCAATTCAAGTTGGACAATTTTTTTATGGGACCAATGGTCGAGACATTTTCGTTAAATTTGAACAATTTTTTTTAAAGTTTGATATCATTTCAATTTGAACTAATTTTAGTTACATCAAAAAAGTGATTTGAAATGCTTTAAGTCGATTGAAGTTGGATTAATGGTCTGTGGGGGTTAAGTTACATTCCAATAGAACAATATAAATTAAAAACATTGTAAAATCTGTTAAATAAATTATATCATGATTAAATTAAATACATATTAAATCAATCTAAATACATGTTGAATACATATTGAATAAAATGAATTCAACCTAAATACTAAAAATATTAAATCATTCGAACTCAATAAAAAATCTCCTCTTTCAATTGTAGTATTTAGTCAAAAATCACGTCAAAAAATCGAGTCGAAAAGTCGAGGCACAAGCAGCAATGTCATGCTAAAGAGACGAGGTAGAGGAGAATTTTGATCATTAGGTTTTAGGTTTTTGTTTTAAATTGCTAAATTTCTTTTTAATATTTTATTTATTTATTGGGTTGGGTTGAGTTAGGTTTTAATAGATAATTCGGAACCCAATCCAATCTGGCCCAACCTAAAATTTATTTTCCTAATTTAAACCCAACCCAATTGAACTAAAAAACCAATCCAAATCGATTGGTTTGGGTTGCGTTGATTGATTTAACTGATTCGAATTGATTTTTGTCATCCCCACATGTAGCATTACTCTTCCCATTTTAATGGACGCGAGCTAAATTAATTTCCCTTATAAAATGATTAATCATAAAGTAACACAGTTGTGACCCGAATTAATTCAATTGTTTTTCCATCAATTAAGCATGATTAAACACTTGTGTATTAACGTTTACAACTGTTAAATTAATTTTCTAATTCAAGAAACTTAAAATTGACATAAGTGTCGGACATTTTGCTAGTGTATTTAGGAAGATAGAAAGAAATGCTTCATTGTTGTCGGCCTTAAGATAGGATGAGAATATAGGAATATTATCCCATGTTCTTCGGCCCAAAAATTTATGCGTGAAAATCGAATTAGCGACAAATTAAATTAGCTGTAGGAATCCTAGGTTTAAGGATGGCAAAATAACTCGACGGTTCGGACTCGGCTCGGAAAAAGCTCGAGCCGAGGCTCGGGTCGAGCCTCATTTTTTGGCCGGGCTTTGCTCGGCTCGACTCAGTTTGGGCACAAAAAATCTCGAGCGGACCCCGAGCTTTTTTATTTAATTTATAGTATGTATAAATGACACAAATTTTAAATTTTTTAAGTTAAAAATGTAGATTTGACATTAAAAAAATAAATCGAGCTGGCCCGGGCTTGGTTTGGCCCGCTAAGGCTCAGATCGAGCCTCAATTTTTTTGACCGGACTCGGCTCGACTCATTGACATAGCTACCTAGGATCGTACTAATATGTTTATCAGCTTTGCAGCATATAAATGACACCCCCATCTTGTCTATGTTATACATTTCTGAAGTTAAGATATGACAATCTTCAACTCGATAGGGAGAAAAATAAATAAATAAATAAAGAGATAAAAATGTATTTTCAAATGATTCAAATGTGTAAGAATGATACATATATATGTATGTCAAATTTAGTGCTATTTGTGTCAATGTTTCAAAATCTACCATGATTACACAGAAGGCAAGAAAGTTTGAGGGCTCATTTAGAAGATGGTTTTGGTGGGCTGATTGGTCCATATCACGGTGGGTCTTTGATTGGACTGAAGGTAGTGATAGAGAAACATGTAGCTTGATTATGGGCCCAATTACGAAACTGTGTCCAGAATTACTGAATATGTTACCCAACAAATAAAAATTACTTATTGAAATTGTTTATAAAACATTAAATGAACAATTAAAATAAATTAGTTTATTTAATATGTATATTTTAATAGTTTGATTACTATTTAGTTAGAAGAAGTAGTTTATTTCAAAATAAAATATTATTTAGTTGTAAATAATAAAATATTAAATAAACAAAATAAATTGTTTTTTTATTTAATATGTTATTAATAATAATTAAATATTATATAAAAAATTAAAATGAGGAATTACTTATTGAAATTAATTAGGAAATCATAAAAAAATTGAACCGAACGTGCAGCATATTTATGGGGAACTGTGAGAGTGAAAAATGAAATGGGAATGGAATCGCATTAGGTGCACGGGGGAGTTGGGTGCAGTCTGAATTTCAGTACCGTTTGACCAATATGATCTTATCTTAACTGTTCATTCAACGCGTGTCGCTTAGACCCAGAATTTTGTGTCAGAATTCTGAAGACTTATAACCCATTCTATGGCGTGTTTCGAATTCGTACCAAGTTATTATCAAATGCAAGTTGTCAAGAACACCGTCCAGCTAACACGTCAAACATTAAAATGATGTCTTCGTCTAAAAGTTTTAAACAATATATTCAAACGCATTACACTGTTTTGTCTTAGACCTAATTTTAAAAGTCGTGAGAGGCCAATTTTGTAATATTGCGCGGGGTCTTATGTCGTATGGGACCTAAAGGTAACAGTACAACATTGCTGGATTCTGACTAGTCTCAAATAAGATGGGACCAAAACAAACAGTAGGAAACAGGTCTAAATCTGACTATACTAATACTTGCACGTGCACCAAGTGTTTGATTCCATCACGACATTATTAAGATTTATCACTTGTGGGACTAAATCATTAAAAACTAAAAAGTTGCCCCCAGCACGTCTAATAGTTAGGACTTTCACCGAGTCGAGTTGAATTGAGTCGTGAGTCGAAACTCGAAGTTTGGGTTCAACTCGAATAAAAATAGTTCAAGTCTAGCCGAGCTTTTGCCCAGCCAAAAAAATTAGGTTCAACCTGAGCTTCCGGCTCGTACCTTAGCGAGTCATGCTTGTTCTTTTTCTTTTTCTTTTTTCTTTTTTAAATTGTGAGAAATATAGAAAAAATTAAGATTTGTGCAATTTATACGAATTATAAATTAAATATTAGAGCAAAGAAATTGGAGATTGAAGTTGAAACTAGAATGATGCAAATTAAAACTAATTGAAGTAAATTGATATGAAACTCAAAATTTTACCTCATATTTTATAGAAAAAAATTATATATCCGTTTCAACAAAATTTGAAGGCAGGGCATTTGGTTTCCAATTTTTTTTTTTTTTTTTTAAGTTTTCTATTTTTTTGAAGCTCGGCCCTTGCCCGTGTGGCTCGTCGAGTCATACTAGATGGCTTGGGCTCCAGTCGACTGCTCCTATCGAGCCACGAATCACCGGAGCCAACAAACCAAACTACCACCCCTACTTGTATCAATAGACTTCATTACTTTAATGTTCATTTTTATCAAAAATAGAAATTGACAATATAAAAATTAACATTTCCAAAAATTCATAATCTTAATAGATTGCTAAGGACACTCCCCCAACAAGGAAAGTCTTATTATGTTGGAAGTTATGTATCACTTTAGTCGAAGTGCCGATAGAGGCCGACTTCCATGGTTAGGCGAAGTGTCACGCATGCTGTAGGGAAGAAGAAGCGCAAGGCAAACCAGCCTCCACACTAATAAAAGGCATCTTTTGCTTCACGTCTTTCCAAGAGATCTTTCGTATAGGAACCTCATGCAATTGATTGATGTGATGTCTCTACAATACGCTCCTAAATGTCGAATCATCAGTTTACTATCTACAGGTCAAACCAATGCACTAGGGTGACAAACTTTTCGAAAATATGAAATACTACTCAGGCCTCTGGGATAGGGATTGACACCTGGAGATGACACATCGACCATTAGGATGATGCTACATCTCTCAATTCAGGGGTTAGTATCACAACTCATCTATTATAAAAGTTCACGTTTAGTGTTATTTGAAGATAATACAACTATAGACTCTCAAAACTATAAGTTTACTCTCAATAGATTCACTTCATACCCTTCAGGATCCGACCTTTTTACACTTAATGGCTCACATTTTTAGCACGTTCCACACTCAAAACTCTGATATATTGACTGATTTGACCGTCGGAGTGCATACGGTAGCCTCTCGCACCACCGAAAAAGGCTGTGTGACTTACGTTTTGTCCAAGTGTACGAGAACAAGGCATACGTAAACGTGAGAGGAGTTGAGATATGTCGATCACGTCTCCATAATGAAAAACGAGGTCAACAAAGGTTATTTATGTAATTGCCCCTGTTTGATGCACATTTTGAGTCCAATAATGCATTTTTTATGTGATGAAGAATATGTGGTTGAAAAAGTACAAAAAATTATGATGTGATGAAAAATATTATTTTATTGAAAAATGTGTGATTAAAAAATAGTAGAAGAATAAAATGAGAAAAATAATGTAACCCAAACATGGGCATATTATGGCATTATGCAATGAATATATAAAAATAAAAAAGAAATTTAGCCCTTGTTTGGTGATCATTTTTATTTTTTTTGAAAAAAAAAATAATGTTTTGAATAGCGAATACTTAAAAAAGTATGAGATTTTTTTGTAATTTATGTATAAAATATTTTATTGGGTGTGATTAAAAATAAATACCAAGAAAAACAAATTTTAAAAGAACTGGAGATAAACATGACTTATATTGAGTCCAAAATG
Organism: Fraxinus excelsior; assembly: GCA_019097785.1. NCBI lineage: Eukaryota > Viridiplantae > Streptophyta > Magnoliopsida > Lamiales > Oleaceae > Fraxinus > Fraxinus excelsior. The sequence continues at coordinate 2,975,809 of CM032623.1, read as the reverse complement.
CAAGACTGTCTACGATGGAGGACTTTTTAGGCGTCTTTTCAGTGGGAACAAACCCACATGCACTCATTTTGAATTTTTTTACCCCTTATCAGAAGTTGCACAGTGCCCATAGACAAATTAAAGCATTTGGAAAAGACTAATTATTGTTTGCTCTTGTACATGGAATAACTTGTGCCCCAGCTCCATTATTTGAAAAAAAAAAAATTGATTTTGGAATAGTATTTTAAAGGTTAAAAAATAAAGAATTTTTTTAGATTTATGTGTAATATTATTTTATCGAAAAAATGTGTTATTGATTAAAAGAGAAAAAAAAATTAAAATTTAATAGAGCTAAACATGGGCTGTATAACTAGAATATAGGTTAATTACAGCTCCCGAAGAAGAAAAGTTTTACGTCTCATTTGTCCAATATATAGGTAGTAATAAAGTTAAATTCACGTTCAATAATCAGGTAGGAATAAGAACGACAACGAAGCATGACAGAGCTGAGAGGCCATTACCATCATGTCTTGTCGCGAATTCGGTTTAAAAATCGTGATTTGAGATTGAATGAAAAACGAAATAATTAAAAAAATAAAATTTACTTTTCACTTGATAAATATAAACTCATCGAGTTTACACTATTTGTAACATACAGGATAAAGATTATGAAAATGTTAATATATTTATAATCTATGAGCATGTTTGAAATTTATTTTTTGCCCAAAATGCAGTTTGAAACAGTGTTTTGATGGAGAACGAATGGTTAAAATTAAGCAAAAAATTGGATTTGCGTGTAATTATTCTATTGAAAAATGCATGATTAAAAGTAAGAAAGAGAAATACATTTCATAAATAATGATGACCAAACCCAAGAGTACACACTTAAGTTAGGATTAGCTCTTTGGATTATTCCAAATGTACATAATTTTTTTTTTTTTAAAGAAAGTTTACACCCCCCACATGTACCCAAACCCCACCATTTGTTGTGAGTGTGTGAAATTACCCACCCCAACCCCTTGTGTAAGTATAGCACTTCTCCTCTTTGATTAGTTAATTGAGCATGAGAACGTCAAAGCAAGTTACCTAAACATGCACAATCATAATTTTTGAATCAAACCGGAAAGTAAAGAAAATGAATAAATCAAATGATGAACACCTGTTATAGATCAATGAATAAAGCTACAATTTTCATAGTAGGATCTTGTAACTAAAACTGGAAGAATATTTGTCATGCATAAACAAGGAAGGAAATTATTCCTCAACATTTATTTCCCTAATTTAGTATTTACGCTTGAAAGAAAAATGTAAACCCAAGAACAAAAATCCTCAGCTAATTCTTGAAATTTCTCCAATCTTCTTCATCCTTGTTTTGATAAATTTAATCGTGCCAGCAAAGGAGCATTACTATGCATCTTCTCATAATGTATAGCCTTCCTCTTTGTTCTTTGAGAAACCTTCCCAGTCTTCTGCTTGACATTCTTTTCTTTGATCCTTCTGCAGATTCACTGTCCATCTTCATATATGTATATAAGCACTTTTCGCTGCTTCAATAATAGATACAGATCAGAAAACTTGCAGATATATGGCTGAATTGAGTTGAAGTGAAGTGGGGTGAGGGTTTAGCACTCGTTTTTCTGAGAGTTAAAGGACTGTGTATTCTAATGCAACTGAGTTTTAACGTCCAAATGAGGGGGCAAAGGCCATTTTATAGAGGCCGTAGTGCTCTTGGAATTTATGCCCACTTCTCTAAAATTTGTCACGTAATCATATTCAACAACATTAATTAGGGCATCATACTCCAAGATGATTGGTCGGTCCGTGGGGATAAAAAGGCATCCGGTATCCAGGAAAGTTTGAATTAGTTTTTTTTTTTTGTTGGGGTGTTTGATGCACATTATTGAAAAAAAAAAAAAAACACACATTTTATGATATGATGTGATGAAAAATATATGGCTAAAAATTAAAGATTTTTTTTTTTGCATTTGAGTGTAATATTATTTTGTTAAGTAATGTGTGTTTGAAAATGAGTATTGAAAGAATGAATTTTAGGAAGAATGTGAATCGAACGGGGGCCAAGGTATCCCTTTTTATCTTAATAGAATGTAGGAAGAAACTAGGACGATTCTTAGTTTTTGTCGTGGAATATGATGCTTGGGTATCCAGGCAAAGATAGATTGTGTTTGTGGTCTAAGATGCATTGCACGCAAATGCAGAAAATTGTCTACGTTGTTTAAGATACATTGCACTAAAATGGTTCAATAAATTGCTTTGGTATCTTATTATTCACATGCGCTCCTAAAAATTCTTTTGAAAACTCGTTTTAATTGTGCATTTTTGTGTAAATTATGAAACACGTTTTTTCTGAGAATTAGAATCCAAAACAAATATCATACAAAGCAAAATTGTATGTTCAAGTTCATAACGGTTTAAGATCATGATTGCAATACTCGAAGGATCTTTAATCCCCAACTCCTTCTCATCCTCCTCTTCCAATCAGAGAAAAAAAAAAAAAAAAAATTTAATTTATGCGTCAAAAAACTTGACTTGACCATCTGAAAATCCTAGTTGATCCTTTTGATTTGATACCTCGATAAAAAGTCTAGTATTCAATACTCAAAGGAAGAAATTGTTTTACTAAGAATTGTAATTAATTGCATTTGATTGATATAATTTTTCACTTTATCCCTTTGGCTTTGTTTTTCATAAAAATTATCAATTAAATGGATAAAAATTATTAGAATTTGTTTGGATTGTCAAAAATAAATAAATAAAAATGGAAAACAGATTTCTACCAAAATCAAAAGGAAAACAAATTCCACCAAAACAAAGAAATTGGGCGCATGCGGGCGGTGGAAGGGAAAAAAAAAACTTCAGGCAAAATATTGGCTATCAAATAGTCAAAAAGTTGGAAAATAGAATATTTTTTCCAAATTCCATGAAAAATGAGGGTGATCAAACGTGGCCTTAGTGATTTTATTCAGAGCGATGAAGTGGTCAAACTTCACACTGCAGCAATTAGGCACTGGATGTATAAATGCGTACCCAGTGAGGACTTGACAAATGAGACAGACATCAGACATTTAAGATTTGAAAAAAAAAAAAAAAAACTTGCAAAAAAGTTTTCGAATTCACAATAAATTAGTTGTCAGGATAACGTCTTTTATTACGACCTGTTATAATTAATTAAAACTTGTTTCAGTAATTCGGGTCAAACATGTTTTGTTTTGTGCTCCCCCTAAGTTCGTGCTGCAGAATCTGCCATTCTTTCTCTTGTTAAAACATAGATTTTCTTACAATATTATTTTCACCCTATTTGATCTACAATTCTTACAAAAATTCATGACTTCTTGCAAAATATTGTCTTACCAAAATTTCTGCTAAAAGTTTCAAAAATTTTAGCACATATTTCGCCCCATTTTTCAAAATTCAATTTTAAAAACTCATTTTATGGGATCCATAATATTTTATCAACACATTTCACCAAATTCTATCAAAATTTACTAAAAATATAATTTTATTCCAAACAAAACATGCAGCCATGTAGTTAAAGATTTGATCGTAATGCATCTCCAAAAGATTTTCTAGTATAATCCTTTGAAACTGTTGCTACATACTGTAGACTAACTTTATAGTATTTAAATGATGTCGACATTAAGGAGTAAGGGTATTCATACAGTAGAGCTTGTTTGGGAGAGATTATTTGAAAGCTATTTTTCTTAGAATTATTTTCACCTCGTATTCTACGTGATAATAACTTTTATCTACTTTTTAATAAAATATTTGTCAAAAAAATCAATTTTCATTTGAAAGAAACCCCTCCCAAACAAGCTCTTGATATGACTTAAAATATAACGTGATAAGTTTGGCCCACACTAATATTTTTTTTTTTCATTTTTTTGTGGGACCTAATTATTATTGAGGGGAGAGAGGGGGAGAGAGATTAAATTACACTCGATCGAATGCCTGGAATTTCAACTAGTGGACCAACTTCTTGGTCCAAGTGTTTGAAGCTGGTTCACACTGAATGTGTTGAAAAATAACACAATTGCACAGTACAAGGAGTTCATGTTAGCACGTGAGGGACATGGCCACTGACCACATTATAAACTGCTACCTAGATATTTGTTTGTGCTGAGTTCTTCCTCTGAAGAAACTTCACTGCTAATTCTGAACCGCCTGATTGGATAAAGTTCGTTTGTAATGTGATAATCAAATATTTGTCTTGATTTTTACTAAAGATTCTTAAGTAAAGAAACATACAATTCATTGAATATGTGAACCGATTTAATACTTGTCTGTTAAGAAAATTTTAGCGTAGATTGATTAACCAAGTTCAGTTGATCAGATTACTGAAAATCCTTTTGGGATTTGGTGTGTCTCCTTATTAAAAATACGGATTTTCTTGTCGTGTGATAGGATTTTGCTGATTTTGGAATCATAAGATTCATTTGATATGATCAAATCTTGATTAAAAAAAAAATGACTGGTGATGGTGGCTCTAATTGAGCACCCTTTTCAATTAAGTTATTGTAGATATGAGGGTACAAGCTCTTAGATCTTACTCTTCCGTAAATTCAAAATGAACTTCAATCTAATGCTTAAAGTGGTGAATTCCGAGTCATTTCGGACCCACCACCTTCATTTAATTGCAACTGAAAACTCCAGGTAACAATCATTAATTCTTCATAAACTATTATTGTCATTATACTATAATTATAGTTTGTGACACTATTCAAGGAGAAGGATAGCATATTTACGACTATCCCCCATTTTATCTTATATACAAAATCACATTGAAATATTATGAATTTTTTAGCTCAAAAAAAAAAAAAATATTTAACTACTCGATCCACTTCAAATTTATTCAATAGACAAGAATTGTTATTCAAACTATCTTATGAATTGTTTATGGGACTGGGCAAAAATCAATTTAAACCATTCAAATCAATCAACCCAACCCAAACCAATCGGCTTGGATTGGTTTTTTAGTTCAAATGGATTGGGTTCGGATTAGAAAATAAAATTTTAGGTCGGGTTGGGTTCCAGGTTATCTATTAAAACCTAACCCAATAAATTAAGAAAAAAAAAATAATAAAAAATTAGTGCTTAAAACCAAAAACCAAAGACCTAATGATCAAAATTCTCATTTGCTTCGCTTCTGTTCTGCCTCTTGTCTCTTTTGCCTCTCATTGATGCTTGTTCCTTGGCTTCTCGACTCGATTTTTTGACGTGATTTTTGACTTGGGCCTTTTAAATTGACTTGAAATGGTACTATTGATCCAACTTCAATCAACTTAAAGTCTTTCAAATCACTATTTTTAATGTAATCGAAATTAGTTCAAATTGAAATGGTATCAAATTTTTTTTAAAAATGTTCAAATTCAGTGAAAAAGGTCCCAACCCTTTGACCCATATAAAAATTGTCCAACTTGAATTGGATTTAAATTCAAATCAATCAACCCAACCCAACTCGAGTTTGATCAGTTTGAATTGAGTTGAGTTTCAATCGTGAATGAGTTGGTTTAGGTTTGAATGATTGTCAACCCTAACATGTTGGATTGAGTTTGAATTGGACTTAAAACAAATTCAACGCAACTCACGCTCATCCCTGATTGTTTATATGATACTCAATGATTTGCATGAACTTCTTTCTCAAGTTTATTTAATGGATCTGATAACAATGCCTACCTAAATGGGCCAACTTGTTTTGATACGATGCCCACGAGCATAACGGAATAGACCTGGAATTTAAAACGTAGAAAAAGAATTAAACAAATCACTATTTTAAGATTTAATTATAATTAATCAGATCAGATCATCAAGATTTTTCTTTAAAAAATGAGGTGTTAATTATATATAAAATATATATTTCAACATTTTTAAAATTATATTACCAAATAATATATGTTTAGTAAGTAATCCTGAATTTGAAAGTTAATTACCATCTATAACAAATATTAAAATCACAAAATTAAGAGAGCAAAATCAGATTTGGATTTACTATTTTCATTAGTATGTTCTCAATGAAACTTTTAGCCTTGAAATCAGATCATAATATCTCACGAAGTCACAATTTCAAACCGACATGTTTAAGCCACGAAATAATATCTCATATTTATGAATGACTATCAGGGACCCACACCTTATAAGTAACATAAAATGACGTAGTATATCACGGTCACATAACGTATTACAAATATTTTAGGTCACAAGTACACAACCTTATAGTCACACAATGTAATGACAACTTTGCACGAATGAATTTTTTTCAAATACAACCGTCTTATATCAAGTTCAAATCATGTAGGGAATTTTTGGACAACTACTTCATCTCTTTTGGATAATCACGTTGTGAAGGTTTGAGATTCCATTTTCTACTTTAGAATTTGTAAGAACGTTGGAAGGAAGATGACTCATTTCTTTCTAACATTTGTAAATGATTTTAATAAAATATCAAATGGTAAGTAACAATTAAGTTATTTGTACAACACTTGTTGACGACTGCTATCAAATTTCGGATTATTAATTTAAAAAACAATTTTTAAAATTAATGAATGTGAGGTTGCTAAGTGTAAAATTGTCAACTAGAATTATATAAGTAACATGATTCCTTAAATAAATCATCCAGTTGAATATGTATCAAATCAAGCCTCTTTAGAAAAAGTTGTAGATAAGGACGTGTCACTGTATAGTCTGTATGTCATTTGATACATTGCATATAAACCCATTTGTGTGATCAAAAGCAATTTTTTAAACTTGAATTTACTAAGACTCCGGAAATTTCAATTTTTGTAGTGTTTGATAGATAAAAAATTTTCGGGAAAATATTTTTTAACTTTCCAAATTTTTCACATTTTTGAGAAAAATAAATTCTTGATATTTTGGTAGGTAAATATTTTCCAGGTTTTTTTTTTTTGTTTTTGCAATTGAAAAAAATTCTAGACACAATTGTAAAAACAATTTTCATTTTTATTGATCCATGCAAAACAAAGTCAAACGAATGATATTCGGTATGCTTATTTTTTTTTCAATTTTTTTTTTTGGGCAATTGGAACAAATTTTAGACATAATGGTAAAAAACATTATAACTTTAATGTACATTTTTCATAAAAAACGAAGCAAAACGGACATCAAATTTTCAACATTTTTCATGAAAAATTATACCAATCAAACACAATTAATTACAATTCTCAGTAAAACTATTTCTAGGCAAATCAATTCCTTGTAAAGCATTTTCTTTCCACCTATTTTTCACATTTGTAATCAAACGGACCCTAAATTCTAGCCATTGACTGCAAATATTGTAGCTCAAAAGATCGGATTCAAGAGGCCTCAGAAAAATAAAATTAAAAAAATAAAATTGATATACATTAATTTCAAGATATCGCCATAAACTATTAAAATGTGTTATCGTATATATTTTTGATCAATTATTTGAACTGAACTTGAAGGAAGGACTAGGACAGATAGGCTCTAGACATTGGACATGCATCAGAATGAAAATCGCAAGACAATATTATGATGAAATTAAACATGCAGTCCAAATTACAGCAGATTATAGAATTTTACCTACATCTTGTGGTGATAATTTGAAATAAACCTCACCTAGAAAGTGAAGATTATTTTCTATCTTAATTAATTTACCATCTTCTGCATAATTAGGCTGGTTTTTTCAGTAGTCGTATTTTGGACATATAGATTAAGTGGGTGTTTGGCAGAGATTAAAATAAATTTTTAGTAGATTGTAATAAAAGTTTTTGAAATATGTTGTGGAACTCATAAAAGATGTGGTTAATATTAATTGTTTTTGACTTGATTAAAATATGATTTTAATCCGAGACAAACATGACCTAAGTCACAATCAGATATCATTCTAAATCATAATCATAATTTATAGGTCACAATCATTTATTCAAAAATAGACACAACCTGATTTTTTGAATTTTTTTTTTTTACAAAATTGTTAATTTTGAAATTGTATTCTTAAACTATTATATTTATTAAACTTTTCCTTTTTAACTTTTTTTCACCCGCAAAATAAATTATCCTGGAAAACTGTGAGAGAATTTTACTGCTCATCTTAGTTCAGACTTGACAGAGTTACATAACCTTTTTGTTGACACAACATTTTCAGGTGAAATCATGCACCATTGTGGACGCCCGCCTAGAAAATAAAACCTTGCTTTTCCAAGTATACGTGCTCATATTTGGTAGCGGACGCGGTTATTTTGGATTAGGGTGGCACAATAAAACTATTTTATAAGAGACCGTGTGGTTGCAAATGAATTTTGAAAAAAATGAAGTTAGCAAAAAAAAAAAAAAAAAAAAGGAAGGGGGACTCAAGATGGACTTAATGAAATGTCTCTTTTAAACAAAATACGAAAACCCTAGCTGAGGGCTGTAAACAAAAACCGTCAAACCAGAAAATCGAACCGAAATCTCATTTTAGAAACCGTCGGTTTGGTGCTACGTGGATCTGTCAACGAAATGGTTTTGAAGCAAACCAAAACCGGTTTGGTTTGGATTTGAGAATTTTAATTGCGGTTTAAAACCAAACCGGACAGGATAAAAATATATAAAAATAAAAATAATGAATTTTTTTAAAAAATTCATCCAAATATGTACAATTCAATAGTTTTGTCATTTGTGTGTATTTTTATCAATTTATAATTTTGTATTATGTGTATATTATTATTACCAAATAATCCTAATTTATATCTAATAATCTCAAGATTAACATAATCTATCAAAAACCATTTTCCTCTTCAAAATTCAAATTTCTACCGTTGCTTCTGAGTCTGCATTCTCAACTGGATGTCGGATACTTGATTCCTTTAGGAGTTTATTAGGTGCAATGATGATTGAGACTTGTATATGCGGAAAGAATTGGTTGCGCCAATTAAGAATGAACCTATAGTGATGCGCCAATATTTAGATGAAGTGGAAGCATTTGATGATTCAATGAAAGTTGTGACATGTGGTTTATATTTTTTATTACCATATTTTTAAAGATTATCTTATCTGTCTAGTATCTAATACTATGATGATATAACGAATGCATTTATTCGACAATGGAGACTATGAATCATGTGTGACAACAATTGATATTTGAATATATGTGAGAAACTGAATTCGTAACAATATACAACGGTAAGCTTGTGTAATTGTTATATTTAGATATTATAAACAATTGATTTATTATTATGGTCGGTTATCCTCTCTGTCTAATCTGTAGTTTTGTTTTTTCGATATGATGATCACGATATCTTGTTGAACATCATTATGTTTTTTGGGCTTTATATTTAGTTTAGTAGACTTGTATTGTAACGTTATCATAACGTCTTAGTCTAAAATGGCAAACAAAAAACTATATTTTAGTTTATTGTGATTTTATTTTGATTTAGTTAGTATTTAATTTGTAGAGATATATTTAGTTTGTTTTAGATTTATTGCTAGTAAGATATAAATATATATTGAATTCAATGAATTAATATCATAAAAGTAGACAGACAAAAAATATACGGCGAAACCGACGGTTTAAAATTGGATCAAACCGTTAGGTTTATATTTGAGTTTTTTTCAAACTGTTCAAAATGGTTTGGTTTAGGTTTGAGTTTTTCTCAAACCTGTTTAAACGGTTTGATTTGAAAATTTGTCAAAAATCGATAAAATCGGACCGCTTACACCCGTACTAGCTAGTGGGCTACAAAGATGGCAATTTCAGAAGTTCCAAAAGAAAATTAAAAGAGCCACCCACCATTAAAGAAGTTTATGGAATGCTTACAGTAGGGACTAGCTATAGCTGGCGGAGTCGAGGGAGATGAGATTAGATGAGATTTTTACTGAGCATGAAAATGACATTGGAGATAGATCATGGGACCAGGGTCACCTGTCAAAACCTCAAGTCTGAGAAATTTATGTTGTACTAGAATATTAACCATAATAGCAAAAAAATAATAGTTATTCTACCCTCAGAAATTGGTACTCAACAGCTTCATGTCCGCGCCATTTCCGAACATCAGTGGTAACACAAAAACCCTTCTTTTCCTATGTATCTAATAATGTTTGTGTATCTTATACCATGTCTAAGTATTGGTATTAACTTTTGCCCTAAAGGCAGGCAGTAAAAGGTTATAAGAAGATGCAGAAATTTATTACCAATTATTATTTAACTCAGTTAAAAAAAAATTGAAAAAAGTACGGTCTTTGATCCAGAAAAACCCACCTTTCCATTCTCTGATATTTCTCCTCTTTCCTTTCTTCCATCTTCCTCACCACACACAATCTAGGTTTTCTACAAACTGACCACGTTTGTAAATCTCAAATCATTAACACGTTTGCACTTGATTTCAAGCATGCCCACTGTGCAAAAAGTCCCTTGTTTAATTTGTATACACAAACCTCAAATCCCAGAAGAGAAATTGATCTTTTCTTGACATCAAATGTTCTCTTCCAGCAAGAATTCGCACTTTTTTCCGCAGATTGCACCATCTTTTGACACATCGACCTCTTTTCACTGCCTAAATAGCAGTGAAACTTTGCTTCACCACCACCACGATATGTTTTCTGGCCATTATAATTTAGTAGATAATTCTCCAGTTCTTCAGGCCGCCATTGACTTGCCAGTTCCTAGTGACACTGCATTAGGTTATCAAGATGTTGACAATATAGATCTTGGGACTTCTGTAAATGCGTTTCCAAGAAGAAAAGGGACAGTGAAAAATGACAGGCACAGCAAAATCTTTACAGCTACAGGTCCGAGAGATCGAAGAGTGCGACTTTCCATAAGTATTGCACGTAAGTTCTTTGATCTTCAAGACATGCTAGGTTTCGACAAACCAAGCAAAACCCTTGACTGGCTGCTTACAAATTCAAGAACAGCAATCAAGGATCTGATTCGCACGAAACCAAGTACCTACAACATTCATTCTTCTCCTTTTGAGTGCGGGAATAATAAAGCTGATGAAAAAGGGAAATCCTTGGGGACAAATTTAAAGAAAAAATCATTGATAAATGCTACCAACATTAAAGAAGCGAAGAATCCACAACAGGCTTCAACATTACTCATTGCAAGAGATTCAAGGGCAAAGGCGAGAGCAAGAGCAAGGGAAAGAACAAGAGAGAAGATGTGCAACAAAAGGCTCAATATTCAAGCCAGGCAGGTTTCTGATTTCAGCAAATCCACTTCAAGCCAACCAAGGCCTTGTTCTTCAATTCTTGGTTTCCAGCAAAACCATATAGTTTCAAGTGATTTGACTCCAAATTGCAATGCATCTTCTCCTTATAATTATGCCGCTGAGAACTGGGATATTAGTTGCATAGTCAGGCAATTCAGATTGTGAGCCATATTCGACCAGCATAATATTATTAAAGGTAATTTGTTCTACAAAACAATTTCAAAATATACATTAGCTCAATGTTAATTATTTCTTTCATTTTTCTTTACAGCCACCCTTGGCAGGTCCGTGACTGATGTGCGGTTTACCAGGTGCTTAAGTTATGTAAACTTTACTAAATGTTTCGGCTTTGATGAATCTCTTACTTTTCTCCCTTTTCTTACCAACTAGTTTACTGGTGGGAACATTCATGAATTGTATCTTTATTTCAGTACATTGACACCTCTTGTTACTCCAAAATTTTAGTTAATGGTGCTTAATAATTTAGTCGTAGACCCTCATTTATTAAAACATACTTTTTATACTGCATTGGACGGGTATAATGTTGTATTTAGTTATCATATATAATTAGGTCTAATACAAGTTATATTTTATTCAGGAAAAATCCTAATGTAGCATCAATTTAAATTCCATCTAATAGACAGTTAAATATAATATCAGTATATCGAAGGTTTGAAAATACCAAGGAAACTTCTAGACCTACCTGGTTGAATCCATAGTTCAAGATTAATGATCCGTGATAATTATCTACCATTGAATCTAGAAGAAAGACCATGAAATCATTGTATTAATAGGACATAGGAATACACATTATTAGTTCTACAGTGCATTTGATATCTACATGTTATGTGCATATGTATGATTCAGGTACAAAGTTTGTATTCTAGAAAACATGAGAAAAAGTGAAGCGAATTGCAAGAGAAGCAATAAGAAAATGAGAGTGAAATATACCTTTTTTTTTCAAGAGAGAAACTTCTTGTCTCAAAGTGTTACAGTGAGAGCGAGTACTTGAATATTAGTGAATCCATCTTGGCTTCCAATTACAAAGTGGTATCAAAGACTTGTTGAAGGAATTGTTAGAGATGACATCAAAAAGTTGCAGCAACAGCTTCCTGACTTCAATGGGAAGAAGTAGCAACAAATGGAAGTGTTGTATTTGAAAAATAAGGATTCACATGAACAAATATTAATCATTGGAGCCAACAACGAAGCTGTTGTATGGTATCAAAGACTTGCGAAAAACTGTGAGAAATGGGTACACAGTCATCAAGCTCGGTTCATTCAATTTATATAATTGAATCGAAAGAAGGACGAAAATACAGTGTTCTTTATTTATCGAGAATTAAACGGAGAGATTTTTGAAACTGTTTCAGACACACTCACCAAAACAAGCGTGGGATATATCATGCATATTGTAGACTACCTACAAGTTGGATTTCCATAAGATTTTCAACAAACAACAGGCTGCTCTTGCTTTTTAAAGGGAACAATTTGAATTGGAAATGGAAGAGAGACCTAAATTATTTGAGGATGAAGAGAACACAATATGGTCAATCGGAGTAGAAGGCAAATGAAATGAACCCATATGGACAAAAGTTGGAAAGGCAAACATAAATGCTAAGGAAAAAGATAAGAAAGCTGAAACAAAGTTGAAAGCTGTGGAGGAAAATGAGAGGCCTGTCAAATGTTAACCACGGCAATCATATTTGTGGTATTAATGTTGTCAAAATTATAGTTGTCATTTGTCAACACTCTCGAGTTCATAAAGGAGGGTATATATGGTAGTTGGAACATCACGCAGCAGTTTTTTACAGCTTTCAGACTGCCATTGTTAAAGTTTCACATCTTTCAGGCTTTGAAATATTTTCAATAGGGCAGTAGGAGGAAAATTTAAATTTTAAATGATTCTTTGATGCTACCTTGCTCTCTACAATATAGGACGAGAAATTAGAGTTTTTATGTGACTTGAATTAACATGAAGTCTTAGTGAAGCAAACCCGGGTACGGGATTAGCGTGAAAATCGCAGAATTAGTCTAAAACGTCGGGAAAGCTCAAATTCAAGTTGTAGACGATAGAATCTGACCCGAACCTCACGAACCAAAAACCTAAGGTATATTATGTTAACTAATATAATCTTATTTTGTTTTATTGTTTATTAAGGGTATAATAGTTTTTTTAGTTTCCTTTATTTTAGACTATATATAGTATCTTTATATTTAGATTTTGTATTAACTTTTCATTATGTAGAATTAATGAAACCCTAGTCTCCATTTTTCTTTTTCTTTTCTTTGAATTGTTTAACATGGTATCAGAGCAGTTTTGATCATAAATAAATTAACCTTTGAATTTCATTTCCGGTGAGCCGCTCGTCCGGCTCTCAATGTTGTTTTTCTTTTTTTATTTTCTTTTCGGATGTATCACATTCTGGTTGCCAAAACTCAGTTTCTGCAATTTGTTTGGAGTTTTTTCAGCTTTTGGTAATCTGGAACTTGGGAATTTGGTTTAGTATGTCCAGTTCATCTGAAATTTGGTTTAGTTCATTTAGAAATTTGGTTTGCAATTTGTAGATAATCTGGAATTTGTTTTGCATATTTGGCCCAATTGATGGGATTGGAAATTTGGTTTGCTGTTTGGCCCAGTTCGTGAGTTTGAAAATTTGGTTTGCAGTTTGGCCCAATTAATGGGATTGAAAAATTGGTTTGTTTTTTATTTGGTATATTTGGATTTGAAATTTACATCCGTTTGGATTTGTTGAGATTGTGTGGTTGTGTTGACTACTTACAGACATAGGTGTTCATTTGGATTTTGGATTTTCTGCATATGAAGATGGGTTAAATCAGGACATCAAGTTAAAAAAGATTCCCAAAAAGAGGCCTTTAGGCTGAAATTTCTAGGTTTCAATTCATTATAGGACTAATTGTTGGTTTTGCACCAATTTGGGTTCAAATTACTCGGTATGGGAATTGGTTCTTAATTTAATTTCTTGATTGATATTTTTGCAATAGGCTTGAATGATATGTAGAGCAGTTGGTAGTAATTGCAAAGTAAAAACATTAGTCTTGTAGTTGATTTCCTTTCTCCCAATTAAGTCTACTCGAGAGTCTTGCAGTTGATTTCCTTTCTCCCGATTAAGTCTACTCGAGAGTGAAAAATGCTGGAGGCTGAAGTATGCTCGTCCTGGGTATTATTGCCTTTCCGTAAGGAAAGTGGCAATGAAGAGCTCTCCGTTCTTCCGAGGCATACTAAGGTTATTGTAACATGGAACAACAGAATAAAGAGTGTTTTGGTGGGTCTACAAGGTGTTGTCAAGAAGGTTGTAGGACTTGGTGGTTGGCATTGGTTGGGTGTTCATTCGGTTCGGTTCATCGTTTTTGGTTTCTTGCAAACTCACAATTCTAAGTATCGTGAGTTTGAGGGGAGATGTTAACAAATATAATCTTATTTTGTTTTATTGTTTATTAAGGGTATAATAATCTTTTTAGTTTCCTTTATTTTAGACTATATATAGTGTCTTTATATTTAGGTTTTGTATTAACTTTTCATTATGTAGAATTAATGAAACCTAGCCTCCCTTTTTCTTTTTCTTTTCTTTGAATTGTTTAACATATTAAACCTTATAATCGTTGATGTGCGGAAACAAGAACCATGATTTGCGAACGCTACAAAGGGTGTCTAATCCTTTGATAAGTTATAAGAGTTGAACACCACAAATATTAAATCAATATTTGATAAGTTCTAATGTTAATCTAAGAACAAGAAGAGAGAAAAATCTCACTAATTCATAATCAAAAGTCTTGGTTTTATAATGAAATAAATCTCTTATTTATACTGATGCTAGAAACCCTAATAAAACATAATTAGGTCATAGAATATTGTCAAAGTTGGAAATAAAATAGAATCCTAGATTAACAAGGAAATCTCACCAACTTGTTCTCGACATGTTTCCGTACGACTGCAAGCCCAAAAGTACTATGCGTTCGCGTAGTCTTGTGCAAAATTTCGTGACGATTCCAAATTGTACTCAATGGCGAAAATCCGACAACCTTGCTGAAAGTAATGTCCATTTTAATCCACGTCACTCGTTTGCCAAATATCTTCCAAACCTTGAATCCAACTTGTTTCGACTCCGAGCCCTCACGAAACTTGAACCTTGGCTTGTCAACTTCTTCAATTTGGATTCCAAAACTTGACTAAGTGATTGTCTATCACGGATCATATCATCTTCTCTCTCTTCGAAAGGATTCACCCTCGAATCCGTATCTTGTGATCTCATAGGGGATAACCAGCATGCTACCCAACTCATCAAATGGAAAAACATTTCTTATATGGTATAGGATCGATCAATACACGACACCCATCTATTTTGTAGGTATGGATGTATTGCAGCACAAACACATCAGCCATAGATGTTGTATGAACTCCAACGTACGATGATCAATCTGAAAGAAAAAATTAAGCGAAATACGGTTAAATTTGTCAGCTTCCCCCTCAATGAGATATGGATCCTCGTACTCATAATGCATCGTCTCTATCATATCATGATTAACAATGGAACTCTACTCTTCATTCCGCACAATATTTTCAATCATTTGCTCAACACATTTTGTCATTATTGCCCACTCTCTTTCTGAACCATCTCTATAATATTTGTATCAATATGCTCGTGCTCTGGCTCATTAATTGGTTCACTCTCCCCAATATCAGCTGCATTTTTCAATCCACCATCCACCATCCTCCATCTCAACTTCCCTATTTCTGGACTCCTCCTGCAATTCAACTCTAGTGTTTTCCTTAGGTGTGGTCATCTCCCTCTCTTACTTTTCCCGTTTTGTCTCACATCTCACATTCCATCGATCTGCAAAGAACTGTTCTAGTGTTAAACCAGTCAGAGTGATGTTTTCCCCGTATTGAAAAAACGTATACCCATTTTTTCCTCATATCACACACAGCCTTCCTCTCATACCTCAAAAGTCTTCCCAACAAAATATGAAAAGATTTTAGTGACACTACATCACACTAAACTTCATCACTATATTTCCCAATGGTTAAATTCAATAAAATCCATTTGATCACATCTACCTTCCCACACTCCTTCAACCAAGTCATCTTATAAGGCCTAAAGTGGTGTTGTAAAGGTAAACCCAATTTTTTAACCATCGTGATACTAGCCAAGTTTGACATGTGTTCATTATCAATAGCCAGACTACATACCGTGCTACTCACAAAATCCCGAGTTTGGAAAATAAATCATCAATTACCATCCATTCTTTACGTGGGCGTAATCAAGAAGATTCAAGAAAAGAATTGGACAATTAGATGAGTGATATTTAAATTCAAGAAAGTAGTTCTTGAATTTGGATTGGACTGATTAGAAACAAATTTTGGATTTAGAATTGATGATAGGAAAAATTGATAATTCCCAAAATAAATACAAATATTTTTTTTGTCGGAAATAGTATGGATGAACAGTAACGTGAACAATAATTTTTTTATAAACTCGAAAATTGACTACAAGATTAAAGAAATAAACATAAGTTGATTTGGATGCTAGATTAGCCCAAAAACAACTTTTGACTTATTTTTTTGAATTTTTTTGGATCAATGATTCAAAATTTACGACAGACATGAAAAATAAAAACAAAAACAAAAGGCTCGAAATAAAATAAAAGATAGAACCTAAATTTGGAGCCCAAGTTTTGATACCAAATGACGCGAACCTGGGTATGAGATCAGTGTGAAAATTGCGAAATTAGTCTGAAACGTCGGGAAAGCCTAAATTCAAGTTGTAGACGATAAAATCTTGACCCGATCCTCACGAACTAAGAACATAAGGTATATTAAATCTTAAGACACATTGATATGCGGAAACAAGAACCATGATTTGCGAATGTCACAAATGGTGTCTAATCTTTTGATAAGTTCTAAGGGTTGAACGCCACAAATATTAAATCAATATTTGATAAGTTCTAATGTTCATTTAAGAACAAAAAGAGAGAAAAATCTCATTAATTCATAATCAAAAGTCTCGGTTTTACAATGAAATAAATATCCTATTTATACTAATACTAGAAACTCTAATAAAACGTAATTAGGTCGTAGAATATTGTCAAAATTGAAAATAAAATAAATTCTTGACTAACAAGGAAATCTCGCAAAAATAGAAAAATTTCGACAACTTGTTCTCGACATGTTTCTGTATGATCGCAAATCCAAAAGTACCATGCGCCCTCGTTGCATTGTGTAGAATTTTGTGATGATTTCGAATTGTACTCATGGACGAAAATCCGACAACCGAATTGAAAGTTATGCCCATTTTAATCCACGCCACTCGTTTTCTTTCCAAATATCTTTCAAACTTTGAATCTAACTCGTTTCGGCTCCCGAGCCTTTCACGAGACTTGAACCTTGTCTTGTCAACTTCTTCAATTTGGACTCCAAAACTCGACCAAGTGATTACCTATCCTGGATCATATCCTTAAAAAGTTTACATTGATTTGTTTAAAATTCCCTACAGTTCTTATGGTAACCTCTCTAAGTGGAAAGATATGTTGGTTATTAGCAGAATATTTTCAATTCCCTTTGAATGTACAGATTCCCAATCTGGAATCAAAAGATCCTGCTGTATATTTTAAATTACTAAGTGAAAACTTAATACAGTTGCTTGGAATTTACTTTGTCAAAATACATGTTTGATTTGATATATAGGTATCTAGTTTTTTTCAGACGTTTCTAGGTTAGATTGTGGAATTGGTCTTTTTTGGTTGGCAGGTTTGTTGACATGAGTAATTAATTTGTGTGGAAATTCGAAGTAATCAAAGTTAAGTGACAAAGAGAAATAAGTACAGTTGTGGTGATGATTAACAGACTTGCAGTTCAATACCTTCAAAATTTTCCCAAGTGTTAAACCTACAGGGATGTATATTCTGAAGCAACAGACGAAGTACTATAAAGACACAAAAGGTTCACATCCTTCCATTGGTGATCATTGTGAGTCAGTCTCTTGTTTTTAGCATCTTACAGTGGATACAAATTTTCATCCTCTTTCTTCCTTCCCCATTGTCCTAAACTGCGACGGAAAATATATGAAAATACTCTTGAGAAATACCAAATTTCTTCAATAATTACATTAGTGCAAGAAGCATAAATCATGTCTAAAAGCCTTAAAACTTTTGTACCCTACTATAGTTATACTAACAGAGCTCCAATGTTTTTGATCCTATGATTGTTTGGTTAAGATTATTATAGTTCAATTGCTGAATTGACTATCAAACTCCTCTAATCACAGCCATGGATACTGCTGGAATTGAAAACTTCAAGCATAACAAGTCAATTACATATACATTATCTTTGCTTGATTAGCTTCGAATTACTCGAGCCCCCTAACAAATAATTTCATCGCAGACATGATTATACAAACGACTTATTAAACTTTTGGTAAGAAAATCATCGCCAAGTTCAACAATTGAATTCACTAACCTGATCCCAACAATTGAAAGCCCTTCGTCTTGGCACAACCGTACGTGCATTCTGAGAAGCAATCCTTGTTGACATGTGTAAATCAGGTTTATTAATTGATTCCCTGACAGGTGTAAAAATGTTAACCTTTAGGAAGTAGAAACAAAAACTGAAACAAGAAGTATAATAAAACTTGCAGCAAAATGGAACATATGATCACATTCCTATGGATTCAATGATGCTGTGTAATAATGTTTCCAACAATTAAGGTTTCTAGAATAGTAAAAAATGATTATATCATGGCAGCAGCTAACAGCAAAAAACCTCAGAAATTTCTGCAGCTCAAATGATACATGACAGAAGTTCAGAAATGGATAAAGAGAAAAAAAAACAGCAAAGAATGAACCTGATAGCTTTCTTTTGGAAGAAGAAAAACCAGTCAAATGTTAGGTATATGGAGCATTGTGTCATAACTCTAAACCTACTTTGCGTGATGGATTTGCGGTCTTGGTATGGTGGTGATCTGTTGTAGTACTACAATAATTTGATCCAAATCCTGACTGTCCATCTTTATTTCTCGGTCAAACATATTTGTATATAGCTAGCTAAGTACACAGTTATTATTTTTTATTATTTTTTATTTTTTTTCTGATTTCAGTCGCCTAAATTCACATTCTTCAGAATTTTCCTCATTATCTTCCACATCTTTGTACACTTGAATATCGAACTTTTGCAAATTGAAATCAGTTTTAAAAATCTATATTTTGCAGAACAATTATTATTTTAAAAGTCTCCTTTTTTTTTGAATAAAATCTGAAAACTTTCGAGAAACCTTTCAGAACACAGTTAACCAAAATATTCGAACTCTGATTTAAGGATTGAAATACTTTGTGGGTTTTTTTGTGGATATCATACGTGGTACTAAAAAAAGATTAACAGGATAATTAATGTTATTGAACTCATAAAAATGAAATATAATTTCCTACTTCCATAAATAGCATTTTCACGTTTCATATTGCAAAGTGCCATGTTTATCATTTTCGCACTACCTGGATGGCGTTGGTCCGTTACATGCTATATGTACTAAGTGAAGGTTCATAGGAGGTTGTAGCTCGATAATTGGCCGGGAAAGGGAAGAAATGGGATCTCTAAACGTTCTATTTGCTGTAAGATGAAGCTTGACTGTATTTGTTGTAAGATGAAGCCTGACTAAAGGCTAAAACAAAAAGTAAAAGCATTGTAATCTATCACTTTCTTTTAGCATTTTCATTGCATTTATAAAAAAGGTTAAACCCCAACCTTGAAGGTCTCATACCGCCCCACCCCTAGAACATCGTGGAGGATGTAAATCACGGAATGTGTCTCAACAAGTCAGGGTATAAGAACTGTCATACTGATGTCCACAAAGAATCCAATTCTAAACATTGTTAGAGGCAGGAATCAAACACTCACACTGCGGCTGCCAGCTCAGCTAAGACTCCCACACTTATGTCTTTTGCACCACTAAGCTATGCCCGGGGGGCATTTTCATTGCATTTATAGATTGTATTTTAGGTTGACAAATAAATAGAAAGATTTTCGGTTCAGGTTATATTGACATTTAATGAATAAACGATCAGGTTCAAATTTCATCTCCAGTAACTTTTGTCTAAAAAATAAGAAATCGAGAGATGAAGAGAGGGAAATTTTAAATTTTCCTGGCTTATTCCTAGACAAACTTTTAGACATTGTCTATTTTTTCCTCTTGGCAGAAATCCAATCGGCTTGCAATGGAGAACAATATTTTCAACACCATCTACTTTTATTTATGTGAGCACAATTTTTTTTCTAAGAATCCACAGTTGAGATAGTTATGTTCCTTTTTCATTAATTTGGCAATGAAATGATTGACAGAATTTGATATTTCCTCTCCGTATAGGTGTCATTCGACTAAAGGTGCAGTGTGTTCTGCTTCAGCGGGAAATTATTATTATTATAGTTTATATTTACAGATAAGAAGAATAAATACTAAATAAATTAAAAGTAATTAAAAACTGTTAAGGCAGGATAGTGAATTGCCTGTGGAGAAAACGGTGTTCTGGGCTCAAAGAAGGCCATTAATTTATGTTGAAAGACCAAAACCACAATTTACGAGACCTGTTTTTTAAAGTATTTTCAGTTGATATTATTGAGACAATTTTCTAGGAACACTGCATAACTCCTACGTATAAAGATTATATTTCAAAATTAACAAATTTGTCAAATTATTTCAAAATTCGAATGTTAATTCTAATTAATAATATATAAAATGTATATTTAATTAAAATTAATTATCCCCACCCCCATCCCCATCCCCATCCCCATCCCATCCCATCCCACCAAATTAATAATGTATCAAATAATAATATATCACCCCCAACGACCCCACTTGTAAAGAATTTTTAAAAATTAAAAACTTCTCTCAGGATTACACCCACCTCACCCCAACTCAACTTGTAAAACATTTCCAGAAATTAAAAATACTTGTTCGATTACACCCTCACCTTTAAAAAAAAATTAAAATGTTTTTTTTTTTTTTTTGGAGATTACATTCCACCCCCATGAAATCATCCCAAATTTGTGATTAACTTGTATTATATGTGACTAACTGTAATCAAATTTGTTTTTAGTCTGTCTGTCTATAATCGTTTAATTTGTGACTGTATCCAATTACTAATCTATGTTATTTATGATTAACTGTGATCAAATTTATCTTCAATGTGATTAAATTTATCTTCAGTATGTCTGTCTGTGACCAAGTCAATCTTAACTGTAACGACATGTAATCAAGTCACAATCAACATAGAATTGGCAACAACCAATTACAATAAACACATTTGATCACAGGAGATCACCACAAACAAATCTGCACACATCACAGACGAACACCACCAATCACCATCGCCACCACCTCCAACGTACCATCACTACCATCTTCAACTCAAATCCACAACCATAAATAATACATTCACCTCATATCCACAACAACAATCACTTCAACATCAATCACACATTATTTTTCGATCATAAATCATAAAATTTATAGGTTTTAATTTATTTCACGACTACAAATTATCAAATTAATTAGTCACAATTACAAATTTAATCCTAATTTCGCATTGTTTTAAATCAAATATTATTTATTGATCAAAATCAACCAAAATCCCAAAACCACTCCACCGACACTAATCCAACGCCATCATCATCACCACCACCACCTCACCATGAAAAAATACCGACAACCACCCCCAAAACTCCGGTTAAGCAAACATATTAGATAAAAAAAACTCACCCACAAACAACCAACCACAATCGGATAAGAAAATCAACCAAAAAAAGAATCAGAAAATCATCGACAAACTCCAACAACCACCATCGAGTAATGAGAGTTCCAACCTCGAAGCATTTACAAGGGAGGCCACACACTTACTTTCACAACCACCCGATCCCAGCACTGGCACCTGCCTTTCGATGCTAGCACCAAATTTCCACATACGAGGTTCTTTAACGTGAACACAAAGCCTCGAGCTACAAACACAACACCTAAGTTACATCATCAACCTCTAGTGAATCAATCAGCGATCGATCACATCTACACATGGATGGAGAATTTCACAACCGTAATGAGCAGCTCCTCGTATGACCAATCAGATCTTCAGAGGACCCAGCTAATATCCTGGGGTTCAACATGTCCAACATTTAGCCGTCGTATAGGCTAGCCTCGTACAGATAGATTTGAGCGCTACTGCAGCGATGATCTGAGCGAAGCGTCACCGCATCACCACTCAAATCGCTCACAATACCGTTGCTCGGCGCTAAAACAACGACGAGCATAGCACTGACGACGGTGATAAAATGAGGAGAGGTAGATAGAGTAGAGAGAGAGAGAGTGGAAAGGGTACCGAAGGAAAAAAGAAAGTGAATTAGGGGTTGGGGGGAGTGTAATGGGGTGGGGTTATATAGATTAATTTAATTTTAGAATATTATTATTTAATATTAAAAAAATGAATTGTCACCTGATTTTGTACAAAAAAAAAAAAAAAAAAAACTTTTAAACTTATTTTTGAAATTGTAAATTAAAAAACATGGATGGGTGTAATTTCCTCTGTTGCAAAGTTAGTACCGTTATAAACGAATGGGCATCCTAAATGGCCAACTGGGAGAAGAAGGGCACCTAAATTCAGCTAAAATTGCACGCGCCGTTTTCAATATTTCACCTTTTGTCTTTTTATTTCTTCCACCATTATCGGGGCATATAGATTGAGCTTCCGTGGTGTGCATAAAGGTGATGATTATATGTGAGCCCGAAAATTGTTCATTACTTCAGGTGTGCTAAACTATGTCGTAAACAGCTTATAAGATGCATAAGCACTTGCGGATATAAAAATCTGGCAGTCAAGAAGCTAAGAATGTTTTTACTTTTGATAGTGTTACTTCTTTCTCATACAAACAATTTCACGTGTACATACCAAATTGACTATGCCATACTTAGTCTATTGTTCCTTTGGGAATGTCACCTTTGCTACGGACAGGAGAGACAACTGCGAGAATCACAAAACCGCCCAAAACAACTATCAAGATACCCAAAGAATTCACTAACAATGCCTCTGTTGAATATCGTGATATTACCTGTTGCGTCTGAAGAAATGTGGCTTTCTCTAAAATACCTGTAGTGCAAGTCGCTATAGCTAGAGCATAAATATAAATGCCAAAAAATACATGCCATGGCACCAGACTAGCCCTACTGTTTCTTGAACCGCCTGGATACCAAAAGGTCACAAATCCAGCAGCCCACTACAAAAGTAAATATGAATAAATGAATATCCTTTCCACAAAAAGAATGCTACATAATAATGGAATGGTATTGATTATGGGCACTGGTATTGAAATTCTAAAAACTACCTGAATTCCAAATAAGAGAATGCAGGCCAAGCCCAGCCATGAGTGAAGGCTGTAGAAGTTGTCAATGCCTTTATCAATATGAAACTTCCAAGCAGCCCATAGTCCAACAACGCTCAAAAAGAAAGCTAGAAATTGTAGAAAAAGATGAACTAATTTTTTGTAACTTTTTGTTCCTGAGACAGTCTTGTATGATAGCATGGCTGCAGAAATCCATTTCAAGCAATTAAAACCAGAATAAGGACCACAAGACTGAAATTTAACATCCCCTCCCAATCCCAAATAGGTGATATAATAGCATCTCCAAACAAAATGTAAGAAACACATTCAAACAAATTGCAGCAAGTGCAAGGCACACAAGAATAGGAATGTGTATCAGAATATTGGTACTATAGTTTCTGTGTTGATTGGTTCTTTATCGATAAAAGATGAAACCACATCATCATTCAGAAGATCCAGCATTGTGCCAAGGAAATTTTCACCATTCATCACAAACTCTACCGAAATTTTTAACTTACCCTTTGCTATAAGGAAAGGAACAGAGAAACTAAAACGAATTATGGGATAAAACAGGAAAATAACACAAATTAAAAGCGTAAGAGTCACCACAAGGAGAATCCACATTAATATAAAACAATAAGTGCAGTGGGTTATACATATAAGTAAACTCAACATGGCAGCAGCATAATTGAATAAATTGTGAAAACATAGCCAATTTATCCTTGTGAGAATGTAAGAAAACAAGACTGGATCACCAAACTTTTCAAGCTAACAGCATAATTGAATACAATTGTCAAAAATTGGCAATACGTTTCGGATTCAATTCTCTCTGAGTCTCACTGTGAGAATATACAAAAAACAGGCCAGAACACCATACTTTTCAAGTTAACAGTCTACGAGTTTTGCTCTAATAGTGTAAAGTCGATAAAGATCAGTTCACTTGCATACAAAATCAGTCCTTACCTTCACCGTTCATAAGCACAAGTCCTATAACCATTAAAACGGGATGAACCTGCAAAACCATTAAAATAGATCATCAAACATTCAGCTGGTTAATTTAAAAAGGTAAATTTGCGAGTTGTATTCTCCAACGACACTGATCGTACAGAATTAGACCTAGCTCCGACGAAATTGTATAAGAAAGAAGTCCGGGGAAGATATTAAAAAAGTACATTGAAGATGAGATCTTTGTTGTCGGAGATGAGAGCCAAGCCTCCCCTGTAATGCACCGTCCACGTTAAAACAAGCGCAGTTATAGCAATTCCGAAAATTCTCACCACCGCAAAGATCGGGAACCGATACATCGGCACCGCCATTGAAGATTACAGAGAGATTTAACTGCGAAGAATCTTATACGAAGGGTGAGATTCAGGGTTTTGCTGTCAAACTCAGATCTCTATGAAGGAGCAGACTATTCAAACCATAAAAAAATAGCGTCAAGTATACCATCGGACGGCTATAAATCACTCCGATATTAATAGAATAGAATAATTAGCATGAAACGTCCTACTATTTGCCTATTTTGCACAAATAGTTTCTAATTCTAATTAATCAAATATTGCACAAATCGTCCATTACCATCCTTTTGTTTTGTAAAAGCATTGTAAAATGATGTATTTATCCTTATATTTAAATAAACAAAAAGAAAATAATTACTGCAACAATTTCAGATCTTTTCGAAAAGTACAAATAAGTCTTTAACTTAAAACAATTTAAAAAATGTAAGACATTACCACTTCATATTACAAATGTTGTCGGTCGTCTAATGGTATATGACGTTTCTAGAACAAAATTTGTAGCAACTACCAAGTACTTCGCCTCATTAGCTTTTACAAAACATTGTATGTCTTAGCATTCTGTACGGGTAGTTCCTTCGGTTGGCGATCCACAAATAACTACACTAATTTTAGCAGTTTGCTATTGTACAACCAAGTATAGAGGCCTCACTGTAAGTGCTGTATTTCCAGGAATCGCAGACTGTCGCATGCATTTCTCTATATTTCTTCAATTCCCTGCATGATATAGAGTTCAAATGCTAATTCAGTTCGATTTGTAAGTAAAAAATTCTTGGATAGAAAAATGCGGAGTTTCTAACTTACATGCAACGCAG
This sequence comes from Fraxinus excelsior, assembly GCA_019097785.1. Classification (NCBI taxonomy): domain Eukaryota; kingdom Viridiplantae; phylum Streptophyta; class Magnoliopsida; order Lamiales; family Oleaceae; genus Fraxinus; species Fraxinus excelsior. The sequence continues at coordinate 2,950,167 of CM032623.1, read as the reverse complement.
CATGCTGCAATTGGATTCTCTGCAGTTATTCGAGTGCAAACACAGCAAAAACGAGATTTTCTTGCAATGCTTACAGCCACCAGAAAATCATACTTCACAGTTGCGTGAGTGGAGAAAAAACATTTTAACACTACCGCAATTGGGATGGGAGCAGGGGTGGTCTTCCATCTCTCTCCACGAATTGGCATGCACTAGAAGATTCAGCAGTTCCCTTTTCTGCAAAATAGGTTTTTTGGATGATTAAATACAAATTTCACCAATGGTACTACAAAACAAGGACAGAACATTGTTTGATCTTAGAAATAACAATGGAAAAGAATTTTCTTTTATCATCCTTTTCATGTCTGAGAACTGAAAAAATGTAACCTGATTTAAAATCTCTATCATGCGTGGCCTAGAAATGAGCAATGCTATAGAAAAAATATTAGTCATACCTCCATTACTTTCCAGTGCTGAGTCTGTTTAATCTTTGTTTCACAATCAGCATTGGATAAATGCTGAATCAACTCATGAACGTGACAACTGCCACCTTCTCTTTGATAGCAAGCAGCGCAAACATCAAATTCAGGACAAATCTTGCAATGCCATTGCACCATGATATCCTTTTGACAAATGTTGCAGGAAATCCCCTTGGTTTGTTCCGTCATTTTGTTCAGATGATACAGTATCATCATGGATGAGTGCTTGGCACGGCGGAGTGTATCAAACTGAGAGTGATTTGCCTGGCAAAAGCTCAAGAAAGAGTGTCTTTGCTCAAAGAAATTGTTGTCTAGAATGACATCTTTGTCCTCGGTATCAGCAGCTACATCAGTCACCGCAATCTGAAAAGATTAGTAGCCAATAAGAATGAAGGAAATTTAGCTTGTACAGTGTTGGCCAACTCCAGGAAACTGGAAACAAGAAAATTTGAAGTTTCAGAATCACCTGACAAAGTGGATGTTTTTCCCCATTGATGACAGAGTGAGCTTTTATTTTGTCAGGGTTTTGCTTCGGTTCGAGGCATCTGAGGTAAACAACAAGAGTAAATAATCTAGAAGGTATTTCCATAATTCTTTATTAGATCAATGTTTTAGTACAAGTATTCCGCACAAATAATATGTGCAACAAAGGACAAAATCATAGTTTGAAGCCAAGGGAAAGAGATGAAGGGGAGAAAGAAACTGAAAATAACAGAAGTACTTTTATCGCAGATATGCAAAATATATTATATTCATCAGAAGCAATTCCTATGAAAAACAAATGAAAAAATCAAATAGTTGGAACCTGATAATAAACTGACACATAGATGAAAGTCGTTGCATTGGTTACAAGACCAACGACTTCCAGATAGTATCACTTCATGGCAGTTTATGCAAGTGAACTGCAAGTGGACAATGATAAAATCTTCCTTCTTGGGTAGGATGCTCTGCCCCAGCTATCAATGGGAGGAAGAGGAAGAAAACATAAAGCATTAGTAGACAATACAAAAATAAAAAGCAAAGGTTATCAGTTGTAACCTTTATGTCAGCTACGAGTTTGAACATCCAAAACTCTTGGATATTCAGAAACTAAAATAATTATTAGTACAAAGAGAACAGTATCACTTTAAGGTTGTGTTTGATAAGCCTAATTTTCCAAGGAAAATGGAAAATGAATTCCATTTCCCACTTTTTGACTTGTTTGATTGACAAAATTTGTCATGGAATTGCCTTTCCTTGCTTGTGTCACATCAACCCATTTTCCATGTTTTTAAGGAATTGACTTTCTTGCCAAAGTAGTGGGATTCCATTTTCTTGGCAAAATGGAATTGCTTTATTTTTTTTTATTTTTTTGTAATTGGAAAAAATTCTAAACACAATAGTAAAAAAATTTATCACTTTTATTGACAATTTCCATACAAAACAAAGTCAAACGAATGGTATTCGGTATAGTAATTTTTTTTTAATTTGGCAATTGGAACAAATTCTAGACTCAATGGTAAAAAAAATTATTACTTTAATTGAAAATTTTCATGAAAAATAAAGTCAAACAGACACCAAACTTTCAACATTTTCCAGGTGGAAAATTATACCAATCGAACTCAATTAATTACAATTCCGTGTCAAACAATTTATAGGCAATTAAATTCCATGGAATTCATTTTCTTTCCACTCATTTTCCACCTTCGCAATCAAACGGATCCTAACCTTCTTATTAAGAGTTTGATTTCTTCTTCGTTACCTAGAGAAGAGAAGGGAGTGTGGACCAACAACCAAGTTCAAGGGTAGGTCTTCACAAGCACCACGTCATCATTTACTAATTCTTTTAAGAACAACTTCCAAATGAACTATCTCGATCCAAATTTCGTAGTTGAAATAATACTCTATTACATACCTTATACTTGGCTAGACCATTAGGTTCAACTAAAATGTTGCTGATACGATTTTTTTCTAGTTATCCAGCATCTTACTTCTTGAGTACACTATTAGGTGATGTTAACCGTAATCTTGAGTTTAGTTAGGAAGCAGGTCGAATATTGTTTAAAAAATCATGACCATGGTAATTAAAAGAATAATTGACTAATCAAGAGATCAGTGTGGTGACCCTTTTCGTGGTTGTGACTATAAAAAATATGGTAGTACATGAAATACATTGCTGGAAAAAAATAATCTGGCACATGGACTTAGGTGAATACAGAGAGCCCTGGAACCAAGAATTCATTAGAAATATACCTTTTGCATCACTAGAATATCGTTTGTTGCATCAGCAGAAAGGTCACTGCATCCCATTGCTTTAAAAGTTCTTTTTGTAACTACGTTCTTCACCTTCCTACCAAATCCTCCACTTTCTTTCTCAATACTCCGAATCACATCCTCAGCGGCACCTGACCAGTAGTCTCCATCAAAATAAGGTAAACCAGCTGCTGTTATCTTGACATTGCAATTTCCATTCCGGACAAAGAAGTGATCATACAAGTTAGTATAATCCCACTACAATATTATCGTCTATTGCTTTCCTAAGCATCTTCTTGTACCTGCAGGCACAAAATTTCATCCAGACATGAAAACCTACAACTTGCTAACAAATAGACAAATTGTAAATTGTCAAATATTTATCACAGGTTCATTCAGCTAATATTAACATACAGTTGGGCATACAAGATTTTATTGGAAAAAAAACTAATGAAAAAGTGACAGAAATAGAAGTTAAAAGGGAAAATTGTTGTCACAGTACCAAACTTTTCACTTTTTTGCAGACTTTGCCCAAACCTTTGATTTGTGCCACCCACGGTACCAAACCTTTCAAAATGTAGCAGCTGGAGTCCAAATGGATGGAAACCGTTTGACCATTAGTTGACCGGAATAGTAAAAACAGAACGAATGCAATAAAGGCAAAATAGTAAGTTTACAATTTTAATATAAAATAATTATAATAATTAGAAATAGAAAAAGGAAAAAAAAAAAAAACAAATGTGTCTTCTTCTTCTTCCTCAAACCATCCATTTTGTGTATCAATCATGAAACCGCTTCAACCACCACCAGTAGGCGCCGCCTCAGCCTGTCCTCACCGCCGCTCCAACCTCATCCTCCCGTTGCCACAACGCGCACCACCTCGAGCAGTCCCTCTTCCTCTTCCCCGGACTTTCGCTCCGGCTTCCACCCAGACTTCCTTCGCCGAGCTTGAGTGGATCGACCGCATCGATAGCGGCAGTGGTGACACTGTCTACAAGGTCCTCCATCCCCCCTCTGGAAAAATTTACACCTCAAGGTAATCCACGACATCCATGAGGAGTCGGCACGCCACCAGATCTGCAGGGAAATCGAGATCTTCCGAGGGGTAGACAATTCAAACGTGGTTAAATGCTACATGTATGATCACAATGGAGAAATTCAAGTCTTATGTGTGCACATTTCCATTCTTGAATTTTACCTTGGCAGATTTCCATTTGTTGTTGGTAGAGGAGGAGATTGGGCAAGCCTTATGTGTGCAATTTGTATGTCAGATCCTCTTGAAGCCCCCGCTACATCTTCAAGTGCAATTTAGGGATCCTCCCAAAGCCACCAGAGGTGGGGTGGGGGTGGGGGGGTTGAGGAAGAAGAAGAAGAATCTTTTGTTTTTTTTCCTAATTATTATAATTATTTTATATTAAAATTGTAAATTTACCATTTTGTCCTTATTGTATTTGTTCAATTTTTACTATTCCGGTCAACTAACCGCCATCCATTTAGACTCCGAGTGCTACATTTTGAAAAAATTTGGTACCGTAAGTGGCACAAATCAAAGATTTGGGCAAAGTCTGCAAAAAAGTGAAAGGTTGGGTATTGTGGCTACAATTTTCCCTATTTCTTATGTTTTGTCAAATGTAGCTTGACATGATCTAACACTGAGGAACAGAAGAATTTGAAATGACAAAGTTATTACTTGAACAATGTGGAAAATATCCAGTCTCTTTTGCAACAACACGAGTATCATAAATAGTTGTTTTAGAAAACCCAAGGAGGGGATATGAGCAGGAAGACAAGGAGGCGTACCAGTGATGCAGCTTATCAGTCTTTGGTGTTTTCTGCACCTCTGGGTGACAATATAAAATATAATCTTCCCCCTTTAGAGGTGAGCAAGCCCATATGTAGCAGGTTGTAAAACCACGTTGCTTGCTGTAATCAAGGTATCGTATCTGCAGTGACAAAAAGGGAAAGCAAACAGTTTGATTAATTCACATAATTCAGTAATTCACAGAGAAACTATCTGCTAAACAAAGAAGAAAGAAATTGGATAGGGACAAAAAAACTGACCAATATTTCGTGGTATACAAAGGTACGTACAGGCTCTCCATTAACAGTTTCGATTTCAGGTCTAAAATACTTAACTGAATCAAGATATGAAATATAGATGCAACATTGATTCGGTTGCCTACATTCTAAACCAAACTCTTGGACGTACATTCCAAAGATATAGACATCCACACCTTCAATTTTCTGAAACAAAAGGATCACCTGAAAAAGGACTTTCAAATTAAAACTCCAGTATGCACACAGAAAAGAACCATGAAAGGCAAAATTAACATGCTTCAAGTACAAGAAGTATCTCTACTACAAGATTCTTTATTCCCTTCTTCTACTTCAATCCTATTAAAAAACCTTGAACATTATTTGAAAATTTGAAGCATTCTCATGTTTCATGCATACCTTCAATATAGGAGGTGCGTGTTATTAATAGTCTAGAAGGGGAATAGAGCAAAGACTGACTGAAATTTGTCAACCATTACAGTTCAGCCAAAAGTTTTAAAAGCATTGAAAACATGACTGGTAAGTGAATTATCAAAAAAATTGAGAAATTATTTGCCCCTATTTGGCCCCATTTTCTAAAACTCATTTTTCCTTGAACTCATTTTCAATCACACATTTCATGGGACCACAACTTTTATTTAATTTTCAACCACAAATTTCATCAGCTTTTATCGAAATCTACTTAAATCTGATTTGAGCTAAACCAAAGGGGGCTTAATGCCATTTTGGAATCTCAACCCTGCAACAAGAAAATATTCTAATTTTGATCAGAATACTTCTTACCTTGGATCTATATGGAAACTCTGTTGGATAATTTTCACCATGGAGAATATCTAAAAACTTCTGTGACACTTCTAATTTTTTTGTTAACAGCTAATACCACTAGAACTACAAGATCTGTTGCTTCAGGTTACCTGTTAACAGGGGAGAATGTGTCAAAGAAATGAAGCATCAGAATAAAAATACTTGAGCATAAAGACATATACATGTGTAAGATGTACATCAGGATCTCAGCTGCTTTAATAAACTAATGAAAGATATGTGTAGGACCTCCAGGGAAGAAGCCACTCGAAGGAGATTTTTACCTTCTGTTGTTCTGCAGAGCAGAAACTATGAAGACAAGTCGACAAGTTTTCATTGTGACCATATGAACAAGAGACTGAAAATTTTCTAAAATATAATATTCTACTTGCAACTCTTAGAGACCCAACAGTATAGTAGCACATGAAGTTGAGGAGGGAAACTGTTTGAGCCCCACTAGCAAGTTTCTTAAGATATCTTTAAGGCTCAGTCTAGTCATATTTAAAATCTAATACAATCGTTCACTCAAGTCTGAAAAAATAGTAATTTTATAATATTTTAAACATTTTGAGTTGTTTTCGTATAAGATAAAGAAGAAAACATTAAAAGAAAGACAATATTTCAAAGATGCTTTTTCCATTACAATAATCTAGCACTAAAAATTGACATGTAGTTTGGTCTCTTCATTTTTTTGCTTGGGGCAGAGGGAACAGAAAATTAGGAAAGATACGAAAATTGCTGAAAATGCATCGACCGAAATCCGTAATTTTTAAATTACCTCAATTAGTGACTTCCCAGACAATTTTGCTCGCTCTTCTCTTTCTCTCTTGAGACTTCTGAAGAGTCTCTCTTCTATATGATCACTAAGCATGGTTCTTGGAAGATCTTTTTCTCCGGATGCAGCAGGAGTGGATACATGTTCTTTAGCTGCTATCTCAGCTAAGCGGCAAAATGGACAAATGTACTTTCCTTTCCCTTCCAAATCTCGTTTAGGATTAAAGAGAGCACATATCTCATGCTGCCAACGTTGGCACTTATTGCATTGTACCCACTACAAACACACAACAGTAAACAGAATTCAATATCAAATTTATACAATGAAATTAACTGCAAAAGGCACAAAGAAGACTAAGCATACCGATTCTTTAACTTCTTCTTCATTTTTGTCCTTATGCAGCTTTTCTTTGGAAAAAGTCATCCCCCTAAATGAGATACTACCACCACGAGACCCCCTGAAGCACAATGCACAAAAACAGTACCCTGCACCCGTTTCATCCTCTGTCCAATAATAAGTCAGCTTACGTTTGATACGAGCCCCACAAGATGAGCAATAGATAGGTGATGGGGTGAACACAAGCCTATCTATGGCACATAACTGGCACGTATTTTCACCAAGAGAATGCACATCTGTGTTTACCGTTGATCCCTCCATAACATTCTATACAGAGAGAGAGAGAGAGAGAGAGAGATGATTGTAGTTTAAAAAAAAAAAAACAGATACGATTCCCCGAAATGAATACACTGGACAAAATAAAGAAAATGTCTAGATGGATATGTATATGGAAGTAATAATAAGAGAAAAGAGGGAATCTAGTTGTCACTTATCCAAAGAGAGGAAGTTATATACATGTATATATTAATTCTTAAATAGTTTAAAGTTGATTATTACCATTCAAGTCATCCATAAATTATGAAGGATACAAAAGTTTATCCAATTTAAAAAGATTACTTTACAAACCTGGCTATGCAAGTGTTCTTTTATTTGCTCTTCTGTGAAAAAATCAGTTAAAGAAATGACTAATCCTTTTGAATCCTTCAATTCCATTCCTTGTTGATAATGAACTGCAGTTTCATCTGATACACAGTTTGCACCTAGTCTGACATGCTCAGCTTTAGACATGGGTTTGATCTCCTCTCCTTGTCAACCAACAATCTGCTCTTCGGAAAGAGCAGGCATGCTTTCTGAATTCAAAACTTGAGCATTAAAGATCCCAAAGGAGTTGACATTGCCAGTGCATTCAAAGTACATCTCCCGTTGTTCACAAGCCACAATGAGCTCTTCAGGTAGACTGGAAGCATAACCATTACCCTGCAATTTATTGTCTGCAGCATCATTTCCCCTCATCCTGGAATTTCTTGTGAACCTAAACACTTCCTTGCTCATCTCACCCGAGTCATTATTATATATAGGAGCTTCAGGTGGCTGTCCCAACTTCAAATGTCCTTCAGTTTTTCTGAAGGAACAATTTGCACATTCTCCATTGCTATCTGAAATATAGTTCCTAGTCACACCAGTTTGTATGGTGTCTTCTTCCATGAACCTTAACAATTCCTTGTTCACCTCCATTGCATCTTTCCTGTTATGTACAGGAATTCCAAACCGCTGTGGATATTTTTTAGTATCACAGGGTTGTTTCACTGGAAGAGCAACTGCACCCATAGGCCAACCATCAGATGCAACAACATTCTCCATCCTCAAACGTTTAGGAGAGAGTCGAGGATCTTCAATAATATAGGAACCTCTACTATCAGAATCTATTGATTGGAGATCTCTTTTCACCTTTCCAGATCCTGAGTAAATTCTGTCAACAGGTCCTAACTCACGAACAGGCTTGCATATGCTACAACCAGTATAATGACAGGTATCAAAATGGGATATCAAAATTCAGTACTTGTCACATGCACATCTTTGGTCATTGCACACTGTCAAATGCATATAATCCACAAAGTCCTGCCTACTCTCTGCATTCATGGGCATACTTTTGTACATAATATATGAGAAAAGAATATTGTGCAAAGACAGTATTGAATCAGCAGGTTTGGCAGGTTGAAAATCCCACAATTCTCTCTGAACTGCACATGATTGATCTACAAGCAGCTGGGGCAATTTCAGTGACCTTTTTCCTGCTGTTCGATTATAACACTTTTTAAATTCTACAGCGCATCCATTTGTCTGGGCCTTGGACGACTCATCAAAATGTTGAAAATGAGGATAAGGCCGCTGACGACTCCGCTTTGGTTCCAGCATCTGAGCTTCAAACTGGAATAACTCCACATGGCTTGATTCTGGTTCATAATCGATTACTGACATAATCATAATCAGTTCATTACGTGGAACCAGACAAAGGGTTTACCGTCAACTTTTTGCGGTATGATGGTGAAGTTAATTGCACAACATTTCCATCAGTTTAATGATGCAATAAAATCAACGAAATATAAGACAACCAAGAAAACAAAATGATTTTCCTAGACAGTTAATCAGGAGTCATTCAGAGAGCAGACGAGGTTCAGGAAAATTAAGAGTGACAACTGTTTCTTCACTTATCCTATGACTATATACGATGACATGACAAAACAAGTTGAATTGGATAATTGGGCATAGTAAGCGCTTTGAATTTAGAGATTTCAGCATTAGTTTTAGGAGTTATACCCTGATTAATATGATGCTGCAAAATATTGTTTCCTGATGTTGACTCGGATCCCTGCAAACTACTGAGAGAAAAGGCTTGCCAACCCTCCAAATGATCCTTATTAGAATGCCAGTCCCCATCAGAACATGCCATGATCGATGAGATCTGCTCAGGAGAAACCTCACCAGGAAAATTATTTAGATCCGCTGAGGAAAACATGTTCTTGCCATCACAAGCAACTAATGTAGAGACAGCCCCATGGGTGTCATTTTGAGGTTCTGCATTTGAAACAACCGTTGAATAAGATTATTAAAGACTGAAAACTATACCAACACGTCCAAGACAACTTATAGTTGAACCTACCCTGAAAGTGGAGAGAACTTCCGATGTTACTGACTCGGAATGTGCTACAGGCAGCAGTGGATGACATTGAGTAATCAAACCTAGGGTAAGATGAATTCAAGTTGTAAAAACCAGATGAAACCCCAAAAGCTGCCGTTGTCCTAGGAATGGGTGGAAAGGAAGATGCTTCATAAAGTGCACGAGCATCAATTATTTCTTGCTGGTTTAGGTTTTGCAATTGACTTGATAGCATCTCCTCATTCACGCACTCCTAAAGGAATTAAATAATGTATGAGCTAAAGTATATGACAGGTACGTCACAGTACCGATAAAACAGTTAGCTAATTATACCCGTCACAGCACCGATACAACAGTTAGCTAATTATCCTCAAGTATATCTCATTCACGATATCATTAATGGAAGAAACATATCATCCTTCTTAACTGAAGAGGACGCAGTGTGACATAATGATGATAACAAGTTCAATATTTCCACAAAACATGATGCAGAAATACTTTAAATGACAATGATAAAGGAAAGAAACGCAGTTTAGGATCATCAAAAGAGGAGAAGAAAAAAATCCTTACTGATTTTTTATCAAACACCTTGAAAGCAGAACCACCAAATAGCCGGCCTCCCATGTCAGAGCCGAAGTCATATAACTGTTTTCGCCACTCCAGGTTTGTTTTCTGCTAGAAGTTTTTCTCACTGCCTAAAAGTTACACTTAAGGAGGTTAATGAAAATTTCAAACTACATCGCATGGCCATAGGCTCATTGATCACACTTGGTGGAACCTAAGTAATTACCCCTCCCACAAATTCAAAACTCACATCTCCTTTCTTCTCAATTCATTGCCACAATCTGGATAGGGACTGGATGTCCGACAATTTTGCAGTTGTTCTCCAGAAAATTGATGGTTGAAACCATCGCTGAACCGGTGCTGCAGAGTTGAAAACGCTTGGACACGCCTCTTCATTCTATGATTATTTACCGGATCCATACATTTGTATTCATCTTGATGTTACCGTTGATATATTACACCAATAATAAGCATATTATATTAATCAAGAATATATCATTAATTAATATGTATGAAATCGAAATATCATTCGATTTTCGATTATCGAAATCTGATTTGAGAAAACAGATTAGTAAATTACCGACTTTGAATATTTGAATATATGGATTTATCGCTTCCCAATCTTGAACGCACCTTGCTTTAGTTCAAATTTATCCTTAAGATGAATTTGCTCTGCATCGGTGCTAATGATTTCTTGACAATCATCTCCAAAGATACAACGACCACGTCTAGCCATAGGAGCACTCCAAATGGCTTAGACCAACGAACTCGAACGGAGTTCCCTCTCTACCATAACCATGATTTTGATGCAAGTGTTTTATGCAACCTAAATTGTAACCATGGAGTGAAATGATATAGAACTATCAAATTGAATTTTTTGTGTTGTCCAAACACATGGGGAATTTACATATAATTGTCAAAAGAAACAATCATATCAAGAGACACATCTCTTGAATTAAGATTCATAATTATTGGAAAGTAATCATATCAAGAGTCATGATCTCCAAATGTCATGATATTCCATATGAAAAGACATATCTTTTCATCTACATCTTTTCTAGAATATTCCACAATATTCTATACAATTTTCCAATAATTTCAAGTATTAAGCGATTTAAATTTGGCTTAATTTCTCATTCACCAAATAACAAATTCAACTTAAATCATTTAAATTGGTCGCAATCAATTTTCGATTCGATTTTCCAACAGTTACAAATTCATTCTGCAAGAGACGGAGAAAATCAAGCAGCAGCTAGTATGCAGTAAGTTGTACATATGTTCAATTCACAATTTGAAGTGATTTCTGTACTTGGCAATTGATTAAACAGAACACTTAATCCTTCAGAAACACAAGATATTAAATTCGCATATAACTGTAATAAAAATGTTGATTTCCAGATTTCTAGGACAATAAATTGATCTCCATAAATTATTTATTTTCTCATGGAATAGGATAAAACTGTTCTTACAGATTTTTCACCAAAACAAAATGCGATTAGAATCTTATCAACAAAACGAATTCAACAATTCCAATGGCAATCTGTCAAACTTAAGTCAATTCAAATTTAAAGGTTAAAAACTCCCCGAATTAATCTACTTGGCTACAACCAATAACCATGTCATCAATCCTCCGAAATCAAACACGATTCATATTTTTTTCAATTCTTGTTCGTTGTGATACAAATCAAGAACGTTTAATTTTTTTTTTTAACATTTTTATTGAATAATCCCAATCGTGTAATCCATTAAACCTAAACATCCTCAATGAGTGTCCAATAGATCATTGCATAAATCTTGCTATGTATACAGGTTAAGAAAACGTACCAAAATAAGGGTTTTTTTTTTTTTTTTCAAAAATATTTGGGTTATTGAACAGCGCGGCAAAAATTCAGGAGTCAAACCCAAAAATATTGAGGGGTAGAAGACACAAGGAAAGTATAATGTATTAAAATAGTCTATCTTAATCTCGTATATATAGAGATGACTCTCGTATAGAAAAGGACTCCAATTCTATTTCGGCGGAGATTTGTGTGGCCATTATCGTTGCTTCGTTCTCAAGCGATGCCTTTCTTTTACTTCATTAAGAAAACGTCGTCGTTTGTATGGTCATGAAGGAAACCCGATCGAGACTGCAAGGCAGAAAGAGTCTTGTACTAATGTACGGTTAGAATCTTAAGTCCATATTTAAATTTTTTTTTTTCAAATTCGTTATATAATTATCTATTTTCTTATAAAATAATTTTGCATGAAAATTTAAATTTTTTAATCACAAGTTCTTAAAAAGTCACTATTTATCAAATTTATTCTTAAAAAATGAGCTCAAGCATGGGCTAAATTCTTCTTTAAAATTATTAATGTTGTTAAATAATTACATTGAATTTCAAATTAATGGATTTTAAAATATTCAAAAGAAAATATTCAGAGGAAAAAAAATTTATTGAAACGTATTAAGCTAAGAAAAATTTAATCGCATCTCCAACTCAACTTCAAAATGGTGGAAAGTGTTAATTTGGTACGAAGTGATGTTCCAACGGTCCTTCAAATCTTCAGTAATTAACAATAATATACCATTTTAAATTTTTAATTATTTTTCGTTTTGTCTTCATTTTATAATACAACAAATATTAATTATTATTATATCTTTTTATTACTTAGTAATTTAATTTATTTTATATTTATTTTAATTTTATTAACATTTAAAATACATTGTATTCAAGTAATATATAATAACTGTTGAGTACATTAAAATATAACTACTCGTTAAAATTGAAAAATTACAAATTTGATAATTACAAATAAAAAAGAAATTATCGCTACGAAGTACACCCACAAAAATATTTCATGCGAAATGTAACTTTTAAAAAAATCTGATATTAAGTGTTATAGTTTTTTATTTAAACACATTATTTAGTTAAATAAATGTAATTTTTAATTTAATAATTTTAGTAGTAATAGAATATATAATTAAATAATTAATGAAATACACTAAGATTTGAGAATTAAAAAATGGATAAGTCTTCTTGTACATTGGGGTGTCCATAAGGGTGTCCCTAAGGGTGTCCATTATGGACACCCTTATGGACACCCCAATGTACCCATAGCATCACTCTTAAAAAATAAGGAAGTCTAGCATCTGGTCTAGTGGATTGAAAATTACCAAAATAAGGTGTGAAATTTACAAACTTTTGGCGTGAAAGTTGCACATTTTTCTATGAAATAGCTTGAAGATGGTCTTAGCTTATTTTCTATAGTCATTTTTAAGCCCAAATGTGAAATTGTAACCATCATATCTATGAGAATAACGAGGATCACACTCCAAGATCAACTTGACCTCAAAAAATGTTCGAACAAAATTCCCTCCATCTCCCCTCCAAATAAATGTTACATGTACACTGAAACACCGCATTGGAGGCAAAGGTCAATGGTCGAGAAAGGGGTCCAATGACCGTTTGCACTCCTACGATCAATTCAACTGCTAGACGAGAGATAAAGAGAGTGCCAGAGAGGGAGATGAGATTTGGCTAGGTTTTTAAACATACCTTGTTGTGAATGAAACTCACACACACATAATGTAAATGGGTCAAGCCCAAAATATAATTATTTAATTAAAATAAGTCCTTTCAATAGAATAATCAATGTCACGTTGGCATATATAGGACCCCCTCCGTTTGAGCATATCACGCAATTTATAGTATAACAATAGACCTCCAAATCAGAGTCGTACATTTACATGTGGTTCGGATTTTGAAATATAAGCTGTCAAGTAGGTGAGGACTTATATTACCTCAAGAATATGAGTAGCTCCAATAAGCAAGAACTTACGAATTGTCTTGAAAATATGTATCGATCCCAAATAGGCGAGGACTTATGAATTGTCTAAGAAATATAAATCACTCCAATAAGCGATGACTTATGAACTGCATCAGAAAATATGTGTACGAGTCTGAACAAGCTAGGACTTACGAATTACCTCGAACAATAGATATCGCATATAATTTATCAAAATTTTGGCATCATCTCCTCTATAATATGAACTATACCAACTTGCAATATAACATTATATCTCCACCGCATACGTACAAAGCGAATTGAGGCCCAATTGACCCCTCCAATACTAATGACGATAGCGTGAATAATATTAAATTAATCTTCTCCAAGATAAATTATGCAGAGAGCCTATCATGTATCATAACAGATGATATGTCGACGATAATGAAATGAAAATATAGATAACGTGACATATGTACTGGCTGTAATGAAAATAATGTCATGATATGCTAGCAATGATGTGTTATGCATACTAAGCAGCAATAATATAATACATATGCTAGTAATAATAATGTAATGATATTAAAATACTAGTACCTCAAGTCTTAGTATAAATATTCATATAATGCGTTGACTTTTGGATAAAGAAAATGCTTTGAAGAAAAGCAACTGCGATGAAGCTGATGCGGAGATTAAACTCTACATATAAGGAACTGTGATAGACTGATGGAGAGGCAAGATTCTAAATATATAAGTAGGAGAAGCGATGCTTTGGACATAAGCAGATGTGATAAGCGACGTAGAGAAGTGCTTTGAATATATAAATAGTTGTATTAATATTGATGTAGAGACGAGACTCTGAACTGAATATAAACATCTGTATCGATACAGATGCTAATGCTGACTCTAAACTAAATATAAGTCGTTGTACTGATACTAAGCAGATGTAGACTTTGAACTGAATATAAACAGATGTGCTAATACTGATGTAGAGGTTGACTCTGAACTGAATATAAATAGTTGTGCTGATACTGATGTAAAGGCTGTCTCTGAACTCAATATAAACAGTTGTACTGATACTAATGTAGATACAGACTCTGAACTGAATATAAGCAAATTGTACTGATATTGATGTAGATGTAGACTCTGAACATATAGGTCGACTTCGTGGGTTTCAAGTTGGGTTCCCATTGGGATGCTCCATACTTGCCCTACCGAAAGACAAATGACATTCTTACATGTTAGATGATGCATCCATGTCAAAGACTTCCTCCATGATGTTTGATGCAACCAAAGAATGTTTTATCTTTGTAAGTATTAAGGTGGGCCCACACCTCTCTTTATGAAGCGATATATGACATCTTTGCATGGTGGATGATCCATCAATACCAAAAGCTTCCTACATGGGGGATGATTCATCCATGTAGAGGGTAATGTCAGCTCTTTAAATATAAGTGAAAGTGTAATGTAGCGGATGCACATATATGATGAGCTCTTTAGAGATAGACATAACTGTGATATAGCTAATGTAGATGCGTATGTAAGTAGCTGTATAAGTTGATGCAGAGGCATGATTAGCTTTCTGAAGATAAATGTAGCGTTACACAATTGATTGTATAGAGTACCCATACATGCATTGGAGGCAAATAACTTACCTCGCCTGAAGAAGTGGTGAGGCGGGATAATATACATCTCACGAAGCTAAGAAACCAATTTGATGAAGTGAGTTATAAGCTCCTATAAGGTGAGAAATAAACATATCACGAATTCAATCTATCATAGACTTATAAGTTGGCCTCAGGTAGATGAGATCTTATAGTTGGGCTCAACGATAGTGAGTAACGATAAATAAGCATCTCGTGAAGCCAAGCAATCTACATGGTGATGTGGGGAACAAATATTCCAAGAAGCTTGGGATAAACATCTCTCGAACTATCGGACTTATAAGCTGGCCTCGAATGGATAAGTTCTTATATATGTGCTCGATGATAGTGAGGGATGAGTAATAAGCATCTAGAAAAGCCAGCGAATTTGTCTCGTAAAGCAGTGCATAAACATCTGACGAGGTGAGGGATAAACATATCGCAAATAGTTCTCGAACTATTGGAGACTTATAAGCTACCAAGTATAGACGAGGTCTTACGACTAAACTAAACAATATGAGAGGTGATGAATAAACATCTCACAAATGGGTCACGAAATACTCTTTTTGCAATGGCAAACACATCAGGCAAAAAAGATGCTAATTTTTCAAGGAATAAATGTTTTAAGATTTCACCTCTTCTTTTATTCAAGGATTGAGGACTCATAAAATACTTCCTCTGATAATAAGAAATTTATGAGCTAGGCTTGCCTTCAATAATAAGAAAATCATGAGTTAGGGCTTGCCTTCAAAGATGAGAGGTCATAAAAACTACCCTTGGACATGCGAAGTCTTAGAGCTTGTCTCGAATAATAGAGATAATCACGAGCTAGCCTCAATGAGCAAGGACTTATTGGAGTTCACAATTATGTCGTAGGGATGCAATTGCCATTAGCCAAAGGAATAATCAGTACAAGAAATATAAATTTGTCACTTAATTCAATACAAAATCCGCACTAGCAGAGATTACACGCTGGGACGCTTAAATTTGGCATTTGTCACCCGTTATGTCTCGTTGTCAGTACTTCAACCCTCCATGCCAATAAAAATCTGCCTGATATTATTTCATTTTAAATATGCATTCCAAGCTCAAGCATTTCACAGGTGAGGACAGAAGATTGTCGAATGATGACCTCAAATTGCAAGGTACCAGCCATAAGAACCACCATGTAAAATAATATAGATTGGCCACTTATGAAAAGCTTGCTGGAAATAACTTTGCTTAATCTCAAGCTTAAAATGAGCATGGCTTAAAAAATGAAATGAAGAGGGCATCAAACCAAGTTAAAAGCTCCATAAAATACAGTAAAGAATGGAGAATGATAGCACCAATTTAGAAGGAAAAACACATGCCTTGTGTGTAAAGTCAAAGTCTGAACCTTTTGACAGTAATATGTATTCAAGATTTGGCCAAATCCACTAATAATTGGGTAGTGGATTCCCAAATATTGTAGTAGCTCATTAAAGACACCCCAGAATGCAGCCTGTTTTCTTGCATTGAGATGAAAATCAACAGAAAAATATGGCTCCATAAAGCTTTTTAATCTGTTTGCAAAATCAGGAATAACCAGTGATTAGTGGAGGTCCAGTGAATTGACAAGCTTATAAGAGAGAAACCATATCCTTGGATAAAAAAGAGAGCCCAAATAAGTACCAAGTGTCCAAATACTTTGGAAAAATAAAGGGAACAATTCATAAATCAGGTTTTTAAGTATCATCATTTCAAAATTAAGGATAGAAGTTTTAAATTTCAAAAATCAGATTTTCATTAAAATTTATTTATGAATTAATTAATTATATATTTTATTAATAAATTTATAAAGGTCACTGATCTATGCAATTTGGTCACAATTCAAAAATTTTATAGGTCACAGTTCGTTCATCGATCACAAATTAAAAATTTAAAAGTCACAATTTGTTCATCAGTCACAAATCACATAATTTATAAGTCACGCAACTTATTTTATGGTCACAAAACATCAAATTATAGGTCACAAATTACTTTTATTGGTCACAAGTTAATAAATTTGTAGGTCACACACCAACTAATTTATTGGTCACAATATATTCTTTAGTGGTCACACACCAACTAATTTATTGGTCACAATCAATAAATCTTTTGTGACCTCCACCAACACAATGCCCCATCGTCTCCGCCGCCAACACCAACACCAACACCAACACCACCATCACCACCACTTTCTAGCAACAAAATTACCGTTTCAAACATCACAGACAACGTTTTGACCACCACCACCACTACACCAAACCGTCACCACCACCACCACCACCACCACTGAATCTAACAATGCAACCGTCTGATCCACCATTGATCCAACAAAACCACCTCCACCGCTAGATCCACCATCAACACTAGATCCATCGCCATTGCCACCAACAAAAAACACTACCAAACACATGTAAACCGCCGCTACTACCATTTACCATGCAAGACGCCTTTGTCGTCATAGCACCGCCGCAACCCATTAACCGGTCTCAACAACCACCACCACCATATATTACCATCGCCACAGCCACTATCTTCGTTACCACCAACACAAACATCAAACCCAACAACCACCGTCTTCGTTACAGAGAGTGATATTGTCGCTACCAGCGCGATCTGCAGCGCACAGAGGTGATGCCTCTCCTCGCTCGAGTCGCTCTATGCGCGACACTCATCCTCGTCTCTACGGCCGCACTCATTGCCATCGTCGTCTTCAGCCATTGTAGAAAGGATATTTGGAGAAAGAGATAGGGGCGGCTCTGGGTATATTGAGAGAGAGAAGAGATTGGAAATAATCAGGACTTGATAGGATAGATGATAGAAGTGGTGCCGCAACTGTTGATCATCGGCTTAGGTGCCAGCGAGGTGGTGCGCCACGGGTGGTAGCGGTGGGGATTGAGAGAGAGGAGAGAGAAAATGGGTGGCAAGAGAGAGAGATGGGAGAGAAAATGAAAGAATTAGGGTTTGAAATTGTATAAGATTAGTTTAAATAGAAATTAATTTAAAAATCATTAATTAAAACTTGATTTATGTATTATTGAAGTTGATTTTGGATTTATAAAAATGACATTTTAAAAACCTGTGAGGCTATAATTTCCTCAAAAATAAATCATTGCAGCCAACTCCTCATAACCCAAAAATTGTGCCCAAAAGAAACCTTCGAGCACTTTTCATTTTTTGAACTCATTAGGCCAAAATTTGAAAAACAAAAAAATAAAGAAAGAAAAGAAAAGAAATCTCATTCATTTAATGGCATAACCTGTCCCAACAAAAGGGCATTATATAGAGCGAGAATTCTAATTGAAGTACACATTAAGGAGAATTCAAGCTTGTAATACTATTGGAGTCCTATATCAAGTTGAAGTTCTATTTTGAAAATCTATTGGGAGTTGAAAAATTGTATTGAACTTGAAGAAAAGTTCGGAATGGAGAAGAACATCATTGGAGGCATTTTGGAAAAATATTGGTCATGAACAGGCGCCAGGAACCAAGGTCGCGGTGCTTAGGCGCGCAGTGCCGCCTGATACGGATTTTTCACGTTTTTCATTCATACTTCATTTTGGACTCGATTTTTTTGGGTATTATACTTCTTCAACAACTCTACCATTAGAGTTTGAACGTCCCCTATATGATCCCTATAAATATTAGACTATTCTACATAATTTTGTAGTGTGAGAAAATAGATTACTAGAATTATAAGATCCATTGTAATTTTCTCTCTTCTACATTATTTTTGAGTCAATAAAATCTCTTAATTCCTCTGTCATATTTCTTGTCTTTATTATTATTTTGATTGATCTTCTAATACTTCATTATTTGTCATATAACTTCAACAACTCATTCCAGTGCTTGGTTTTATCAAGTGGTATTCAAATAATACATAATTTTTGTATTTCCAACATTTCTAACATCAATCCGAGCATATTAATATTTATTCTAACAAGAAATATTTTGGTTGTTTTCATAACATTGAGTTTGCAAAAAGGAACAAAAAGGGGCAGGGTGCTGCAAAAGCATATTTCGCATGCTAGGAAAAAAATCTGCACAAACTCGTCCTCAGTTGAACACACCGCACAGAGTTTCACGGGGTTCCTTACTTATTGGCACAAAAAGGGACACTGTGCAACAGTAGTCTGTTCCGCTAGACTACCTTCCATATTTTCTCGATCATTTCGAGACGAAAGAAAATTTGATTACAATTTGTGGAAAGCTTGCAACAAATAAATTAGATGTATTGAAAGTAAATTAATCATTGATTGATGAAAATAAAAATCACAATTGATGAAAATAGAAAATTACAATGGTTGGTGTAGGGGCGAATACCAGTAAGTTTAAAAGATTTTTGAATGACTAATACCCCATATAATAGCTTGCAAATCAAAAACCTAAGTAATAGGATTATACGTTTAAATAACGAGGAATCATACTAAATGTTTACCAATACCAGACGTATTTTACAATTGAAATAAACTATTACAATTGAATATTTATAATATGCGGTCGAAATTGGGCAAACTACGGTTGTGATTGTGTCAAGGGGCTAAGTAAAGATGCGATCATTGACACAGAGTCTTGTATCCATCAAATTTAACGTAAGCAAAAGTCGGACTGTTGGAATAAGTGAAAGTATTCAGCAAAATTAACAATCAGCAGAAGAGACCAACATATTTCCCAATTATCGAGCTCACGTTCAACACCTTCCTTCTAGATCCTTCTATCACACGACTAACACATGCTTCATCTAGATCATTCTTTAATTTGTTATGTAGTTAGTTTGTTAGATAATTTAGAATATAAATAGATCAATGTACTCAAAGGTTTACTTGAGCTTGATGATTAATAAATTGTTATTCTTCTCAAGTTCCTTCAATATGTTTTCATATTGAATCTATCCTTTAATTTCTTAACATGATATCAGAGCATAATGGCTTCCGTTCCAGCTGCTCTTTTCTTCTTTGATAAAGCTTCTTTGGATCTCCATGGCAGAAGCTGAATTTCAGATTCAATCAAATCAGTTTTCTCGGATTTCCTTCAAGGTGTTCGACAAAAGTTCCCATTGGCGAGAGGCTTGGAGATTGCACTGGTATTTGGCATTTCCAGTTTTCATTTTACTCGTCAATGGTGATGAAGTTTTTCTTCAGCAAATCCCTGGTTTTAGAGCCATGGATGCTCTTTCATTCCGGTTGAAGTATATTGTTGTTTTTCTCTCTGGAGTGCTTCTCTTTCAACCCCAGTTTCTCCTGCATCTCTGCTATTCCCTCTACAACTCAAGATGTTCCATCTTGAGGGGGGTGTGTTAGAATAAGCGGAAGTATTCAGCAGAATTAACAATTAGCAGAAGAGGCCAGCATATTCTCCATTGGTCTAGCTCACGTTCAACACCTTCCTTCTAGATCCTTCCATCACACGGCCAACACATGCTTCATCTAAATCCTTCTTTAATTTGTTATGTAGTTGGTTTGTTAGATAGTTTGGTTTATAAATTGATCAATGTACTCAAAGGTTTACTTGAGCTTGATGATTAATAAATTGTTCTTATTCTCGAGTTTCTTCAATATGTTTTCATATTGAATCTATCTTTTAATTTCTTAACAAAGTTAGACCAAATAATAGTTATTGTGGCATTGTGGAGTGTCGGTGGCTACCTCAACGACCTTCATCGGAGGTTGCAGAATATCATGTTTGGCTTGCAACGTTATAGTGTGACCATTTCTTAATGGAAACGGCCGAAAGCTAAAGTCGATTATGACCCAGCAACAGTAGTCAATCTGCGCGAGCCTCCATGGAAGAAAGTGAACTAATCTCAACATGGCTATAGAAAATTCCCCAGTTGCAATGAGACTTTGATCTTCCGTTGCTTTATTCTTCTCATTTTGGAGAAGGTCCTTGTTGACAGAGGCTCCACTTGTTTAGTTCGTATGAGAAGGGAGCTAAAGTAATTGATTTAAGGATAAATATTTGAAATTTTCTTTGTACATGGAAGCAAAAGTAGATTTTTCGATTCCAACAAGGTGTTTTTATTTCTGTTTCAAACAATGTGAAGATCAAACATGTGTAGTGGATAGTGATTTTTTCTCGCGCCCACCTAAAAAAAACTTTCTGTTTGCAGAACTTTTCTTCCTTTCCAGTAGCTAAGCCTTATGATTGGAAAAAAATCATTTTTCATGGCTGACTTTTCAACCTGGGTTTCCGATGATAGCCATTGTCAAAGCTGGAACTAATGTTGAAAAATTCCCCTTTTCAAGGAGATTTTTGATTGCCATTTTTCTTTTCTTTGGTGGCTGACTGTGTGATTTTTTGGCGGAAGAAACTCCGTACTTCAGTAGAATTGTCGAAAAATAATCTTTTTCGGGTGAACTTTTTGACTATGACAATAACACATGGTTTACACACAAATTTCCATAGGAGTCAATCTATTGACGTCCAAAAATACTCTAACAGAATTTGGACCACCTTCTCTCCAAATTCACCTGCACGCTAGAATATCTCGCTAGGAGGCAAAGGTCGTTGGTCGAGAAAAGGGTCTAGCGATTGTCTGCACTCCGATGATCAAGTCAATTGTCGGACGAGAAATAAAAAGAGTGCTAAAGAGGGAGATGAGATTTGGCTAGAGTTTTTTAACATATCTTATTGTGAATGAAACTCACAGACATATAGAGAAATGTAAATAGGCTAGTGATTAATTGGTCGAGACCAAGATGCAATTGTGTAATTAAAATATGTACAATCAATTGTTTAATGGGTCACATCTACATATATAGGATCCCCTCCATATGAGCATATCACATAATTTATGGGTGTAACAAACTCCACGAGGGCCATCTTCTTTGAAATCACTAAAACATCTTTGTCGATGATAATGCTGTCTACCGAGGTTTTCAAATGAGCGGTTATATTCGTGGGTCTAAATACATTGCAACTTGACGAGCTAATTGCCCAAAGTCTTTCGCCTGCATTTTCTTAGATTAGAGAATTTATTCTTGGAAATTTAACATTTTTCACTAGATGTTATAACAACACTTTACACGAGAATTTCGCCTCCTAGTGTATCTTCCATAATTAACTCGTCGGCAAAAAATTGTAATCACCGATGGCTAGTCCTCATCGTCTGGATCTGAAACATGAGTTACAAGAACACGTGTGTTGAATACGTTTAACGTTGTATTTTTCGGGCAAGTTCCAAGATCTCCCACAACGAGAACCTAACACATGGTTTATTGATAGTAAGCTAATTAAATAAATAGATCATAGGTTGGTTGAAATAATTTGTTAGATTATGTGTTCATTTAATATTTTATTAAAAATTATATTTTTATTTATTTTGTTATTTGACCATGCGATTTAAAGTTTCTATGATCAATTGCGATAATATAAGTTGGATATTTGCATTAAGAAGTACAATATTACAAAATTTATATTGTAAATAATTTGCTCACAATCAATGCATAAGGGCTGAGATTTATACTAGAATGTGATAGTGTTGATTGAATTACTATTCGAATTTGCAATTTGTTCTTATTACATAAATAGTTAAAGGTAACACTAAGCTTGGAGTGTACAAACCACATGTCGAGTTTAATTATATTTCATGATTATTTGAAAATGAGATTCCACATGATCGTCGAGTATTTTTGTAATTTTATGTATCTGATAATGCAGTCTTTTAATAATTAAATTGAGTGCTCTATGGTCAACTAGACATTTAATTATCGGAGTTTAGATAATATATATTCGATCATATCCCTATAATAACTCTAAAAAGTATTAAGGTTTGATTGTAATTTTTATAAAACTTTTGGGCTTAATTGAAATTGATATGAAAGCTGTAAACTTAATTATAATCGTGATTGAAGTTCTTAGACTACACATATAATTAAATAATATACTAAGTCCTTGTTTGATGCCCATTAAAAATGTTTTTTTTTTTTCTGGGAAAGTAAGTTTGGAAACAATAATTTTCAGGAGAATGTATGATTAAGAAGTATGAGTTTTTTTTTTTTTTTTAATTTATGTGTAAAATATTTGTTGTGAGAATGTGATTGAAAATGAATTTTAGAAAAAAAAAATTATAAATAAGGATAGACAAATAGGGCT
Organism: Fraxinus excelsior; assembly: GCA_019097785.1. Classification (NCBI taxonomy): domain Eukaryota; kingdom Viridiplantae; phylum Streptophyta; class Magnoliopsida; order Lamiales; family Oleaceae; genus Fraxinus; species Fraxinus excelsior. The sequence goes on along the minus strand of CM032623.1, from coordinate 2,926,776 downwards.
AATTAGATTTGTACGTTAAGCTCCTGTTTGATTTCCAAATTTTTTTTTTTCTTTCTTATTTTTAACTACACATTTTTTAATAAAACAATATTACAAGCAATTAAAAAACTTTTCCTTCATTTTTAATCAAACATTTTCTATCAATCTACTGTTACAAAATGCATTCTCTGCTAAAAACTTCGCTCAAACATGCCTAATTAAAACTTCCATTTAAATTTTTTAATTAAGACTCTTATTTTGAAATCTCTATTTTACATGGATTATAACTACTTTTTTTCTCTACAATAGAGACCTATCCTAGAAATCAATACAACAAGGTAATTCAGCCCCCCCTTTTAGATTAAAATCAGTTTTTAGTATATTTTGATAAATGAAATATGTTGTTGAAAAATTGCAAATTTCATAAACTGTGTGCTTATAATTAATTGTTGATTTTGATTGAAAATTAAAAAGAAACAGAGTGGCCTAAATAATTGCAATAAAGCTTCTTGTACACCAACGCTCACAATAGAGGGGGCGCTTCCCAAAAAAAAAAAAAGCACGCCCCCAACTCCCCATCGTGAGGGGTTGTTAAACTAGGTGTAGTTTGATCAAAATACTCATTCCGTCTCACTTATTTAGACTTGTTTTGTTTTTCTCATAGATTAAGAAAATATTCTTTAATGTTATTGGAAAATTAAATTTTGTCAAGATTATTCCTGATTTATTCATATTTAAGTTTCAATATGTAAAACTAAATTATTATTAGAATTAATAAATAATTTGAAAAAGAAGAAATGAGAGTTGTTCCATATTTTCAAGCAGTGAGAAATATGTATATTTGGATGATTTTAAAAAGTTGATATATTAAGTGGAGAAAATTTAATAAAGATATAATAATAAAAGATTACAATAAAATATTTTATATTAGGAAATATGCCGGACAAAAAAAAGGAAGGGAAATTTAGCCTGTATAATTGGGACGAGTGAGTAATTATTTCTCACCTAGAAAAAGTGAACAATTAGATAGATTGTCATCCGTCGCCAGTACGTGTACACCACAATATATCCTTCTCAAAGCGCATGCGCTCGCGTATCTCGCACACTGCGATTTCTTGAATCAAATTTTCGATCCTCATCCAGACCTTGGCTTTTTGGCTTCACTTGTTCGGTGCTCTGGTTTCTCAATTGTCGGCACAGTCGAGTTCCCATAACTTCAAGGTGAATCGAAAACCCTAATTTCGCTTTTCCGCTTTTTATCTATTCTTCTCGATCTTATTTGAATAGGAAGTTGAAACCTTATTTTCCTTGCACGTCATAATTAACTAAAACCCTAATGTTAATTTGGAAGAATATTTTTTTTGGTCGGTACGTTTTCGATAGAACTTTTGGCCAAAATATGATGCCTAATCCCGAAAGCTGCGACTTCCGTGTTCTGGTTTTGGTATTTTAATTGATTGATTCTATTTGTTTCTTGTTGATAGAGCTTGCCGTGTTAATATGGTTATGCTGTTATGCACTAATTAGATTCGACCGCTTTCATGGTCAAAGTTTGTTATGTTGGAACTAAAATCGAGTTTTGTTCACATGAAACTGCAATGCTATTCTTGGAATTTGAAAAATCTTAAGATATAAATTTAAATCAATCTGTCCTAGATTTTGTCTCGGAGATCTGATTTCAAAGCAAAAAAGGCACAGGCATAGTATTTGTATCTTCATGATGTTTAGAGTGACAGCTGTCATCAAAGGGAAATTTCTCTGGTTTTCTAATATCATATAGTGATGCATACAATTGAATGCACTATATCAAAATATCATATAGATCTTTTATTAAAAATCAGCTCAGGTGACGTAAAATAGATGGAAGTTATTTCTTATGAATCGAGGGGAGGAATCAAGATCCAATTCTGAATTTATAAATGTTACCTCCTGTTCTTCCAGATACCTGTTCGAGTATTAACCATAAACTTCATTGAGATACCCATTGAGTAGATTCTTGATATTTTTACTAATATATTACATGCAACCAGTGCACTTTGTACCATGGGACGTATGCTTGAATCTATGGAAACCAAGGATTTCATCGACCTTCCTGCTTCTAGTATTTCTCAAAGTGGAAGTGAGAATAATGGATTACAGGAATCTGATTGTGAGCCCAGTGAAGTTGACCCTTTACCTGTAAACTCCAAGGTCAAAAATGGAATCAATGAAGAGACCTCTGATGGTGTACATGAAAAGAAGGGAACTTCGAGGGAAATTGATGGTGAAAAAGATCGGTTTGATAGAACGTCTACTCTGCCAGTGAGTTTTGAATTGACTGAAGCTGTTGCAGCATCGGAGAAGATTACTCGTATCAGCTCTGTGGCGCATGCTGAGAATGGGTTTCTAGCGGTTGAAGATGAAACAACTCTTAATAATTATAAAAGAGATGAAATCCTTGTCAATGATCGGGGTATAGATGCTAGTTGTATCCTGCTCTAATATTTTGTTTTGTTTTTTTAGTTATCGTATTTCATATTTCATTCGCTACATAATTCCTAGTATACCAGATTTGTATGTTTCATAACTTGACCTCCTAGCAATATCTGGAGTTAAGAGACCCCGATTAAGTGGTGATGACAAACAAGCTTCGGTGCGTGTTATTTATAATTCTCTAACCAGGTATGAACTATGAAGTACAGTTGAAATATATATATATTGTTAAATACGTCTCCTATAGGCATCTGACAACTGACAAGTTTGTTATCTTTCTCAGAGATAGTAAAAGAAAGCTGGAGGAGCTATTACAGCAGTGGTCACGATTGCATGCACAAATCTGCTCGTCATCAAATGTAAGCCTGTTGAGTTTCTATGAGAAATTTTGTATGCTTGAATTCTTACAGTATAGTCTCATTTTTCTTGCTTTAATTTATTGGCAAGAAACCTCCCTCCTTGTCGTGGACAGAATCGACTGTATCTTTGTACATTCTTTTTCTGTTGTGTGACACCCTTAATATAGTTTTACCTTTTATGTAGTTGTTCTTTTTATATTTTTTACACAATCTTAAAGTTATTGAAGTGCTGACCTGGATGTCTATTCAACTTAGGATTCAAAGGAAGTTTTAGAATCTGGCGAAGAGACTTACTTCCCAGCTCTTTGTGTTGGTGTGGATAAGCCTTCTGCAGTGGTATGATTTTATCTCCCTGTTGTACTCGTGTCCTGTGGTGGATCTAAAAGCATTGCCTCGACATGTATTTCATGAAATAATACTGAGGACGTTAATATTTAACAATTACGTTTATCTGACTTGGGAAAAAAATGCAATGACTTTTGTTCATTTTCTTCTCAGAATTTTGAGTTCATGAACAATTTGCTGGATATAACTCTCGTTCATGTTTAATTCCCTGCAGATATCCCAAAATATATGTCTTTGAGAATTTTTCTTTTTCCAATTGACTCGTATGGTCTATTTTGTTAATATCTGGACAAATTTATGCACATCTGGCCAAGCTCGAACTTGGCTTAGAAGTTTAATTTTTATGGCATATAATTACCAATTCAATAGTTTATTAGTGTCAGTAAGTAAAATATTCACGTGGAGGATGTTGGCTTACACTTGTCTCTGACTATTTTAAGGATGAGCATGATCAATATCATCATTGGCATGTCATCACTTTTGCTGGAGCTATAATCATCAATATTCAACTATGCAAGAAAACATAGTTTCTTCGATGGTTTTTGATGCTTTGATTCTTTGATGGTTTCGGATGCTTTGAAATTCATCTTTTAACAAGATATAGATGTAGAGTTCAATTTTAAAAATGCATTCCTGATTTTTGATATGCCATCTGCATGGATTTCATCACCCTTTCAGTGAAATATTTACTTCCTAATAAAATGACTCTTAAATGCTCACATCATGTTACCTTTTTGTTAATAGAATGGTTGGCAATGGATGTTGTAGCTTTTTACCTCAAATAGTTTGTGAATATGTAGTTTATTCTCATGCACTCTACTCTATGTAGACCTTTTGGGTGGACAACCAAATAAGCAATCAACAAAGTGAGGTTTTTATACCATTGGATGGCAATTCTGTCCCTCTTTATGACCGTGGATATTCTTTGGCTCTGACTTCAACTGATGGTTCTATTAATTTGGATGGGTATGTTTTTCTTTGTTATTTATTTGTTTATTCTGTGCATGTTTTGAGAGAAGCATCTTAAGATTCACGGAGTGGCCTTTTCATTTCTGCTTAATTTATCCTTCGAATTCCTTTGCTTTTACTGGGTATATATTGATAGTACGAATTAGAATAGACAAATCATATGCTGATACACAGTTTGTGTCTATTTATGTATTACTAATAAGTCACGCCATTCCAAAAACTTGGAAGAAATATATTCTGGGTAGTTTATGACCATTTGGCTTCTCGTAAAATCAGACGTACCATATATTTTTATAAACGGTGAACTTACCATAATTAACACTTAAGTAGTAAATTAAGAAAGAAAAGGATTTTTTTTTTAATCTTTACTGCATAGTAAACATGCACTCGTAGAAATATTGCAATTACAGTGTACTTTTTTCACAATGTTTATATATTATCAGTAGTTTAATAGCAAAGAACTATTTTTAAAAGCTAAGAAAATTAATGAGAATTATAGCAATGTCATTGTTTTGAGTTAAACTCACAAATGGTCACTAAGTTCAAGCAAAATTGTAATTGATCCGAAGTATATTTTTGATCCATTTAGTTACTAAATTTAAATAGCATTATGTAATTGGTTAAGTACTTTGGATGGGTATGTTTTTCTTTTGTTATTTATGTGTTGGTTCATGTTTATTTGATTATTGTCATTTGTTGGTTCTACTGTATTGTTGAATTGTTGGTATTCCTTTATAAAAAAAAAAAAAAAGGCAACTTGAAGCTAACCCATCAATTAGTTAAAATCTTGGTATATCCAGCACCCTTTGAAATTATTTGAGTTTTGTCTTAAAAGTAAATTGTTCAACCTTAAAGCTCCACTTTCTTCTATTCACTTGTGAGTAATCATCTGGCTGAACTGGAAACCCATGTTTATTTTGTGCAGAGGCTTTGAGATGTTAGATAATTCCCGTTGCTTCAACTGTGGTTCGTACAGCCATGCACTTAAAGAATGTCCTAAGCCCCGTGACAATGTTACCATCAATAATGCCCGAAAACAGCACAAGACTAGACGTAATCAACATACCAGTTCTCGTAACCCCACCCGATATTTTCAAAGCACTCCTGGGGGAAAATATGACGGTTTAAGGCCAGGTGTACTTGATTATGAGACGCGGAAACTTTTAGGACTGGGGGTGAGATAATCTTGCTTTGAGATAAATGAGGTTCTGTTTCTTTATTCATGGACGGTTTTATGTGAGCATGAATATTTATTGATTAGGTTGTAAGTTATAGAATATTTTTAATTTTAAGTTTTCTTATTAGAACTGTCAATAATTAGTCTACACTCATTATCGTTCTTTTTTATTGTATAGGATCTTGATCCACCTCCGTGGTTTAACAGAATGCGGGAAATAGGATATCCACCAGGTTATTTAGGTATAGAAAACAACTAAACAGTTTTTATCTTGGTAATTTGTTGACATAGTTCTCTGTGCACTGGATGGCAGGGGATTTAGCGGCTTTTAAATTTCCTTCTATAATGTCTTTATGTTTTGTTTTATATTTGTGAAGTGCACATCATCAAATTTTCTTTCATCATGTTTTTCTGGATTCTCAGATCCAGATGTTGATGACCAGCCTTCAGGGATTACAATTTTTGCTGATGAGTCAACTAAGGAAGAAACTGAAGAGGGGGAAATTCTTGATCCAACTACTGCTGAGCCATCCAGGAAAATGAGTGTTAGATTTCCTGGTATAAATTCTCCAATACCAGAAAATGCAGATGAAAGACTTTGGGAAGCTGGGTCTTCAAGTTACAATGTATCTAGAAATGGTTCAAACCGTGGACATAACCACTCATCTGAAAGCTTCAGCAGACGGCATTCTCATCAACAAAGGTGGTCCAATGATTATGAAGATGATGGTCCTCCTGGAGTTGATCCTGGATCTCGACCCTCAAATCATTCTCATAGATATGGTGGTTATGACTCTAGTTTCTCTTCCCCTAGTTCAAGATCTAGTTCATCCATTCCTAGAAGCCCGAGTTATGGTCGATCATCGTCGGACAGAGGTAGAAGAAGCCCTCTAGTGCAAGATGGTTCCTCAAACTATGGTCAGTATGGAACTGCACATTCGTCATCCCACAGATAGGCAGATTTATGGATTATTTCCAATCCTGTGTGGACCATTTGGTGATGGCTGATGCAAAATTTTTGCTAACCAGGAAAGACGTTCATGTAGGAGGGAAATGACGGGACAAGTATTCTTTTCTTTGAATTGAAGGGGGTTAGTGTACAGAATTAGATGTGTATTCAATTATTGTAAAGTAAAAATTCGTGCTTCATTGAGGGTAGTTGAATTGTTGTATTATCACATAGTTTTCATCCTCTAATTTTATGTAACGTATGTCAATGACATTGTTGCCCTCCCTTTGCCTAGGCATGTCAGAAACTGAAATTCAGGAGGCAAATTCAGCCTTTCTTATTTTTAACAAATTTCAGCCCCTCTATTGCTGAAATTCTAAGTTACGAAAGGAATAGGTCGGTTTTCTTCTGTCTGTGTACTCGTGTCCATGGAGGCTGGAGAGAGGGATCTTGATATTCATACTGTAGTTGGACCTTTTGTATCTCTCCGTGCCCATAATTTTTACACGTTATAACATTTATGTTTCGAACTTTTTTTCATCTTATTCTTATTCAAAAATTAATAGAAATTGTTTCTGATTTTTGTCTCTTAAAAAATTTCTTTAAGATAAATTAAAGACTCATTCGCTTATTGTATTTTTATATAAACAAAACAAATGATAATTCAAAAAATACGATTAAAATTTTGACTTTTATTTTAAAGTATGTTAACGATATTTTTTGACTAAAAATATGATTGAAGACAATCTTATTAATGAAATGTTGAAAATAAGAATGTGATGAAGTAAAAAGTTTAGACACAAATATGATAATAAATAAAGATTAACAACTTTTAATACAATTAAAATATGGTGTGAAAACTTTCTGTGAACACTTTCTCGATCAAGTCCGTCGCACCGGGCTTGCCTAGTGAGGTTTATCTCTCTCGTGTGGTTTGCGAACTACTGTATATGAAGCGAGGTTTACCCAATGCGCACTCATGAGTAGCAGTTACGGGTTCCTACGTAAAAAAAAAAATTGGTGTGAATATAACCATCAATTACATAATTGCAATTTATGATCTTCCTCGTATAAGAAAATAGTTGCCTCAAATCGTAAATTACCCAAAATATATTTTCTTTTATTTTTATGAGACGGCAATCATTAGACCTCAAGCAAATTTATTCTCTCTTCGTATTTCTTTTCTATTATGTCAATAAGAGCATCTTTATTGATTGTTATGTGAGTGACATATAAGTTGATATACTTTCGACTTTCGAACTACGTGGCCAAGTGATTTCAAAGATGATGTGCCAGAAGTGAATCGGGGAAACTATTATAATATTACAGAGACTAATGGCTTAAAAAGCCAATGTATTGTTCTAATATAGGAAAGCTACAATTTACAATTTACTTAATTACATAATAAATTTGCAGAGTGAATCATGGGTCCTTAATGGTAGTCCATCAGCTTGGAGAAAATCATGGAATTGCAACACTCTCCCTCAAGTCGGTGCGTAGTGTCACTCATGCCTATCTTTTTGAGATATCCATTGAATGCTTGGCTTGACAAGGCCTTAGTGAGCATATCTACAAGTTGATCTTCAAATCGCACATATGACACTTCAATAATCTTTGCTTCCAATTTCTATTTGATAAAATGCCTATCTCAACATGCCTTGTTCAATCATGTTAAACTGGATTATGGGCAATATCACATGCTACTTTGTTATCACAGTATAACTTCATAGGATTAGCATGCTCAATATGTAGGTCTTGTAATAGATTTCTGATCCATAGTAATTCGCACACTGCCTTAGACATTCCTCTATATTCGGCTCAACACTTGATCTTGCCACTACCTCATGCTTTTTTTACTCCATCAAGTAACAAGATTTTTACCTACAAATGTGAAATATCCAGACGTTGATCATCTATCCTCAACCGATCCCGCCCAATCTGCGTTGGTGTATCCTTGATTATCCAACTTGTCCCCCTTTGTAAACATAATGCCCTTTCCTAGAGATGACTTTTAAGTACCGCAAGACACGAATGACAACATTCACATGTTCTTCGCTTGGGGAATGCAAGAATTGTCTAACAACACTTAGCGCATAAGTCAGATTTGTCGAGTATGAGCAAGATACATCAACCTCCCAACACTCTGATACCTTACCTTGTTAACAAGAACTTGATCCGAATGCATGCCTAGTTTCAAATTTTCTTCCATAGGAGTGTTAACAGGACTACGCGCTGTCATGCCAATTTCCTTCAACAAATCCATTGCATATTTTTATTGAGATAGAAAAATACCCTTCTTTGATCTTGACACTTCAATGTTAAGAAAATATTTCATCTCACCAAGATCTTTCATTTCAAATTCACTAGCAAGATAATCCCGCAATGCATTCTTCTCTTCTTGATCATTTCCAGTTACTATCATATCATCAACATATACAATGAGAGTTGTAACATCTCCTTTATTGTGCTTCAAGAAATGAGTATGAATTACTTTGTTTGTATCCAAATTTTTTCAAAGAATTTGTGAACTTTCCAAACCATGCTCTAGGGGATTGCTTCAAACCATAGAGGGCATTTTTTAACTTACAAACATGCTTGTTATCTTCAGACTGCATGTTACACCCAGGGGTAACTCCATGTAGACTTCTTCTTCAAGATCGCCATGTAAAAATGCAATCTTCACATCAAACTGGTGCAAAGACCAGTCCAGGTTCACGGCCAAGGGTAATAAAATACGTACAATATTGATTTTAGCCACTGGTGTGAATGTCTCACCATAATCAATTCCATAAGTTTGTGTATATCCTTGGCAACTAGTCTGGTTTTGAATCTTTCAATGTTTCCATCAGCTTTGTATTTAATGGGAAAGACCCATCTACACTTGACATGTTTCTTTCCTTCAGGTAAGCTAACAACTTACCATGTTGCATTCTTTTGGAGGGACTCCATCTCTTCATCCATTGCTTTCTTCCATTGGGGGTCTTTCAAGGCATCCTACACACTATTAGGAATAGATACAGCAGATAATTGATTTACAAATGATTCATTTTCCTTTGACGGTCTATGGTAAGACACATAATTAATTATAAGATACTTAACTTTAGAATTGAGAACAGATTCATATCTTGCTCTAGGTATTCCTCTTGTGACTTGATTTGGTAGTATTTTCTGGCGAGGTTCAGAATTTACCTGAGGTATGGTAAAGGAGTCATCTCTAGGAAGCAATTGGTTAGATGGTACCTCATGAGTTGGGGAACCCGGATTTTGTGATACACGTGAATTAATTTCCACTTGATTTGAAATATTTTCATCCTCTGAAGTGTGTTCATGATTATTATTATTCTCCAAAGTGCGTTCATGTGGACCTTCACCACTTGTATTAAACTTCTCACTATTTATAAAATCCAACTTGTCCAATGAATAATTCAGAGTCTGCAATTCATTTTGATTATTTTGATTCTCTCCCTGAAGTGAAGACTCGGAATAATACATGTCATTTTCATGAAATACCACATCAAGAGTGACATATAGTTTTTAGGAAGGGGGATGATAACATCGATAGCCTTTTTGATGTGATGCATAGCCAACAAATCCACAGCGAAGAGCTTGAGGTTCCAATTTAGTTCTCAAGGGTTTATGAAGATGCACAAAATCGACACACCCAAATATTCGAGGGGGCAGATTTAGGATAGTATGAGCACTTACAGTCTGATGAAGAACATTAAAAGGTGTCTAAAAATGTAAGGAACTAGAAGGAACACGATTGATCATATAAGTGGCATTAGTGATGGCATCACCCCCAATAACTAGTGGCCATGTGGGCCCCAAACAAGGAAGCGTGGACAACTTCGAGGGGGTGACGATTTTTTCACTCAGCAACCCCATTTTGTTGAGGTGAGTAAGGACAAGTCGTCTGGTGAACAATTTCATGTATCTGTAAATACTGTTTCAAATCTTGATTAACAAATTCTCCACCATTATTAGTACAAAGCACATGTATTTGAGATCGATACTAAGTGGCTATCATTTTGTGAAGTTTTTTAAACAATGAACTAACTTCATGTTTGGATTTCAACAAACAAACCCAAGTCATACGACTATGATCATCAATAAAGGAAACAAACCAACATGCACCACTTAATGAAGGATTATTGGCTAGGCCCACACATCAGAGTTAATTACCATAATTGGTACTGGATTGGAAATGACACACGATGTCTCTTAGCCAACTCACAAATATAACACTTTTTTCCGAAGCATTACATTGAGAAAATACCTTTGGAAATAATTTATTTAAATATCCAAAAGAAGCATGACCTAAGCGCCTTTGCCACAACCAAATTTCTGAAGTCTTGTTAAAGTGATCCACTGTTAAAACTTGAGCCCACTGATTGGAGCTAGTCGGTAACAGATCAAGATGATAGAGCTTCCCCCTCCTAGTAACATAAACAATTGTCTCCCGAGTATAGATGTCCTTAAAAACACAACGTTTATGCCAAAAAATCACAATACAATGTAGAGCACATGTTATTTTTGAAACATACAACAAGTTATGGTTGAGGGAAGGAACAATGAGAATTGAATCCAAATTCAATTTATTTGAAAGAGTAAGTGAGCCTTCTCCAATCATTGGAGAGAACTTACCATTGGCAGTAGATACTACAGTGTGTATGGATGGTTTTATAGAGTGAATATTGTAAGTATCAAAGGTCATGTGATCAGTTGCACCAGAATCAATTATCCATGTATTATTACTACTACTAAGTGCAGAAGTATGAAGGACCTTAACAATATTACCTGAAGTAGCAATTAGAGATTAGACTTTCTTAGGAGAGGTGTTTACAGGTTCAGCCATGGCAACGGAGGCCTGACGATTGGTTTGTAAATTTCGCTTGCGTGATGCCTTCGTAGAATCCCACCAATCTGGGTATCCAATCAGTTCATAACATCGGGATTTAGAATGGTCGGTTTCACCACAATAAGTACAATATCGATCTGATTTCTGTTTTTCAATGGCAAGGTTCAGTGAGCTAGAATTCGATTTTGGATGAGAGTGCCGATGTTGGGGCTTATCTTGGCGAGCCAACATGACTGAGGATTCCTGAGGATTAGAATCGCCATTGATGGTTTTACGGCGAACAACATCATGACGGACATATCCATAGGTGGCTTCAAGATCGATGAGCAGGTCCTTTCTCAATATATCACTACGTATTTGTTCAAAGTCTACATCAAGCCCACTAAGGAAGATGTGTACTCGTAATCGTTCAACAGATTTTTTATAGGCAATAACATCATCTAGATCTTTCATGATAATTTTATCACGTTAATCTAGTTCTTGAAAAATTTCAACGAGCTCGCCTTAATAGATAAAGAGGGAACGTCCACCCTGTTTGGTAGAAAAGGCTCGTTGATTCAGTGCAAAGATTGGGGATTTATTCGACCCATCGTAGAATGCTTTGGCAAGAGCAGTCCAGCTTTCTCAAGCAGTTTGTAATCTAATATATCGTTTCATAATCTCTGACGACATAGAGGTCAGTAGCCAACCTTTGATTGTCAACATACCACTTCGCATAATAAGTGTTGGTCTCCTCCGGGGTTTCAGTTTTGCCCACAATATATTCCAGCTTTTCACGGCTTACAATCTGCATCTCCAAGATCTGGGACCAAACATCATAGCTGGTTTTGGTGAGAGTAATGTCGGCATGGAAGCCCAGAAGATTCAAATTGGACATGAATAACTGGCATAGGGGGTTCGATTTTATCAGTGGCCATAGAAATAATTTCAGACAGTTCAAGAATTACATTTCGTGGTTTGGAGATTTAATTCTGTTTTGATATGGGTTCTGTTTTCACGAATTTGAGTTGAATGGAGGATAAAAGATTTAATTTGAGATTTAATTTTGTTCTGATATGGATTCTGTTTTTTTCTTGAATTTGAGCTGAATGGAGAATAAAGGGTTGAATTCGACTCTGATACCAATAAGTGAATCAAGGAAATATATTTCTATATTATAATAGAAATTTTCTACTTGTACATCAAAAGATGTATATAAGGGTCTATACCCCCCTCACATGGAGGTGGGACCCACTTGTATAAAATATTTTTTTTATTTAAGTAGGTCTCACCCACATGTGATGGGGGTGTACACCCTTATGTATACCCTAATGTACCACTAGCAAAGCTCATTATAATATTACAGAGACTAATGGCTTAAAAAACCAACGTATTTTTCTAATCTAGGAAAGCTACATTACATAATCAATTTGCAGAGTGAATCTTGGGTCCTGAATGGTAGTCCACCAACTTGGAGAAAATCTGATATGATCCAGGATGCGCCACAATTTATCAAAATTTTGATGATTGTTGGAGAGAGTGAATGGCCAAGTTTAAGAATTCAAAGAGTTGATAAAGCCGGTCATTTACATGTTTGAGCAACGGAGTCCATAATATTGAAGAAAACAAGCCAATGGTCAAGTAACATGTTGGGGACGGAAGCTGGAACGGGTTGGAAAGCATTCGAATTTTCAATCTTAGTTTGAGACCCATTTTTGGCATAGAATACGTTCAAATTTGAAGATTTGTATTTCTAAAAGATTTGTAGCCCTTGAAGTAAGCTTTCTAACTCATTTTAAATCACCTCAATCGGATATCAGGAGAGGAAGATATGATCAAAATACTGAAACCAGTCCGGATCCGAGAAAATTGTTTTGACGAGAAAACTATTGTCAGTATGGTACTGCACATTCATCATTCTCAGATTGGCTGATTTAGGGATTATTTGGAAACCCGTTTGGACAATTGGGTAATGGTTGTGGCAAAGTTCTATTCTCGTAGGAGGGAGGTGGTAGGACAGCACTCTTTTGAATTGAAGGGGTTACTGTACAGAATAAGAGTCAATAATTGTTAACTAAAATATTTGTAATCCATTTTTATCTAGTCCTCTCGAACTGCAGCCGAAATAAAAATGGAACTATAGTCAATCCAATATTTGACACGTAACTCAACACGATTATAAAAAGCAACTTCATATTTCTTTTCTATCATGTCATCAAAGTAGCTTCTCTTAACAAATTTAACAGGTATAAGAAGAGGAAGTCGAGTTGCTGACATGCACATATAAAACCATTCAGTTTTGCTATTAAGTTCAACGTCAAATTTGACATTGTGTGAGGTGGCGGCTTTTTTTACATTGATTTTAACACCACCTTTTTCAATCAATGGCCAGATTTCATCCACATGCAATGTCATCCACAATGTAACCCAGAAATGTACAACTATCATAATTGAAAACCATTAGCTCGATAAAACCACTTTACAGCATGACAAAAAGCATCATGACCGTAAAAATAGTGTGGACCTACATTTCTATGTATCTGCTCTTAAAAGACAACCTAGAACAAAATGTTGCAGTAGCTAGTTAGTTGAGGACATGCTTCTCTTCCTGATGTTCCCACTGCGACTATGAACACTTCCTTTTACTTTTTCGTCACCCTTCATTTTCACTTCCTCTATTTCACTGAATGAATGATCTTGAATCATTGGATTCACAATTCCTTTTAATCTTGATTCTGCATGAGTAGCCCTATACTCTTTCGTATGAATCTCATCATCACTAGAAGTATCGGCTTCTGTTGGACCCTTCCCCTTAGCCACGATTGCCAGTTCTTTATGTTCAGTAGGATTCTTACCGTACTCTTCTTTGGTGCTGCTGTCTGCAGACGAAGAGTCACTGAACGTGTGAAATACGGTAAAGCTTTCCTTCATAGAGCCTTGAAAAGAGTAACTTTTAGTTTTTCCGTCGTATAGCGGAAGTAGGGATTTCAACCGTGGTTCTGCCCGGTCCCTTCCTAAACTATACGTTGTTGAGAGCTTTCTCTTTATTCCTTCTCTTTCTTTAACCAAATCACCGAGTTTCTCCAGTACTTCATGGGATACTGCTTCCTCTGCAGCTTTTTGTTCAAGCTCTGCAATTGTCCTATCAAATGCTAGCTTCTGGAGTCGTAGAGAACGCTACACAACAAAATAACACAATGTGAATGGTTGAATAAAAAGCGGCAGACTAAATCTAATGGCCAACCTACATCAAGAAACTGTTCATTTCATGAAATTGAAACTGTTGGGAGAGAATTTATGAACTTAAGCTTACTCTTTTCTCTAGAAACTCTCCAAGGTCTAGTTTTTGAAGCTTCTTTTTCTTCCAAAACATGAGGCAATATCGCACGAGTATTGCCAGTACCATCAGTAGTATTGATTCAAACAAAAGAAATAACAAAATCGTCCTCTCATTACCTGAATAGATGAAAATACCAGATCTCAGTTGTTGAAGGTAACAAAATTACTTTATGGTGTCAAGTTACCTGTGTAGATGTTGATACTCTTGGGCCTCCCTTCTGAACAGCTAGATGCAAGCTTCTGACCTGGAGGAAGTATAGGATACTTAGAGCAGAAACAGTACAAAATAAGCCACTCATAGAAGTATTTATTTTTAGTGAATAAGCAAAAATTGCTGGGACAGGTAGAAGAAAGTTACGCATGGTACTGCAAGGCAATGGATTTCCATTCCCTGCATGACGAAAAAATAGATATTTAAGGCTCAACTGCAACGAGAGATTCAAGTGATCAATACATGATGTAAGAATTTCTGAAAATGAAATCAATTATATTAACTCGGCTCAGAAACAAGGCTTTTATATGCCCTACAGATGAGTGTCCCTTCAATCTGGTTATTAACTATATCAATTTGATCTTACATGAATAATGTTTTTGACCATACACAAAAATTCACCGTAGACTTTCTTGAGGTCTACTGAAAATTAACCATGCAAAGATAAGTTCAAAATTTATACTATCATGCTCAAAGAAACCCACAAACGCACTATCCTACATCTGGATACACGCAGTAAGAAGCACAAACTTACTTGAAGCAGCAAAAATAGCTAGAAGCATTCTTTCATCCAGTATAAAATGCTTCAGATCACTCTGGGACAACTTGGCTGAGAATCGACCTGTACAAACAACCAATAACGTCAATTTCTTTCATCCAGTACAAAATGTCCATACACATGGGGTGGGGAGAGGGGAGTTGGAGATTAAAATTACCAGGATCACTTTCAGTCCAGTAGATAGAACCAGAAGCTGGAATAAGCAACGTAAAACCAATATTTCTTGGTTTCATTGCCGATACATAAGTATATCCTCCAATTGTCTGGGACATTTTTCCATCCATATCGGTCTGTATTATGTTAACTGCATACCCCGAGCAATCAAGTACAGGGCTAACTTGGATTACAGAATTCAAGCTAGCCAGGTTTGGGAATTTTCTGAGAGCTCCTGTTGGAGAAAATGAATACAGGAATCCATCCAATGAGCCAATAGATATCCAACCTGGTATTCAATCAACTGTAACTGAATGAGCATCTTGGCAATATCCAGAGAACTGTCAGATATTCAGAATTTGAATTAGGAGCCTTTCTGTGTTGAATACATCTAAACCACGTGAATATAGTACTGTATTCTTAACTCGAGTTTTTGTCAATAGATTATCATCTTACCATTGGAATCAACAACTGGCTCATAATCTGACGAACTTATTGGTCCGATATTTCCTTCCCACAAAATATTTCCCGTCGAAACATCCAATGCAAGAATGACAGCTCTAAGGGGTACAGTAACATACAATCTACCATTATTTCCAGGAGTAAGTGTATATTTATCGTCAAATGAGCTCAAATCTTGGATCCATTTAAAATGAGGACCACGGACTGATAATGAGTAGAGTTCCCCTATAGTGTTTGAGATCTGCAAGTGAAAAGGACATGAAAAGTAGACATACATGACGGCTAATTGAGATTCAAATTATTTAATGCCATGAACACAGAGGTAAGCAGAACAAAATTAAGATCGCACATTAATTTACGTCATTAAAAAAATCCTCAAGAATCCTGGAAAATCCCAAGATAGAAAATCAATGTAATTAATGCAGAAAGATCATAGAAAAAGTTCATTTGCTTTAGAGGCGAACCAACAGAAGGCAATAATAATTTAAAACCTCCGATTTCACGAATCCACCTCGGCGACATACAACATAAGAAAAATACAGTCAATGGATAAGATAGATGATCAAAGATTTGGAGCTTACATATATACTAGCTTCACAGTGATCAATCACAGGTATTGAAGTAAAATAGCAATCAGTAACATTTTTCCTACAGCCTTGGCGATATCCATGCTGATAAAGTACCGGACCAGCACTCCATAGAAGTTGCCCATATAACCTATATGCAAAAAGCCCCCTGTTCTTAACATTAATGAGTACACATGAACTGAATATGCTTACAGCAACTCCAGTAATTTCTCCTGATCCTTCTGCGCCAAAAAATACTTCTACAGCAGCTTCAGAAGTGTGAATATTTAAAGGATTGACTTTTAGTACTCTATTTTCTGCCACCAAATATATCTGCGGACAAATGTCTTTACGAAATTAATGAAAGTGTGATACAAAGATTTTGTTCCAGACGGATAAATTCATAGTGGACTAAGAGTTGCTCGTGGAAACAGAGTTTATGTATTTCTGTAGGTTGCATATAATAGGAAAAGAAAAAAAGGAATTTTGTGGAAAATTTTATACTGTATCTAGTTTTATGTAAAATTTCAAACTTCCGAGAGAGACAGAGAAAGAAATCAAGTCAGAACCTTGCCTTTCTTGACCCTCCATGTACTGGAGCTAAATTGACGTTGCATGTATAATTTAATGGTACAGTCCAGGCAATGGAACCGTTGCTCTCAAAGGAAAAGAGTTTTTTCCCTGAACAAGCATAAACCCGCCCATCATCTCCAATGAAGTTTCTGGAAAGTCTAGAAGCAGGTTTCTTCAAGGGCTCCTCGCCTGAAACAGAACGCTGCTAAGTTAGTTCAGTTGCATGATACAGGAAATTTTGCCTGCTTGCTGTAGAGAGCATACCTCTATAATATAAGGAGTAAGATTGTCTTAAACGGCACTGCAACATTATTACCATAAGGACACTAGAAAGTTACTCTTAAGTAAAATCACCAAGCATAACAAATACCAAACAACATCCAGTGTTCATATATCATTTAGGCCTCAGGCAGCACTCATCACATGGCATTCAGATTAAAGACAGATTTATGTAACTTTGAAGAACAAAACCTCATATGTTGGCATCTTTAGCGACAATTAGTTTTGCTTACAACAAATTCCCAATGTATGTGACACATTCCATGCATATGTTCTGAATATTTACTCTTTCCAACCCGTCAATCGACTAAAGTTTATTAAAATGGGCAGTTAATTTTATTGAAAACATGGAAGACTGATCAGACAATGTATCTGTTCCTTCCATAGGTGCGGATTGGATGAACATATTAATACTCATGTTGGCTTCAGAAATCTTAGAAGGAAATTCGATGTCACAGCCGAACCTGACCGTCCTGGGCCTCCTGGCCTGGTGACGTCTAGATTCAATCTCAAAACCCTATTTCGGATCTGATTTTCAGCGGGACGAGCAGTTATTCTCTAAGATGGGTTCTGCTGCAGGATCAGCCTATCGACAAGATTACCCACTCCTATTTTGTCTCAAAAGTTAATAAAGAAACTACCCATGTCATCACCATGTTAAATTTAGGCATCCTCTAGTTAATCGTACATTGCATCGACATTAACTATTTTCACCCAGCAAACAATCAGGAAAACAGGAAGAAACGTGAAAAATGATAAAAGACCCATTTTTGTCCTTCAATTTCATAATATTTCTTTAGTAAGAGAGAAGTACCTGAAATTGAGTGTGGAAACGAAGAGAATTTCCGGAGATATTTGGAGTAGGATACTGCGGAAGTTGATGGGAGTAGCAGGACCAACATTATTACAGTAGAGTAAAATTGAATAAGCAGAGACATTGTGGATGACGATGCATCACAGAAAAATAGAAAATGTGTGCGTTTTGTATCCAGATAGTGGATAAAAAAAAATTTTAAAAAAAACGGTTAATTAACCGCTTGGTTTATGGCGGGAAAAGAGTTTTGATTGTGGGTTACTTGTACGGTTTGTGTTTTTATGCTAATTGCCAAGGAAAGTGGGATGGGATGGGAAACTAGAAAGAACGGTTAACGTAATTTTTTTACAAATGGATGAGGTATAAAAAAGAAAGTATGAATTTTTTTTTAGCCGATGAGATTTTGATTCAGTCAAATCTCGCCAAATCATGTGTTAGTTAATAAATCTGTAAATTGTGACATACATGTAGCACAACCAACCAATTAGCATAAAACACAAATTGTATAAAATTGTAATATATAATTTTTTTTTTTTTAAAAAAAGTGAATAGACCAAGCTGCTGTAAGTGGAAAAAAAAACTTGTAAACTTGGGTTAAGTCAAGACAAACTTCTTTCGTAGATTAAGAGACGTTCATATGAAATTTGGGGTCACAAACTTTTTGAACTTGTGCTAATGGGAATGGGGTTTTTTAATTATGTTACATGTACATTTTATTTTACATCATTTTTGACATTGTGTCAAGTGTTGGCACATGATTAGATAGTTTTTTTTCAAACATTTTTCCACCTTATACTTTTTGAATTCTTCACAATGTCAAAAAAGATGTATACTATGGAATGTACACTTATGGAGTGTTTGATTGCATTTTTTTTCCCATGAAAAATGTCAAATTTTCCACCAAAATCCTTATTTTAGAGTGTTTGATTGCTATATTTTCCAACTTTTGAAAATATGTCTAGTTTTCTTTATTTTAAAGGAAAACGTTTCCTTTTCTAGGATATATTTTTCATACCAATCAAACACACTTTTCACATATTTCGGAATTCTTGGGGGATTTAGGAATAGGGGTGTTTTCGCCATTTCATTTAAAATGCCTATCAGAATATATGTCAACTTCTGGGGCATATTTGCTAACTTATTAAAAATTGGTCATGAATGCAAACCTTACAATTTTTGGCCATTTTTCAGAATGGGGTGTCAATTAAACATTTCCCACACATTCCTCTTCTGTAAATGGGGATTAAAGGGGAGTTCAAGGTATGACTAAAAAGTACCAACATACTTTCCATATATCAAACAGTAAACCTTCATTTGCATTGAGAATTAAATCATGTCAATTATAAAGAAACACAACATTTGTATAAAAATGACCATCCGTATAATCATTACAAGCTGGAGGCTAAAACGGACAGAATGCACTGTCAGACTTCAACACATTCCAAGAGCATGCTTCTGAAGATTATATGGTAGCGTGACCTAGAACTTGCTTATCAGCGGCCATTACTAGGAAATGTCTGGCCTAAAAAGGGCTGACCCGATGAGCCAATCTCAACAATATCTCTGGAACATATCGTCTTCTAGGAGGAGCCATTGCATCCCTAGATAGAGCTTCTTTGTCATCAGCATGTATGAAGGCTACCACGTAGTCAAAAAGATCGTCTTTACCACCTCGTAGAGGATCCTGCATTTTGAGACAAACATTAAGTTCCAAGGTTGATGAACTGATCAGGATGATTTACATTCACTTAAAACTCAACCCTCGTCAGTCCTACTGATATCTTGAATCAGAACAAGTTGTATCTCATTGTAAGTAGTTATATCTCTACTTCTCTAGCATATCAGTTGAGTTATTTATCAATCTGATGCTAGCTTTAGAAAGGGTGGGAAATGGATAATTCTAAACTGATAATTACAATCTGCAGTATTAATTGTAAAATCTATTACAACTACATAAGCCATTAGATGAAAAAACGGAACACACATCATGCTTACTTGAAGGAATAGATCTGTATGAGTTTTCCCATCATATAAAATAAGATCTGCTCGAGCCCCCCTCATTTGGAGTGTATTCACAAATGCTTTACTGAAAATAGGAAACAAGTTAAAATAGAGGTTTACATTGTGCATGCATTTTCTTTTGTCAGATACAAGAAATCATATATTACAAATAGAGAATTCTTTAAAAATTTAAATACCTAGTTGATGCTTTTCTTCTATTTTGAGTTATGCATTGTTCAAATTCATGACATGATTAATCTTCAACAGGACAACTTATTAAGCTTTCAACGCATATAGCCTCTCAAACTGTAACAGCCTTAAAACCTTAAATTGGGAAACATGAGTTTAGGTTGAAACACTTTTTTTGTGGAATCCCATCAAGGTCAGGCATACTCAGTTCCAAACCAGCACCAGGGCAATTGCGTGTTAGGTAGCTAAAGATAAACACGACTAAATATTTTAGCCATTAAACAGCTCTTTTAAGGACAAAATAAATCAAAAGATGTATGGAAATACCAATTTACCACACTCAATCATCATGCCAGGTCTATATTTGTCCTATTTGTAAGGACCCTGACCTTGCCTCATGGAAAACAAAAGGACTCAAAGGGCAAGCCTGGCCTACAGGAGCTTATAAAATTCCACCTACTTTATCAGGTACCTAAGGGAATTAAAAAACCATTATACAGCTCCACCACATTAAAAGCTTGTATGGCACACCTTTTTCCAAGTGAAAAATGAATTTTTTGGAGAATGTGGTTAAAAAGTGGGGAAAAATCTATGACAAACAAGCTTTCAAGTAGTTCTAAAAGAAAAAGGGATTTGCTTTCAGCTTGAGACATAAAACCTATAATTTACCATAGAGATAACTCAATTGTCCATGTGACAAATCAAGGTATCAAATTATAGAAGTCTTCTGCAGAAAAATGCAATATTAAAGGAAGTTTTTGGACGTTCACTTAATTTCTCAAATCATTTATATATGCAAGTATGCATGCAGTTTAAGATGCATTTCGATCAGCAACAATGAATCTATGGCATATGACTAATGTATCCATGTGATCATGCTACAAACGATCAAAGTGATTTTTTTCCCAAAGAAAATGTAACGGTACCAGAAGTTTTCCAAATTTTCATGCAGAGATCATCTAAACACATCAAGATTCATATGCACTTTGGAAAGCATTTAAAGTAAAGACTGAATTTCTGAACTTCACTGCTTTAGCATGTTTTGCCTCCAACCCCTTTTGTGGATTTTGGAAAAACAACAATCATTTTCAACATGGTAATAGTAAACATCTAACTGCCTATGCTTTCACTTGAGTATCAATACAGGCACTCAAAAGCAAAAGTCATGATGCCGAACATATTCCATATGTGCTCAAGAAAATTTTCAGATATAAAAACATTTTGCACACTTTCGCAACAATACACAAGCAGTAACTGACAAGATGAATTTCAGAAAGGTTATTCTAGCATTATAAATTTGCATGTCATGGCTAGTAAATGAGATCGACAAAAAGCCCATACGTTAAAATGCTAGAATGACAGACATATTGGGTATTGACCTAGCCATTAGCATCTTATACAATAAGTAGCTCCTCTGAACTTGTGAGATGATGTCATTTTATTAAAACATGAAAATATTTTGCAACTGCAGTAGAAAAAATTGACACGCAAAGTTCATAAATCGTGGAATTAGACAACAGATTCATTTACTGGAACGAGACACGGCATCTTGTATTAAGTCAAGGGCAGCTTATTAGCAACATTCTTCAGAAGGAATTCAAACCTTTCATCTGATGGTATGGAACTATCTGTAGTACCATGGAAAAGGACAATATGGGGCAGCAGCGAAACAGCCTTGTCAGAGCTTGGATCCTGTACAATAACTGCAGGAGAAAATTGCTCCAATAATTTTTCTCCTTCCATTATACTGTAAATAACAAATCAAGACATCAATAAAATGGAGCAAAAGAACATGGTCGGCCAAAATTTACCCATAAGCTATGAATTTACATGACTTTAACATTGAAAAGAACTTGTATACCTTAAGAAGATGGAGCGATACAAGCCTCGATTATGGAAATGATCAACCAGATTGAGTAAATTGTACCTGTTAATATTCATGGATTAGGAAATCATTGCAGTCCATCAAACAGTTTAGTTCCCAATCATGGAAGAACCAGAGATATTGGTTCCTCAACAAGATGAAAACAAAATTTAAATCCTGAAAATATTATACTTACGCCCCTGATAAACCAAAATAAGCTTTTATCTGGGAGACACTCCAAGAAATGCTATCGCCTCTGGATTCTTTGACTGCCTGCTGTACAAGAGCACATGAAGAAATATGTGCACCAGCTGACTGACCCATAAGATAAATCCTGCAGAAATGTTTTCAGAACACATGTTTTAGCGAGAAGCATCATTCATAATTCACCAGAACTCAGCAGATCCTAACCCTTTTTTGCTTATGAATATTACATGTCAACAAGACTTGATGTTTAGGCTCAACAAAAAAATCTTTTCCATTTTTCCATTCTGTTCTATTATCTAGGGTCAGATTCTCTATTTAAAACCCTTGGTTACTTAAGCTGTACATATCATCTCAATCAATTTCCCCCCATTTTATCTCTTTCATGAAAATCCTGATATTATTGCTCCTGTTTTGAAGTGAGGTCAATAAGAAATAAACATAAATTACTCACTTGTTTGGATCACCTCCATATTCAATAATATTGTTGCAAATATAATCAATCCCTTGAGAAACGTCATTAACCATATCGCTGATTGTTCCCTGCGGGAAATTTCTGCAACCAGGTGGATACACATAAACCAGGTGATAATATTGCCAATAAAAATTCATGTGCGTGCACATAGGAGATAAAGAGATAATTTATTCATCAACGTATATGAAGGTTTTAGCAACTCAGGCCAATACCTGTGTTCATTTGGAAGGTCAACAGGTGTACTTTATTATCTTTTTTATCATGAACTCATGCAACCAAATGATAACTAATTCAAGTTCTAGGAAATAATTTGCAAACCCCAGCTCACTGGACATTATATTGATAAAGGAACAATGAAACAAATATTATGACATGCTAGAATGGTTGTGTGTTGTGTGTTGTGTGTGTGCGTGTTTTTTTTTTTTTTTTTTTAAGAAGAAATATAGAAGAATCTATTAAAAAAAATCATGACAGCCCATTTCTGGACGGGAAACACAATATTATTTGATAAAATGTTTCTAATAAATACATGTGTTCTTTTCCAGGGTGGTTGAGGGAGAGAAAATCTAACAATTTGTCTGGAATTAGGCAATAAGGCCAATTCATATAGGCTCTTTTTCTTATCAAAAAATATGATTGCAAGTATGTTCAATTCATGAATTAGAATAAACATGATATAATTAAGATTGAGTCAGTTACCTGTAATCAATACATGCCACTATGATATCTCTTTCCGCTAATTGTAGTCCTAGCAGAGAACCCCATGCCTTGTACCTGCGAACACGATTATACTATGATTTCAATAGGACACAAGTGGCATTTTCAACAGATGATATGAATTATGCATTGGAATAGCTAGCTTCAAAAAAAACTGGTTCCTTTGGACAAAATATTACTTAAAATCCACTTAATAGATATTTTGAAAAGAAAACTAACATGGCAATGTCATTCAACATAAAAAGGAAAATATAATATCTGAGTTGAATTTCAACTTTCAACAATGAACTGTCCAACTCTATTCGGTCAAGTCACCTCTTGAGTTAACATAACATAATGAGTACATTTTGGACTGAGGAAACAATGCTAGTTAAGCAAAACGAACATAGAAGACATTCTAAATGTGGCATGTATATTAAGTGACAACTAGTTTTCAAATGGATGGAATTCAACTTATAAAGATGGAGTTCCCTCCCATAGTCTGTAAGGGCTAGTTTGTCCAGTCATCTGACATTGAAATAAAGATGCCCTGCAAAGTGGGCCAGTATTCCCTAATTAAACACTTGTAGTAGGCTCACATCAAAGGTTTTGGGGTTTCTGAAATTTTAACTTCGAAAATGGCCAAAATCACAATTCTCTAAAGGCCCTTTTTTATCGAGATTTTGGATTTAATCCTATTTTCAAGAAGAGAATGGGATCACATGCTGCATCCACCCTTTAACACCACCACGATCGTCTTCTCCCACCATTGTCACTCCATTTACTTTCCTCTTTTTTTTTCTTCATTCTTCCTCCCACACACAACTGAAGGTACCCTCACACCACAGGAGACCTTGACAATAGTAGACACCACCACCAGCCATCTCCTCATTACTACCAAAAGGTATCAGACAGAACTGCGACCAAAATACCTTGTATCCACCCAATTAATCTCCAAACCACCACCTTCACTGAATTAATCTCCAGGCAACAGCCACTACTACACCAATTCAACCAACAGAACATGTACGGACATAAATTTATTTATCTGTAAACAAAATTCAAAGATTTATTTTTATAGCAAATAGAAAATGGTAAGGGCAGTTGGTGGTGGCATATGATGTTGGGAGTGGCGGAGGTCAAATTTAGGGGAGGCGGGAAAGCTGGCAGAATGGCACCATTGAAACCCCTGCCTAAAACAATAGGCGGATGAAAATAAGTTAAAGGTAATAACCTCTAGTTTACTCACCCAATAATCCAAGCCCCACCAGTTACAAATGCCACCACAGGTTTCAGGCCATCTTCATTTGATGGTAAATATAAATCCAACCTGGAAAGTACTTTCATATTATAATCAACATTGGAAGTAAACGAAGTGAAAAAAATATTAAAAAAAGCCTTCAACCTCACAAAATGTACCTATTCCTTGGTTGATCTCCATAAATAATACTTCTGCGGACTTGGCTTGAAAAAAAATATTGAAATGCAACTACCAAATAACAAATATAAAAGATTTTATCATTCAAGATAAAGAAGCTAAATCTTGGACAGGAGCATCGAATTCAAGCTATGCATACTAAAAAATGATCACGTGAACATGTATTCAGCAAGTCTAGTTAACAACATTAGAATAGCAATACCCACCCCTACCCACAAATCGGAAAAAAGAAATGGACAATTAGTTTTGAATATTGTTGTTTAGTTTTTCTACTCATAGTTACATGATTGTTCGTGAATTCTTTTCAGAAAAATTAATCCAATTGCACCTTTCTCACTTACGCTTTGGGCTCAAACAGATTGTGTATTTTTAAATGACATTGTCCATTGGATTCCAATGGACCAAAAATGTGATAAAAATTTTAAAAATCCATTCTGAATTTTCAATCATTAACAAGGACCAAATTTTCTTATAACAAATGGTGAACACACTACATAATACATATTTACAATATTAAAGAAGTTATATATGCATAACCACTAAGTGTTCATGTACCAAAAAAGGAATATTCACATCTTGAACGCACCTTGGAGAAAGCCTGGCATAAGTAACATGGCGTAAAGAGCTAGGGCAAGAAGTCGTGTGATCCAGCGGTAGCCTACCCTGAATAAAAGAAACATTTAGGAAAGAAACTAGCTTGTATGTAAGAAGTAAAGGTTGAAATTGAGACAAAAAGCAATAACACAAAATGAGCATGTTTCGCTTGCTACGTTATGTGACCATTTTGAACTTGGGATCAAAGGAATCCATGATATCTGAAATTTGAATTAAACAATCTTGAATCGTGTGATGTACATATAAAACTTGCAAATGGTTTGATTTTATTGCACCTTCCAAAAGCTTTATTGGTAACAAGGCTTCACTTCTTAGTGTAGTTGTGAATTATGGGCTCAAAATCTAAAGAATCAGCCAATGAACATTTGTTATAGGCATTTCATTTTCAAGATCGGTTGAAGTGAGATCCTCTTCAAATGAGGAAATTAGATTCAGCAATTGGACATGAAGATGAGAGTATTATTCAGTGCTATATACGAGGAATTGCCATGGACAATCCTCAAATGGGAAGACATTTATATTTTCTCGGTTTTCTCCCCAGTATCTCTTTGATCAACGCCAATCAATAATGAGTGAAATTGTTTTCTCAAAATTCTTTATTTGGTCGGTCAACAGAATTCTAATATCTATCTTAACAACCCAAGCAATGTATCACTAGTTCTTCTTAACAAGATGGTATCACATGTCATCGCAAAATGTAACCTATTATTTTCTTCAGAAAATATAAAATTTCTCTATGTTTTGCGCTCACTGCCATAACACATTTGCATACCAATTCTAATCTTCATTAACATACATCACAATTTATTTATTTATTTTTTCATGTTTTGCCTAGTACGGTTTAAGTAGCCATATTTGTTTAGATGCCGCAAGATCAAAAGATTAAACTTTTCCTAGCTCATCAATTATACCTGCTCACTACACCCTATTTGATAAATCACTTCAGCTGAAACATAACAAAAGGATAATCAAATTATGCGAGCAATTAAAGTACGCAATAAATAAAAGAATAAATTGAATGAACTAAAAAATAGGAAGAGAAAAGAACAAAGAATAGTACCCGAGATAACTAAGGAGCTTGAAGCTGAGGCTAGTGATCAAATAGGTCTCTGCTGCAGCATGGCCGATTTCGCGGCTGAATGATTGTTGGCGACGCGGCCGAGCTTTTAACGACGACGATTTATTCACAGCTCTCCGCCTAGGAAAACTCGAAACCCTGATCAAACCATCTGTTTCCTCCATTTGTTTCTTCAAATTTTCAGAGGGCTCGCTCGAATCAATCTCCGCCGGCAAAGATGTCGATGTTTCCATCGCCATCGTCCGGCGCCTTAAAATAGAATTACAAATCTGAAGATCGATGAACTGATTTTTCAAAAAGGTCGATTTGAGAAAGAATCTTATCACGCGGAACGGGTTCAGTAAAAAATGGCGGGTTTTGCCTTTTGGGACTATTTGTGTACCAAGTTTGAGTATTTGATCCTCGTTTTTATGTTTAAATGAATTTTATAACAATAATTTTTTGAATGATGCGTGAATAAAATATAAGTAAAAAATTTGAATTTATTTGTAAATTATTTTATTGATAGCACGTATGATTGAAAATGAGTTATTAAATAATGAGGCTCTAAATATATAATTATAGTCTACGGGAATTCTACTAATTAACCAACGGGATCAACTTAGATTGGGTTTTCAATTGAATTGACTATTGTTTATGCACAGAGTTTATGTTCAATTCGAGCCACACAAATTCAGTTAAGTAAATTCTATCATCTATGTCCTTGCAAAGAAAAGAACCTCAAGACGAAGGGTTCATTTCCCAGCTCGAGGGAGCTCAACTTTCTTTCCAAACCATTAATAACTACCGAATTTTCAACAGGATCAAATTGTGTATATATTATCGGGAAGCAGCTCCCTATCCAACTCATTGTATATATCACCGAGAAAATTACCACTTCTAGAATGGAAGCTTAACCTTGACCCATGTTTTGTTTCTAAATTTCGTATCCCTATTTTTAAATTAAAAAAAAAAAAAGTTTATGGATAAAGTAATAGATAAATGAAAAACGACTCTTCCATAAACTTGAGATTCTCAAGAGTTCTCAAATAGAAGATTTAAGAATCCAAATTCACATTGAAATCTTGAAGTAGATCAAAATATATCTCAAGTAAATTAATTGTGATGCAGGACACGAAAGAATTAAGAGTGAATTAGAATTAAAGCTAAGAAGTTAGAAGAAGAAGAAGAGAAGAGGGGAGAAAACGGCTACAGACCAATTTTTAATTCATCATATTCATCAACTGTCTAAATTGTAACGTAAAACTGTTTAAATAGTGAAAACTCAATTAGAGTTTGGGTCAACCCACTAATACAAGCTCAATAATAGGAAACATAAATAATAAAGTCCAATAACAATAAAAATAAATCTCAATGGTATCGATGATGTCCGCATCAATTCTCTCGGGGTGAGAGAAAATTCGACCATGTCGAGTGGATAAACTTCTACCACGGGGGACGATCTTTCGTAAGAAACAAATATCGAAACTCAACAAATGATGCCAATGTTAGTTGCAAATTGTCCCAAAGAATATGATCTGCATGAGGTGGAACTACCCAACGACCAGGGAAGCACCAAATTTCTCCATTATTGGTCGACACGGTCTGTTCATCTAAAATAACTTCAATTGTATCTTTGTGTGCCGTGACAGGAGGTATGGAAGTAGAAATATCAACATAGTTGGGTTGGGAGTCCACAAAACTAAGTAGAAAAGGATCATCATATGAATTGAAATGATGTTTGTAAGTAATGAAGTCCTCAATATTTAAAGTGAAGTGGTATCCAAAATGTGATAAAAGGTCAATGACGGGTGCATTTGGACCAACATGCTTCAAAACTTTAAAAATACCAACAGTACGAGCTTGCAAAACAACATAATCCTCAATATTAAGTTCAAAACATCGTTTATGCAAATCAACTTGAAGTTTATATGGTGCATTACTTGATTCAAATCGTTTATTGATCTCAATATGCAAGTCATAAAGATGTTGTGCAAATGGTTCGCTGACATAGACACTTTAGCATGTGAGGACATGAGAATAATGTCTAAAGACTTCACATGCTCGTAATTAAGGATAACTTCAAAAGGACTCATACTTATAGACCAATTCACCGAATGTTTATATATAATTGAATTGTTGGGACGATCAAATCCCAATTCCAAAGATTTTCCTTAAGAATGGCACGATTACGTAAAACAATACCACATTTAGGCTGGATAAGGGTACGACATGAAACACTTGACTGGGAGGTATCGAGAATAAGGGGTACAATACCTAGATTCATAGGAAATGTCTGATTACTACCTAAGGAGATGTTCTCACTATCATCAAAGTCATCAGATTCTTCAAGTTTAGGTACATAGACTTGATCGCCTAACCGCTCATCTATTATATTCTTTTGTTCTTAAATGACTAAAGTTCGGCTAGGATATTTGGAAGAGATGTGGCCAAAATCCTTACAATTGAAGTACTACAAGTGAGAAGAAATCCTTAGAATTTCAGAAATTGTACCCTTATTTTTGAATACAGGAGGAATATTTGACAGGGAAGGTCTCATAATAGACTTAAGAGGAAGTGGCGTTGAGGATATTGGTGTATAGTTGTCACCACGCGTTTTATATGGAGTACCAATAATTAACTCAAAATCTCGGGCTAAATAGTAAGCTTGATCAAGACTAGTGACACCCTTAAGGAAAAGTTCACGCCTAAGATTATCTCTTAAACCTTGACTAAACCTACTCAAAGTCAGGGCATCGTCCTCAAAGACATGACATTTCATTCGAAATTCCTCAAATTCAGCAATATACTCAGTCACTAACTGATTCCCTTGTTTAAGGGCAGTCAAATGAGTAAAAACCTCAAAATCTAAGCACCCATCAAAAGTAGGAGCATCTACTTTATTGTTTTTAAATAAACGCTCCTTATGACGTGGAAGAGAATGAGAATTGTGACGGTCATGGCCTCATTCTTGCTTACGAATCCAATCCTCATTCCTATGGTCGTGTCGAAAATACTTTCGATTACTTTGTCGACAACGGTATTGTCTATTACATGACACTTTAGAATTATCAACATTAGTCGACTGAGGGATGTGTTTAAAAGTGAACAACCTAGCAGATAAATCTCTCCTCTCTTCACGAGTGGTAGCCACTAGCCACCTCAGTTTGGACAGCTGCTAATTGAGTTTGGAACTGTTGTTGGTTCGAGGCAAATTGTGCCAACTGTCTGGTGAGGGCATCAAATTAGGATGGGTCCATGATCGGGTTATTGGAAAAATCTATGACAAGACGACCACGACACAACTTTATACATTGTATTAGCAACTAAATGACGTGCAATGAAGAGATCAATAAACAATAATGAAAGCAACGAAAAAGAATGACTTGAGCATTTTTTTTTCCAATTTAAATTATGGGATTAAATAAATCCAAATACAACAAGCTAATATTGTTGATACATGTAAAATAACGAAGCAGAGGTCAAATACTAGTCAAAAATCCGATCACGTAAAATAAGTGGGTAAATGGGAATGTAACAAGTCAAGGGGTTCGGTCACGTAACTTTAGGTAAAGTTATGGAATTTAACAAGTCAAGTGATTCGGTCACGTGAACCTTAGGTAAAATTAGAAGCACATCAGCACAAAATACTAATTGATGCAAATTTTAAAATAAATAGTAGTATTAACCAATAATAAATAAAATAAAAACTCTCCTTCTTCGTTCGTCGAAGTAGTCGAGCACTGAGTAGCCAACACCAAGTAATTGAGCGCCAAAAACAAAGAATGGCAGCTCCCAATTTTGTTCGTCGAGGAGAAGTATCTGCAAAAATGTTAGAAAATAATTTTTTTTTCACACCTTTTTTTTCACTCTTTTTTTTTCACCTTTTCTTTGTAACTAAAAGTAATTGACAAAAAATAGGGCCAAAATCAAAACGAAGAGTACATTACAAAAGATAGACCCAAAACTAAAGTGAATTACAAAAATAAATAGGCCCAAAACTGAAAATCAAATAAAACCCAATTGAAATCAAAACCCATTGCAATCAAATGGGATTCCAACGGAGAAGAGAAGAGGAGTCGGCGGTAGCGCCGACGGCGAGGGAAAACTGGCGAGCGAGAGTGTTGATTGTTGTTGGTGAGGTGAGTGAGGTATTGTATGGTAACGGGTGTTGGGGTTGGAGTTGATTTCAACGACAAGGCAGCGGTTATGGGTGATTCCGTGAACGCATGGGACGTGGAACTGGTCGTGCAGCGTCGGCGGTGGTTGGGGAGTTCTGGCCTTTTTTTTTTAGGTTTTGCGGTAAGCGGTCTTGGGTTTTCTAGAAGTTACGATCGACGACTACTGATTTTTTTATTTTTTTTCAGCGTTGATTGCTGATTGGTGCAAATTTTGAGAATATTGTATAGACGAAGTATTGGGTGATTAGGTCGAGTTGTGTGATAGTTGTGTTGGGCCGGTAAAGATTGATACTTTACCGATCTCTGAGTGTAAGTCGTTCGGCGCAGGAGGCGGTGGCTATATATGTTGTTTTTGTTTTTTATTTTTTATTTTATTTTTTGTTGTGTGGGCGCCGATGGTGTTGCAGCGAGGAGGGCTATGTTCTTAAACTGGTGGTTACTGCTTGAGTTGCAGCAGCTACGGGATTGCAGGTTGGGGATGGCTTAGGGTTTGGGTATTGTCGTGTGGGGGTGGTTGCCGACCATGTAATTGACGATGGAAACTAGGTTTAGCTCTGATACCAAATTTGATGCAAGACATGAAAGAATTCAAAGTGAATTAGAATTAAAGTTAAGAAAGCCAGAAGAAGAAGAAGAAAGTCGAGAAGAAGAGAAGAGGGGGAGGAAGAGGGGTAAAACGGCTGCAAGTCAATTTTTAATTCATCGTATTCATCAATTGTCTAAACTGTAACGTAAAACTGTTTAAATAGCGAAAACCTAGTTAGGGTTTGGGCCAACCCACTAATACAAGCTCAATAATAAGAAACATAAATAATAACGTCCAATAACAATAAAAATAAATCTCGATGATGTCCGCATCAAACTGTCTATAAACAATAGAAAATGTAAAACGGAATTTCATAGCCGACTCGAAGATATAGTCAACTCTTTTTAGGTGAAAACATTAGCGAGAAGTACTCACTAATCAGTATAAGCAAAGTCAACTGGTAACCATATATCTAAAATTCTGAAACCTGTATCTTCTTTTGCAATCTTAGCTTACAAGGTCTCAAAAGGAAATAACAGCATTTCGCCCTGACCCCTTCTCTCTCAAGGCTTCTCACCTAAACCACCATTTTTGAATGGCAGAGATAGGAGAGTTCAAGAATGGAGCATAGCGTTGGATAAATGGATTTACGGTCTGACCAATCCTAGACCATGCACTTTGATGGTAACCAGCAGTTGCAGGAGCTTGATACATAAGCTTTAAAAGCTGCAAGAAAAAGTTCCAGGTACCTATTAATGCTAATAACCCAAATAAAGTGCAAGTTATTTTTGAAGAGAACTAGGAGGACGTCCAAGAACAACAGTAACTTGATGACAAAATGGCTCAACAACAACATAAACCATATATATCTACTCAACAGGTTATAAATGGCCAGAACCACAACACCAAAATTTATATTTTCCAATCTTTAACAGCTATTTTCAGATCAAAGAACTTTGACCTAAAATTTTTACTAACTCTTGAAGGATATGAAAATGATACAGGAAGCCGAGCCAGATATCTTGAACGAGCCATATAACATAAACTGCACTACCAAATAATGTCAAGACAGACTCAATAATCTAGCTAGAAAACGAATGAAAGCTTCACTTACACTCTCACTGCATATTTCTAAGGCCAAAATAATGTCACATAAAAATGGAAATTTTTCATATTTTTAAATCAGAGAAGCTACACGCACCTGCCAGTACATAAATGTCTGTATAATATTGCGCTGCCACCTGCATTTTGAAATATAGGTCAAGGAAGAAGCTTAAACAATTACACAAATTTCTTTTTTCTTAAAAAATAATAAATGGTTGATGATCGAGTCCAAAATGAATAAATGTGGGAACTGAGAAGAGGCACTTACGAGAAGAGAGAGAAAATCAGAAGGAACCCAACTCCAATCTCTGCTTGTGAGGATAGAATGCCAAGGGTTGAAGAATTTGAATCAACCCAAACACACGCCCCTTCCAAGTATTTCCTGCAGGCATCCAAGAAAGAAGTAATACAGCATTACCCTACCTGTCTATGAAGAAAAGAATATTAACTACATCTTCAGAATAATTTCCGGTTGGAATATGCAATTTTATCTCAATTACTCCCACTCCCATCTCCTTCTCTCTTTACCAAGTGCCTGAGCCAGCTTATGGTTACATATATTTGTTTTTAGTAGTGTATATTTGAGAGCTCGATTTTTCCACTTCACACCATCCTTTCAGGTGTATATGTTGTCTTTTTGAACATCAAAATGACTGCAGCAACAATGTTCACAATATAAAAAATTACAGCATGAATTACAAATTTGACTCGAAATTGAGCTTTTATTCGTGAATTCGCAATTCCAGGGAGCAACATCACCCGATTTGATATATCTTTTACTAAAAGACAGGGAAAGAGGAGTGTTTCAGACTTCATTTTCTGCAGCTAAGTTTGAACAATAACGATGACCATCATTATCATCTCTTAATAAAACTTCACTCTTCAAATAATGCACCTAAATAATTCTTTTCTCTAAGTTTACTTAATCCTTTTTCATGGCCATCTTCCTGCGAAGGATGTGAAATAAATGACTAACACACAACATTGTACCACAAATGTAAGAAATCCCTATTTCTTTACCTATACAAAGTGGATCTGCTAAAGTTGCACCTCAGAAACTTTGCAACATGCTCAAGGGCCCGACCCAAAATGGGAATCAGAGCGACTGCCAACATCGAACATCAACAAATTATGTGCAATGGACAGGAAGAGCCCGGAATAGATTAAGAAAATAAGGCAGAGAAACTAATAAAGCAGAACTGCAGTAATACAAACATTTGAGGCACAAATGTGAAGAGACAAATGTAAGGCAATAGATGGAGTAGATAAAATCTCTGGTAACCACCACTGACTGAAACCAAACTTGCAAA
This sequence comes from Fraxinus excelsior, assembly GCA_019097785.1. Taxonomy (NCBI): domain Eukaryota; kingdom Viridiplantae; phylum Streptophyta; class Magnoliopsida; order Lamiales; family Oleaceae; genus Fraxinus; species Fraxinus excelsior. Next base: position 2,893,073 of record CM032623.1, on the reverse strand, counting down.
GCCTGCAAATTCCATGCTCTAGGTTTCTGCAAATAATTATCAATTACTAGTACATTGACGTTGTAAAAAATAAATCCATGCACCAACAAATTTATTAAAAAACCATAAACAAAAGACTTGCCCCATATGTTGAATACAAAGAATACAGAGAAGAACAAGCAGTCCCCGTGAGGGAAAGACGGTATGCCCGATTTGACAGATTCTTAGGCACGAGAGGAATGATAGCAAGTACGGCCACAATAAATACCTGCAAAAAATAAAAGAGAACAAAAACGAAAAGGAAACATAAGCTGTCATATATATATATATATATATATATATATATTATTTTTTTATAAAAAAAGCTACTAAGCAGCGGTAAATCACACCAGCTCAGCAATACCCACATTTCCTCACCCCAAAAGGAGAAAAGAAATTTAAAAATAATAGAGTTCTAACTTACAACAAAAGAAGCAACAATCACAAGCTTTTCTAACTCAACTACAAATGAACAATACCAGTCTCATGTTTAATTTCGAATTCAAACAAACAGGCATACTCAGCATTCCCCAACAATAAAGATGCAAGTAATGTCAATTCCATGACTCTAGATCTCTCTCAAAGACTATTCAATCTGGAATCAAGAAGCCGTGAGGAAATTATGGGATTCCCATACACTCTGAAGGAAGCAATAATTACATAAATTCTCAGCGAACTTAACTGTTTTTGAACAGCCAAATATATACATCAACCAAAATTCCCCTAATATAGAGGATTATGAATCATCCCAAGCTGGCTATAAAAAACTTATCAAATTAAAATAGAATATAATTTTTAGTGCATACTCTAAGAACGTTCATGTCGAGCAAAAAATCTGTACACACTCCAGCTACAGGCTACAGATGCATAAATTTAACCAATAAACATCAATTACATGGCCACAAAAGAAAGATGATAGTCGCAACCCGAATCACATAACACGTCATTGTTATCTAATATAGGTAATGTTTTGGTGTAAGAACAAGCTAGCAATAGTAATTGTGATGGAGGAAATCCAAAGATAATTATAGCTACATAGATCTCGAAAACACGATTTCTGTAGGACAATCTTCCCCAGAATACGTTCTGCATGCATCAATCCCAATTACAAAACAGAATTTAGCATACCCAAGCATTGACAGAAACTTGAATGGTTTGTCGATCCCAACGCAATGACGTAGAATTAGGAGGTTGAGCTGTGGATGCCCCTGATGTCCTACCTGTAGACCCTAACATGAATTGAAGCAGTTCAAAGCAGATCTAACCAGAAATGGAAAGCATAACGCAAAGCAAGATTTATTCTGAACTTGTAAAAGTAAATGAAGAAATCTAAGATTTTATACCAGAATCCCGTGAGCGGGAATGATTCTGTGTAGAAGCTGAGGAAGATTGTGATGGTGGCACTGATGGCCTTGACTGCTGAGAAGTACTGTTAATATTGATTGGATCAACAACCAAATCAGGATCCTACACGGTAAAATGCATCAATTCAGCAACACATAATGATCTCATAAAGGTCAAGCAAAAAAAAATAAAAATAAAAATCAATATGCTGCTTGCAAGCTTTTGCTGACTCCTAACCCCACATTCATGTACTACAAAAAGCTAAGGAACCTTCAAAAGTTTTATACTTGAGACATACAACAACAAAAATAATTAAAATTAAAAAAAAAAATCCATTGCTATATCGAAATACATGCCTGCCAACATTTGTTGGTGTCGTTTCATGTATTCATAATCCTTCAAATACCACAAAATGGGAGAACATTAAAGTACTCAAAATGTACCATTTGAAATATATAGTCCACAATCCCAACCATTTCTTTGAACTACAACCAGCAAAACAAATTCACTCTCAAGATTTCTGAGACACGATCCATGGTCAGTATCTCACAGTAATCAATCTTGGATATCAGCTTGATAAACATTCACAAAACTAAATGAGGGCAAATATAAAACTCAAATGGAACAGCCAAACTAGAATAGATTTTAACAACATTCCCTTAGGGCCTACTTGCCAGTTTTTTCCCACTGGTTTTGACTGTGTTTGGGTGGCACTATTTATGAAAGGTTGGAAAATCAGTGTTTGTTAGGGTTCGTTTGATAGGGTCCAAATTTCATGGAAAATGGAAAATATTTTCCATTTTTCCACTTTTCATGTATTTGATATGTCTTTTTTCTAGGGAATCCATTTTCTACCTATTTTCTAGGTACATCCATTTGATGCACATTTGCTTGATTTTGTTTTCTCACCTATTAGATCGGAAAACAATTTCCACCTTTTTTTTTTTGCTTTCTTTTTTTAGCAATGGCAACCAATTCTATCAACCATTGTAAAAAGAATTTTCATTTTTGTTGACAATTTCTATACAAAACAAAGTCAAACGAATATGGTAATTTTTTCTAATTGTTTAAAAAAAAAATTACTTTTTGATAATTGGAACAAATTCTAGACGTATTGGTAGAAAAAATTATCACTTTAATGGACAATTTTCATAAAAATCGAAGTCAAACGGACACCAAACTTTCAACATTTTCCAGATAGAAAATTATATTAATCAAACACAATTAATTACAATTTCCAGTAAAACAAATTCTAGACAATTCAATTCCAAATAAAACATTTTCTTTCCACCCATTTTCAACATTTGCAATCAAACGGATCCTTAGTTTTTTTGGGTATCCATTTTGCGGGTTGTATTTTTCAACTCACCAAATCGTTGGTTTTTGGCCGTCTTTCAATTTTATTTATTTTATTATTATTTTTCAATTTTACCCTCTCTTAAGAAATTATATCCTAAAACGGAATGAAGTTTCGACAATTTTTTTCCAAATTCTCTACCAGCTTTACCCTCTCTAAAAAAATTATTCAAACATATAAAGACATATATGTAATTTTATTCTTTAATAAACTTTCAGATTCGCTGCATTATAAACTCCCAAGCATGAGGTACTTTAAACCGCTACTCAAAACCACCAAATCGAACCCATCATAGATGCCAAAAACAGGTGCTTTAATAAGAAAACCCATAAATTGTACCGCAAAACTCCCAAGCAAGCCCATAGACAATGTCCTTTTTTCTCAAATTCTTGATATTTCTTCATTGTGATAAAGTGGAGACTGCGTAAAATCAACTGAACCCATATGAAATACACTGTAATTACACCCAAATAAAAAGCCAAAAAAAAAAAAAGAGTATTTAAGTTGGGAAAGCAAGTTTTTTCTCTAGATTCGAGATAAAATAAAAACAAAGTGGCCCAATAAAACATTCACTTGGCAAATGATACTCTGGCTCCAGCAAGAATTAATACACACAAGAAAGTTACCAAGAACAAAATAGGAGTAATCTATCAAACCTATTAACTCAAAAAATAATTAAAGAAAAAATTAAGAATACTGTACGATGTATCGCTGGTAGAATTTTTGCTTGAAGTGGTTGGCAACATCGGAGCGGGAGGCCATATTGGGTGGAATGAGGATGTTAGACCAGTAGCCCGCCCATCGTGGGTCATTGTCGTAGTCGTAAGACGCCGCCGCTATTTTCTTCAACTTCTGCGTATCCTCTCCTTCTCCTCCCATCTTTCTACTTGTTTCTTGTCAAAAAACACAAATTTATAGGCATAATTATGCAAATGCTAGTCTTACGCACCCTCACTTCAACGATGAAGGGTCTAGAATAGAAGAGTCGTTTTTTCCCAATTGTACAAGAATTTTCATTTTTTCGTTTTATAATTTTTTATTATTATTATTATTATTTTCACGGAGTCCTGCTGGTCCTCTTGTTACATTCGCACCATTTTTTTCCAGTTTGACCTAAAATCGTGTAAGTAATTTTATAGGCATAATTATGCAAATGCAAGTCTACAAAGTCAGCAAAAAATTATAGTTTTGGACTTTTACCCGTTGTTTGGCCACATTGAAATATTTAAAAAATTTCTTACATTTTTCAAATAAAATAATATTACACACAAATTTAAAAATTTTCATTATTTTTTAATCACACGTTCTCATTTCAATCACTGTTCCAAACTTTATAAGGCCATATTTGATAGGTCAAGTTTTCCATGGAAGATGGATTTTTTTTTTTTTTTTTGTCATTTTCCACTTTTTAGAGTGTTTGATAGGAAACATTTACCAGGTAATTGATATTCCACATTTTATTGGTTTGTCACATTTTCTTGGTTTTTGAGGCAAATCAATTCCCACCACTTAGTGAGAATTAGTTTTCTGGGCATTTTTTTTCAAAATTATAAAAAATTATATCACTTTAATAGACAATTTTTCATGAAAAATAAAGTCAAACGAACACCAAAAGATCCAAAATTTCAATTTTTTTCAGATGAAAAATTATATCAATCAAACATAATTAATTAACAATTCTCAACAAAACAAGTTTTAGACAATTCAATTCCATAGAATTCATTTTCTTTCCACTCAAATTTCGTTCTTGTAATCAAACGAACCCTAAATTCTCCAAAATGGGGGCCAAACAAAGTTTTATATTTGTTTTCGAATTTTATGTGAAAATTTGGAAAACTTAGCTCCTATCTGCCCCCTTTAAATTTATTTGTTGTTTAAGCCCCATTTTTCGTAAAAAGAAAAAATATGTGTTTTAAAATAATGATTTGATGGAGAATGTGTGGCCAAAAATAAAGAAATTTTTTGAATTTGTGTGTAATATTATTTTATTGGAGAATGTGTAGTTAAAAATAAGAAAGAAAAATATATTTTGAAAATAATAGATACCAAACAAAGGTTAAAATTCATTTTTTTCTCCATTTTCTTATCAACCACATATTTTTTAATAAAATAATATTACATATAAATTTTAAAAAATTCATTTTTTTAGCTAAACATTCTCCACAAAATTATTATTTTCCTTATTAAAACGTGAAATAATGGAGCCCAAACCAAAGGAAGCCCAAATTTCAGCATTTTCAAAGTTCCAACACATCAAAACTTTTTACATTATGAATTTAATTTGAAGACAAGGCATATTAGTTCACGAGCAATGTTCTAAAAGACATGTCTAGGCGATATGCAGCGTCGAAAATGTCAAGCCAAGTGGTTTGGCGCCTTATTATCGTTGACCGTTAATGTGTGCCCCTAAGCGCGATAATGTGCATTGTTATCCTTTCTTTTTTTTAAAGTTTTTTTTTAATATTTTCTTTTACAATTATTTTAAGTTAAAACTTAAAGATGATTTTTTTTTATTGTATTTAAATAAGAAAAAAAAACTTTTTTACATTTTTTTATGCATATATCTCGTCTAAACCCGCATATCCCATAACTTGACATCTACGCATCGCCACGCATTACACTTTTTAGAACGCTACTCACGAGCATACAAATGTATATGTGCACAAATGTATATGTGCACAAATGAAAAATGAAAGGGAAACATTTACGTACTACATGCTTTTGAACATGCGATTTACGCTGTAAAGTAGATATATGATAATATAATTATAATTATTCCTCAATATATTATAAATGTATGATTTTTTATTTGTTTATTAATTGTTTAGTGAGAATTAAAATTATTTTTTTAGTAAGTTTTAATATAAATTGATGAAATGTGTGGTTGAAAAGTTGACAATTATTATTTCTCATTCTTTTCTATTTTTGTCATACTCATTTTTAATCACACATTTTTATAACAAAATATTTTTCACGTGAATTCAATTTTTTTCTTTCTAACCACACGTTCTCTTAAAATTTATTATTCAAAAACTCATTATTTCCTAAAAAAAGAAGAAAATTTTATGTCAAACTGGGTTTCACGAGTAACCTTTTCTTAGCACAGAAAGGGATACCGTGCGGCAGTAGTCTGCTCCGCTAGACTACCTTCCGCATATTCATCGGTCGCGTCGAGACGAAAGTAAATTTTGATTACAATTTTAAGAAAGCTTGCAACATGAAACTGAACACAATGGAAATAATATCTTTATTGATTGCTAAAAAGCAAGACATTACAATAGACGAAAGCAGGAAATTACAAATGGCTAGTGCAGGGGGAAAACACTAGTAAGCTTGAAAATGTTTGAAAGACCAATACCCCCTATAATTGATTTCGGAACAAAAACTCAAATAACGGGAATAGCCGTCATTTGGCTCTAGAATCATACTTTTTCTTTTCTATTTTCTATCTATTTTACGAATTAAATAAATATTTACAACACGGGGCTTAAGCAAAGCTGCAGCCCGTGACATTCTCCCCCATTTGTTTTGGCGATGTCCTCGGAGCCATTGAGTATTCTGCTCGCTGTTGCATCCGCTCCATTTGACCAAGTACTCTTGAAGATATTTCCCAGAAGCTTGAGTAGTTTGGTAGCCAAGAATCTTTTCAACAACCTTCATCTCTGGTAGTTTCACTTTAAGAACTGGTTGCTTCAACTCTGCAGACTTCTTATACTGTCTCTGATCAATATCTACAATATGAGGGAGTAACGGTTGTTGGCCAGTAGAAATTTCAAAAGGACTCTTATTGGGAGAAGAGCTCTTTTAAACATTGAGATGCATCCAAGCCACATCCGTAAGTTTCACCCGAATTTCATGCGAAGCAGAGGTAAAGTGCTGAAAATAGTCTTCCAGCATAGAATTGAACTGCTCTGTCTGTCCGTCTGATCTTCGGTGAATACTAGCATTAATGCTCAAAGTTGAATCAAGAAGTTTGAACAACTCGGTCCAAAATATGCCAATAAATCGAGAATCTCGATCGTTGACGATAGGCGATCCCCAATATTTGATAATAGGCTTGAAGAAGAGTTGAGCTGTCTCTTCGGCTGATACATACTTGGGCGCTGTGTTGACCGTCGAATCTTTAGATAAGCAATCCATCCCGATGATGATAGTGTCAAAGTCTTCAACTCTTGGCAATCCACTGATGTAGTTCGTCGATCCACTTTCGACTGATTCATTCAGGATGGAAAGGGGCTCCAGTGAGCCGGTTGTCTCTTCGATCTCCTCTACTCGAAGAGAGCACAAGAATGAGGGTTCATTTCTCTTGAAACCCTTACCGTATTGCATGGCTGAGATGCCTTTCTCGCTAGCTTTCCCAACCTGTGTGGGAATAATGAATGGTTTGCTCTCCATCATTATTAGTGAGTCAGAATGCGGCAACACTGCTGTCTTTGTATCCCACAGATATTCCAATCCGAGAATCAGCTTGAAGTCATCCATCTGAACTACTGACAAATTTGTCCTTCCTTCGAATGGACCGACTTTGATCGGCACCGATTGTGCTATTCCTACTATTGGTTGAGCAACAGAGTTGATCGCTTTGACTTTCCCCTTACCTCTCTCCAGAAGAAGTCCGAGCCGCTCTACTTCGGAACTTGCGAGGTAATTGTGCGTGGCACCAGTGTCCACCATAGCCCTGATTGGCTTTCCATTGATCCTCACATCAATGTACATTAGGCATTTAGCATTGCAAGTGCGAGCCTTCGATTCTTCCATCTTCGGCTCTTTCGAGGGACCGACGTCCCTTTTAGTATTTCGGTGCAATAGTGTATTGCACGAATGCGAGAGTGCACCAATTACATCCTCGTCTCCTTCGGAGTCGGTGTCGCCACGACAGCTAGCTTGTGGGGTATTTCGCTTCGAACCTGAGCCCCCGGTTGCCAGTTGACAGTATGCATTCACCATCCATTTCTGAGGACACTCCGCCACTCGGTGAGGCCCTTCACATAGAAAGCATTTTAATCTAGGAGCGACATCAGATCTGCCCTCCTTCGCCTTTCCATGATTCCAGTCAGAACTGGAACTGCCGTTATAGTTTCCTTGACGGTTATTTTGGCAGTTTCCCTGCGAGTTACTCTGGCGGTTGCCTTGATAGGGTCCTCCCCTATTATGAGAGTAACGCTCTCCCCCATTTGAGTTCAAGCTCGGTCTGAAAGGTCTCCTTCCACCTTCAGCCGCTTGACTATTTCCTGAATGTCGATCCTCTCTCGACTTAGGTTAATAGTCACTTGCACATTTGACAGCTCTCATAGCTGCGCTCAAATCAGTGACCTTCTGTCTCTGAAGTTTCATGCGCATCCACGGTTTCAACCCTTCCATGAAGGTGAATAGCTTATCCTTCTTGACATATCTCTGATATTCAGCATATGCCCCGAGAAGGCCTTCACATACTCCCGATTGAGCTTGTGTGTCTCAGTACTCGTAAGGCCCGACGTGCCTCATATTCCACATTCTCTGGGAAGAACTGAGATCTGGTTGCTTCCTTGAGAAGATCCCAAGAATCAATTCGAATTCTGTTGGCCTGAATGTCAACATACTTGGTTCGCCACCATAGCTTTGCATCTCCACCTAGATACATGGTAGCTATTGTGACCTTTCTCGCTTCGTCCCTGATCGACGCCGCAAGAAAGTATTGTTCCATATCGAACAAGAAGTTCTCAACTTCTTTAGCATCGCGTGCACCTCCGTAGGTACACGGTTCTGGAATTCTGAGCCTATGCACCGGCTCATGTGCGATGGCTTGTCCGTTGCCAATCGCGCGCTGAAGAACTAGTAACTGAGTTCTCAACGCTCCCATCTCATCCTGCAAATCAGGTATGATAGCAACAGCTTCAGTCATAGCTGCGCATGCCTCTTGGCATTCATCCAGTTGGATGCGTAATTCCTGATTTTCCGTCTGTGCCGCCTCGGCCTTATCCCCGAGGTTCTCCATGGCAAAACACAACCTAGTGTTCGTCACCTCAAGCGCCTCCAAACGTTGTCGGGTGTTCCTCTTTTGAACATCTACCACCTCCGTGGTGTTCGAAGAATTTGGATCAGTTTCCATAGCTTTCTTAACGAGATCTTGAGCCGCAGCTCTGATACCAACTTTCACAGGTAACCTTTTCTTAGCACAGAAAGGGACACCGTGCGGCAGTAGTCTGCTCCGCTAGACTACCTTCCGCCTATTCCTCGATCGCGTCGAGACGAAAGTAAATTTTGATTACAATTTTAAGAAAGTTTGCAACATGAAACTGAACACAATGGAAATAACATCTTCATTGATTGCTAAAAAGCAAGACATTACAATAGACGAAAGCAGGAAATTACAAATGGCTAGTGCAGGGGGAAAACACTAGTAAGCTTGAAAATGTTTGAAAGACCAATACCCCATTTAATAGACTTCGGAACAAAAATCCAAATGACGGGAGTAGACGTCATTTGGCTCTAAAATCATACTTTTTATTTTCTATTTTCTATCTATTTTATGAATTAAATAAATATTTACAACACGGGGTTTAAGCAAAGCTGTAGCCCGTGACACTGGGCCAAGTTCTAACTCATAATCACGACTTGACCGAAACTTTTAATATTTGTTAAATTTAATAAATAACTTTAGTTTTAAAAAAAATTAATAAATTAATTATTCGCCTTTACTTTATTTTTAGATTTTTTTTCTTTTTAGTTGTATAAATTAAAAATTCATATTTCGATCTTTCTCCAAAAAGTTTGGGGGCCAGATTTTAATTTATATTTTGAAGCTATAATAGTATAATTCAAATTTTGTGAGAGCCCCATTTGGTCCCATTATCTCAAAAATTTATTATTCTTTATCTTATTTTTAACTATACAATCTTTCATAGAGCTTGTTTAATGTACATTTTGGGAGTAAGAATGTATTTTTACTGTTAATGTAATAGTGAATATGTAGTTGAAAATGAATGAAATGTTATTGATGTGATGAAAATATTATTTTATTGAAGAATATGTTGTTGAAAATGAGTAGAAAAATGAAAATTAGAAAATTAATGTAGCTCAAACATGTGCATAAAGTAATATTATACGTAATTAAATAATTTTTCATGCTCTAAAAAAATATTATTCTAAAAATTATAATTTAAAATAATGGGAGTCAAATTGGGTTGAGCCCTTGGGCGTCTGTCCTTGGGCCTGGCCAAGGAGGGTTTTCCAAGAATAAAATTATCATTTTATTGTTGAAGTGAATCTATCTGACGTGGCTAATTCTTTTTAAAAAGGGTATTTTGACGGGAATGGAGTGATAGGTGAGATGGTAACATTGAATCAATTGTTTTTTTTGTACATAACTATCTATGATCCTACCAAAAATCACACATGTTGATTCTCGAGCTTAACAACTGAGAATGAGTACGAACGAGATGTTCCGGTACCTGAAATAAAGGTATCGATGTGTGTTCTCACCGCCCCTTCGATACTTAAGTCAGATGGAGAATTTGGAGAGAAAATATGTATGTAAAAACATACCTGAATAATGATTCGATGGCCCATATTTATAGAGTTATGTAGCAGTACACTTCAAGTAGGACTTATCACCTTATTTTTAGGAAGTATTGTTGCGATAAGTGTTGGAATAAAAACAGAAGTCTTGTCTTATATTACGTATAATATCTTCCAGAGTAGACTCCTCATAGACCTAGAATTCTGAGGTAGATCTTTTTTTACCACATCATTGGCCCCCATGCATTTACTCCTACGGCCCGTTGATTAGGGGTGGATGCACATAAGCTCGATACGTAAAATAGTCAGGCTCGTGAAATGTCCTTGGGGTGCCTGTTCGTAACAGGTCTTTGAGGTGTCTGCTCGTGACAGGTCTTCTAGGTGCTTGTGCATGGCAAGACTTTTAGATGCTTGCGCGGGATAAGGCTCTGATGTGCTTGCACGTGGCAAGACTTTGGTGTGCTTGTGCGAGGTAAGGCTCCGATGTGTTTGCGCGTGTCAAGGCTTTGGGTGTTTGTACGGGGCAAAACTTTTTGTGTGCTTGCGCGGGGCAAGACTTTGGTGTGCTTACGCGGGCCAAGTTTTTGAGGTGCTTACTCATAGGCAAGACTTTGAGTGCTTGCAATAAGAAATTTACGAGATATGGCTCGCCTTCAATAATGAAAAAATCACAATTAATAAGAAAGTCACGAGCTAAGGTTTGCTACTGCAATAAGAAAACCATGAATAATGACTCGCCTTCAATAAATAAGAAAAATCCCACAAGCTCACCTTCAATAAATAAAAAATCCACGAGCTATCTCTCATCATCAGCAATTGGAATAATAAATGAAATCTTTAAATAAGAGAAATCCAAACGATGCATTTTGCCAAATAAATGTTGCATGCCAAGGCCATTTAAAATATATATGTGTAGTAATCGATAACAATTCATTTCCAGCAATCAGATTAAGCTTCGTTACCATCCTCTTTTTACAATTCTCCTAAACATTTGACATGGAGAATTTCTTGAATAGTTGCTTAATAATTAAGAGGCAAGAAAATAATTTTGAAACCCCAAACTCCTTAAATGGGAATAAAAATCTACAAAATATGAGCGTCCACATAAAGAGCACCAATAGATATTCACTGGATGCCAAACCATCTTTGCAAGTTAATGAGAATAAAAAATGCCAATAGAATACAACGGGCATTTTAATTGGTTTCATCCACTTTTGAATTTATAATACTTCATAGGCACTTTACTTCGGAGACCAGAATGATAAGAGTATGTTTATCCTATCCCAGAGAGAAATGGGGAGCTGTCTTGTCCAACCAGGTGCTCAAAATGCTACGATGAAGATGTTTCATCTTTGCAGTTAGCAAAGGGCATGGAGAAGCTTCCAGAATTCATTACAGTTATGATGCTTGTAAAGTTGTCTTTCTCCTTCGTTCAATTCCATCGTATCTAGTTAGCATCCATCAACCTCTCTGCAATAAAAAAATGTAAATTGGAAGCCACTCGTAATTCTTTATGTGAAAATCATCCATCGGCGAACTCATCATCAGTAGTGCATTGCGGCAGCTTCAACTATGGCAACTGGAATTCACAAAACCTATTAGTTATTTCTATAATAACCACAGAGGCTTTAATAAGTCATGGTTGGGAAGAATTTTGGCTTGGACATTTCATCAAACAACTGGGGTACAACCGTGATACTATATCAATTTTGTAATTCAATCCTCGAACCCACAAAATTTCACAGCAAGACTTGCACAAACTTCAATACATTTTCCAACCAAGCATCGGTCCCTTGTCGTAGCACTGATTCTTGTTGTTTTTCTCTCCATTGCTCGAATTGGAACATTATATTTCCCCTGGATTCATGTTCATATGCGAAAAGATAATTAGTTTAAAGCCTGCAACTGCCTTGAAGGTCACAGTTTGGAGTTGCCTTTGTAATAACTAATAACATTGTAAGTTGTGGAAGCCTTTCCTCTGACAAATTTGGACTCTGCAATGTTGATTGCTGTTTCATTAGTACTTTTTGTTGGACACAAAATCAATCGCTAGGCTCGGTCGTCAGGAAACAAAGCTTCAAGACCACATACTCAGTCGCTAAACTCGTGATTTAGCAAATAAAATAAACCATTCCAGACCTTTTACTCGTCCATCCTGTTGGTTTAAATTCTATAAATTTGTATCAGGAACTGTTGGGAACCTACTTAATCATGCGCAGCGGAAGAAAAGCAAATTTCGATTCCCAAATAAGGATCTGCTTTATGCTTAGATAGAAACTGTGTTTAGAATAATACCTTGATGAATTCTGCAAACTCTTTTGCTGATTCACGAACTCCAATGATCACGATCTACAATCCAAGCTGTCCAATTGTCCAGCCTCCAATGGTGATCCACACAGAGAATAAGAATGACGGCTAGGGTTTTCTTTTCTCGTGCTAGCAAGAATAATGAATAATCCATTAGGTTTTTCAAACCCTAGCAGCCTATTAATATAAGTCCAAACGGGCTGGCTCATCTCTTAACTTAACCCGGTCCAACAATTAATTAATCAAATTAATTAAATCCGGTCCATGAATTAATTAATCCAATTAATTAATTCGGCCTTATTAATAAGCAACCCAATTAATTAATTATTCAACATTTGTCAATTAATTAATTGGTAAATCTCATTCTTCTGATTCTCTTTTGTGTGTGACCCATTAGGTTCCCGATCACGATATCTAACGACGTGAATTATTATTTTGATCTAATCAAAATTAATAAATTAAAATACCATTTTTAATTTATTTATCATCAATTTACATTCGTCGTCCCAGATTGACATCTAGCAATGTGTCAGGGCAATACATGTGACGGGAAATGTCACGTGACATGACAAAACCAAACTTGTTCGTTATCATGAAACTATAATCCCTTCGTCAATATGATCCGATCAATTACGAGATATGGACGTGTGTCAATCTCAATTATCGATCATATCTTTTATCCTACTGTTAAGTAATGTAAGTCGAAAACTCTTTTCCGACTTATGAGTTCACCTTGGCCAAGGATTTCATTATCAACTTAACTGGATGAAATGTAGATCATAATCTCTTACTATCTAAGAGTGACGAATCTTCTATTGATCATTCACAACCTTCATATGATTCTTGACATACCCGAACGATGCCGTATTAGCGACCCTTGACAGAAGCAACATCCGACATCACCAAAGCATGACTGTCCTCACATAAGGCACTATGATGACCTCAAGTCAAAGGACCAATTCCACTACCGAACGTTAGAGATTAACCACTGACACTCAGATAGTTTTCCATGTGGAATCTCTCAGCGGGTCTCCAATGTTTTGTTCTATAACAAAACATTCACGTGTTCATTCAAGTGTCTCCACACTTTAGTTTGTAAGATCAACTACTTACTTCATAAGTAAGAAATGCCACACGTGATGGTCTATCCGTAATAACGATATCCGTATCCCGTTATTACATACGACCACGGACGATTTAAGATTCAGTCATATGTAATTCATATCTCACAATCACAACTCCTTGTGATTAACAAATCATCAAGACTTGAATCTACGGATTCTATTATTTAATTAATTAGAATATTAATTGACATAAATAATAGATATTGCCATAAATATGCATCGGTTATATATAAATTAAAAGTGCTTATGTCCAAAGTTGATTGGACCTAGGGCATAACACTTACAGGAACCGCCTCGACGACTACCGTCGAAGGTTATGGTGGCCTGTGGTTAACTCGAAAGTTCTAACAGATGTTGATAGTAGCTTTGATGACGGCGACTAAAGATCCAAACACGGCTCTTCCCTTTTCTCTTCTATTTCTGCTTCAGTGGTTATTTTATATACCTGATTTAGGGTGGACCTGGAGCTTTCGATCATGACCGGATGTAGTAGAATGGTGAGGTTGTTTCAAATATATTACAGCTGGAGACATAGCATAGCTACCACCGATTGAGTGATAAAAAGTCAGATTTGGTTGTTTGATTTTAGAGGTTTTCCCTATTTTTCCTCCAATCTGAATAATGGACCTTCTTGACCTTATGAACTCTTATCTTTTCCAGATCTAACTTTTTCCCTTCTTCCTTCCGTAGATCTACAACGTGGAGTCAAAAGTAATCCGTCCTAATCCATATTTCCCGGTGGCCATCTACATGTTTCTCAGAAATCTATTATCGACTTTTTCCTACGTGTTCTCTTCGTGGTTAACCGTAATCGTTTCCCACAGACGGCGTCAATGATGTTACCAAAAATTGCACCTGTTGATTCTCGAGCTTGACGACTGAGAATGAGCACGTACGAAATTTTTCGGTACCCGAAACAAAGACGTCAAGGTGTGTCCTCGTCGCCCCTCCCATACTTAAGTTAGACAAAGAATTTGGAGAGAAAATATGTATGTAAAAACATACCTGAATAATGATTCGAGGGCCCATATTTATAGAGTTAGGTAGCAGTACACTCCAAATAGGACTTATCACCTTATTTTTAAGAATTATTGTTGCAATAAGTGTTGGAATAAAAATAAAAGTCTTGTCCTATATTACGTGTAATACCTTCAAGAATAGACTCCTTATAGACTTAGAATTTTGAGGTAGATCTTTTTTTACCACATCAATTTATATAATGTTGTATATAATAATGATGTGTCAAAATATGAGTTGAAAGTTATTTAATTGATGAGATTTCGCTACGTTATCTATTTGTAAATTACTATGTACGTTGGCACAACTCGAATTGGATTGGGTATTTTTTTCTTCTTTTTATAAATTAATTAATTCAATCCCTTTGAACACATGATTAAGCCTATGGCTGTTCGTGGGTCGGTTCGGTTCTAAAATTTTCGAGTATTTAATAAATGGAAATGTCATGTCCAAATATAATTATGGAATTGTTTGGGTTTGGTTCGATTCGATGTTCCGTATTATAGTTAAATTTTTTAACATTTACAGTAACACTACATAAATATAACTAATAACATTTTATTCGTAACTTTTACAAATTAACGTAGTCCAATTCAAAAATATATAAATAACTAGCTGTCGAATAATACTAATTTAATGCATACAAATACCAAAAGTAAATATCCATATTAAAATGTCGGTGATCCACATCAATAAAATATCGGTGATCCATATCAATAAAGTATATTGACAATTATGACTGGACCAAACACGTTTCAATAGGGAATTTTACATTGTAGATCTCTCAAATTAATGACAGTTCCAAGCTCTATTTATGCTACATTTACCCCTAAAATTAAAAATGAAAACGACAACAAATAACATAAGAATTATAAATCAAAAATCCTCTCCTAGAAAAGAACTTCATACCAGATCCCTATTATGGAAGTTGAACACGATTATAAAAACAAAACTTGTATAGTTTTTAAATAGATGCATAAATGGGTACCAAACTTAGAACTATTGCACCGGCGCGGCCGTAGAAAATGAAAATTGCTTAGGGTTTCAAGAGAGAGAAATGGTCTTAGAATTTTATCTCATTTGAAGGCTTTAAATTTAATGAGCAAATTCAAATAGTCATGTAGTCATATCAATTATTAAGATATAATTATGGCGGATGTCCATAATCTTTATAAAAGCTACAAATGGATCCCAAACTCCACATTTTTTTGTCTTTAAAATGAGCTTTAAAATGATATTACTTTAAAATTAAAATTATGAAATGATTTGATTTATTTAATTAATTTGTTAATTTATTTAGAAAAAATAAAATAATTTAATTAATTCAATAAAAAAATTTATTTAGTTTTTGTTCTTATTCGATTCTTGGTCTAAACTTGAGACTTGACACAAATCTATGAGTTCTAGATTCGGATACCCGTCCGAATATTTACCTAACGATAGCTCATTTTTTCTTAGCTCAAGCATACGGGCCCAAAAATCATCGCCACGAAAGATGGCAGGATTACTAGCATGGGAGGCGGAGGTAGGAGCGACGAAGAGAACGATCAAGATTCCATTCCACTAATCTTCACTCCCGAACAACAAACAGACAGACGTTCAGATACTGGATCGAAAGGCTGCTTCCTAGAACCGTTCGATCCAAGAACTACGCAGAGATTGCCCCATCCGGACATCTCGCAACGCCTGCCACACCTCCACGCGCACTCTCTCGCATCCAACGCCGCTCTCGCTCTACAACTTAACGCCCACCCCACCACTAAACAACAGGTTCTTCCTTCTATTCTTATGGTTTCATTACATAAATTAGTCACTTTTATGGGTGTTGGTTTTTTTATTGCGAAATTCGTATTTCTATACATTTTTGAATTTTAAGTTCTCAGTTTATCCATAAGAATTTTGGTGCTGGACTTCTGACGATTTCCTAAAAGACAGTGTTATTGGACAAAACCCTAAAGTTTTGGGAACTTGATCTTTTTTTTATTGATTTTTGTATTTTAACAATTCCCAGGGACGAAAAAGGTGAATATCAAAAGAGTTTAAATAACTGGAGGCTGTACAGAAGCTCAAAGCATAATTCCAAGTATTGTAATGCAGTAATTTTCAGTATGATTCCAAGCTGTGGTTCACGTATGTATTTCTTTAAGTGGTTTGGCTTCTTTGTTTCATTTTTAGCCTATACCACTTCATGAAATGATGCATTATTTAGTAATGGGATTTTTCTTTGGAACATCATCCTTAAGTAGCTTTTGGTTTAGTGGATGTTGAAAACTGATCATTTATTGTAATTATCCTCACAGGCACAAATATAAGAAGTTAGGTTGCATGAAGAAAACACTGAGTATGAAAATGCTATATCGAATTGTGAAAATAAAATACAGGAGAAGTTGCAGGAAACAGATGTGCTTCAAAGTAAATTGAAGGTTAAAACTATGTTTCAAAGCTTTATGGGTTTTGCGAGTTTTTAGAAAATTTTTAGTTCCTTTTAGTTGCTTCCTGATACGCCAATATCTGTAACAGTGTACACGGTTCAAAAAGTAGTTTCTGCACAATCAATCTTTACTTTTGTTATCTGTTCAGGTTCTTATGAGCTCTATTAAAAAGAGATATAGAAGTAATTTCATGACAAAAAGAAGAAAACTCTTGTTAATATGGATGTATATTTCATGTCATTTTTAAATTTTGCTTCCTTTTTTGCTCATTTAACTATAATTTAGATACTATTTATGAAGAATGTCACTGTAATCTTTCATTTAAAATTTCTTTCTAACCTAAAACCTTGATATAATTCTGATATAATAGCTTTTAGTCTGGTTCTGGGCTCCTGTCTTTGATGAACCATACTGGAACATGAACAAGACTGGACTTGAACTCTACAGGAACAATGAAGATATGGTTACATAAAAGTTCACAACTATTCATTGAGGTAGAGGCTTAGAGATTCATTGATGTTGATCTTTAATCTTTGAAACTCATGTACATAGACCTTGTTTGGTATGGATTAAAATCAGATTTTAATCTAAGTCAAAGTCAAACAATCAATATTAACCACATCTTTAATGGTCCCACACATTTCAAAAACTTCTATCACAATTTACTAAAAATCTAATTTTAATCCTCACCAAACACCCTCACATTCCCATTTGTTTCTCTACACATGAGGACGACATTCAACATGTTAGCAATAGTTTCTAAGCAATAGGAAGTCACACTATTGCAATTTGACTAAATAATTTTCTTCTTCTCATTATAATCAGAACTGTTTTGCAACTCAAAATTTATTCAATTATCACTTGGTTTGATATAGGACAACACTGGGAAAAAGTTTTGTTGAAGCTGTGTACATATGCAATAGTAGTGGTTTTGGCATCAATTTTATGGCCAACAACAAAATTATTGTATTAAGGTATAAAGAAGTAAACATGGCATGTTTAGTGAGGATAGAGGTCAATTTGGTGAGTATGAACTATGTCAAGAGATTAGAATTTGCTTCTCACGTTTTAGGGTTGCCTTTTGAGAATTTTTTTTTGCCTTCAATAATGACTTTAGGTGGCAAAAGAGAGTGAAAGTAGATTTGGCTTTATCCCGGTTAATGCAAAAGTCCGGTAATTAAAACTAGAAATGACCACAATATTTTCTACTCATCAATTCTAGTAAAATTTTACTATTTCTGTCGTCAGGTGATTCCTATTAGCATTCACATTAGAACTTCACTTCCTTGTTTGACCAGAATACTGGAACACCTGTGGCTTGCCTATGTCACTAGCTACATGAAAATGCCAAGAACAGAATGGTCTTGTGTGTGAAAATTGCTTTGGTTCGCATCTTCACAAGTCCTCAGCGATCTTAATGTAATGAGCTATGGGAAATTTTCTTACCACACTTTACTCTGTAGTATTTCATTTTTTTGCAATCAACACGTTTCTTTCTTTTACTTCACAATTCTACCTACCACCGAAATTGACTCACTACTACAAATGTCAAATATGACGAGCTGCGAATGCCCATTTCGAGTTAACATTGCCTGATTATCACATACTCTCGTTACAAAATACTAAAATGAAATATTTTGAAATACTATGGGACTTGTGAGAATCTATGGACAGAGAATCTTCTTTCACACGAAGAAGGCTCGTTGCTCTTTTGGTCTTTCTGGTATCAATGGCAATGAAAATTGTACAGGCCACTCTTTTGTACAGTGTACACAAAGCGAAGTTCTCAGTCTGAGTGGAAATTACCTGCTAACAGTTTAAATGGTTTCCAAAGCTTATCTCAAGTACACAGGTGCCCACATTCATATTAAACTGTTATATACGTTGAGAAATTAAAAATTCTAAATGGAAAGATGAAGGGTACGTTTGAGCCCCATTTTTTGGGAAAATAGATTTTGCAATAGTGATTTTTCGAAAAATGTGTGGTATAAAAGTAGGAAAAAGTTTTGGGTTTATGTGTAAAATTATCTTATTGGGAGAATATGTGGCTGAAATGAGTTTGAAATGAATGGAGTTCAAACAGGGGCGAAGGAAACAATAGATTTAGGGAGAATTAGGACAGAGTTAGGAACTCTTCAAATTTATAAGCGGTAGTAGATTTCTCCATATTTATGAAAAAGGGCGAAGACATCTACATAAGAATATTGAAGAAGCATGGTTTCACAGATATTGTGACGCACTTGACTATAATAGGCATTACAGGTTCATTATGTTACACTTCGGAGTTTGGATATAGATACTTATCTACCCAAAAGCTTAGAAATCTATGTTTGATATGTTGCAGAATGTTATTTTGAGCCTCACGATTTTATTTTTTTCGTTCCATACTGTTTCCTTCAGATTTTGGATTTTTGTATTTGTATATCTGAAGGATTACACAGTCAATGTTTTTAAAAATAAGGGATATTGTTACATTTATTTTCACGGCTTTTCTTTATAATTCCTCTTTATTTCTTCATATGGGTGTAGAAACAAATCATTTCATTATTTTGAAAACATGCATTAATTTTATATTAATATGTGGTCCTATTACTTATAATGTCTGTTTGACTGATAAGTTAGTTTTCTTCTACTGATGGAGCCCGGAGGATTCTAAGAAATTATTGCATTGTTTTTGATAATTTGCTCTAATTTAGGATTCTACTTCTTGAATTAGATTAGTTTTATTTTGAGATTCTATTTCTAAAAATTAGGCTACATTATGAATTGTATAAATATGACCACTATTGTCTGTTAGAAAGGGGTTTTATTGTAAAAATAATTCACTTTCTCATGGCTGAATTCTCGTTGTTCTATTCTAACACGAATGAACGAGCTAAAGTTCTTTGGTATTCCGTGTGAATCAACAAGTTTTTTACGTCTATTTCTTGATATTCACGAGTTCATTTGCGCTTGAGCGGCTTCCCTGCACCATATATCTATGCATTTGCATGAGTATATAGAAAATAAAATAAAAATAAACTAACTTAGTTAACTCCAGATTGGTTTGTTATAGAGCGTGTTTCCAATGCAGGAGAGTAGGGCCAATGCATGGACCCAGATACATTTTCATCATCTTTGTGATTGAAAACTTTCTGATCAAAGTTAATTTGTAGTAGTTTGGCGTTGTGATTTACCTTTATATCGGTTACTTTATCCTTAAATTCTTCTTTATCTGATTTTATATGCTAATAGATTTTGTCTTCCAGGAAATGGACTTAATTGAAGAGAACATAATAGCTGGGCTGGAACGAGACAATCTGCAGGGGCTGCAAGTCGGCCACGAAAATCAAATGAACCGTTTACTGAATCCCAATTGGTCATGGAAGCTCAAGACAACACAGAAGCTCCCAGACTGTCATAGTTGGAGAAGTTAGAGATCAAAGAAAAAAGAACTGGTTGGTTGGATGATTCGTTATGTCTAATTGAGTTGTATTTTTGTATGCAAATGAATTTGAATTGATGGGTCTTATGTTTCTTCCTAGGCTTTGATGGAAGACACTGTTCAAGACTTGGAGAAAAAGTGGGCACAGGTTTGAGCTAATGTATTGAAGCAACCTACTCCAGGTATATTTTTTCTTCTATTATGTAGTATGGAACGTAGGTTGCAAGTATTGTGCTTTAAATTTGTTTCCTTTCCTTGCAGCTCAGAGAGAGAAAGCACTGGATAAACAGCTTCACAGCCTAATTGAACAACTTGCAGCTGAGCAGGTTAGAATTTATAAATTTATCTAAATTTCGATGATGTAATAAGCTTTTCTTTGGGCAATCCTTGTATTGGTGTAATCAATTTGTGTTCTTTAAAGTGACATTTGGTGTAAACTTAGTGTACTAGGTTTTCTCTCTCTTTTTTTTTTTTTTTTCCTCCTCCACATTTCAGGCTCATGCAGAAGGCCTTGTCACTGAAATTCATCTGAAGGAGATTGACTTCGAAAGACTAAATGGTCTATGGAAAAGAATCGAAACGAGCAACGCAGATTTGCATACAAAAAGGAATAGGATTGGAAGAAGCGGCTCTGACAGGGGATTTGTTGCTTTTGATTACACTGTTGATCCTTGCCACAAGCTTCCTTTCTATATAGCCAGTCGAAGTGGCAGTTTGCAGAGATGGATGCTACTCAGGTCGGCTTTTGTGCTCTACATTTTAGCTCTGCATGTATTGGTTTCCATAAAGATTTCATTCTAAACCCCCTCTGTTGTACCAAATTTGTCTATATTGTTGAAGTCATTACCAGTTCTAACATCAATACATTCTCATGTAAATATCTGCTCCTGATTGAACAAAAACTCGGTGTGCTTAGTCAAACTATTGGCTCACTTTTAACAAAGAGGATGAAACTTAACTGTAGTTGTGCTCCCCAGCTATATAATTATTTTTCCTCTTCTTTCCCACCCCTGTGACTTTATGATTCTGCCACCACGTTAAGTTACTTGACAATTGGCATTAGAAGCCTGATTTTGTTTCAAATTGTGAGAACGAGATCAAGGGTTAAGAGAAAGTGGACAAGCTGAACTGCAGAAGAATAACATAAAGCAAGTTTGATTATGGCCTTTTTATCCTTTTCTTAATTTCTATGAATTCTTCTTTGATCACTTTCATAACTCAGATATTTCTTCTGCTGTCTGTCTGTCTTTTTTCCCCTTGTGGTTCTTAGGGTGCGGGTGTTGATAAATTCATGACTTTTATCTGATTGGGATCAACAACTCTAGGTGCTCTTTTTCTCAAGTCACACTACTTGTGTCGAATTCAAATGCTAAAAGAAATATTTTTTGGCAGCTGGATGGTCCTACATGAATTCAACTGTGGAAAATAGTCTGAGACTAGATCGTTATTAATTTTTATGATATGCCACGTTCTTTTGCTGATACTTGTTGATTGAAGGACACTTGAGGGATAGGTTGGTCTCTGTTTGATATGGAATGTTAGGCTCTAAGCTGACAGTAGAAGGATAAAGTTTCTTCTGACAATTATAAGAGCTGTGTTTACATACTTTTTGGTGGCAGGGAAAATAGCTATATTTGGTGCACGCCTTCTCTCAAGTTATCGTAAAAGCTAGCTTCGAGAGTGTTGTACAATCACGAGCATATATGCAACTTATTAGTTATTGCTTAATTTATCATCAAGGCTTTTGAAGTTACTGCAACATAAGATTTTCATTCATTCTTGAGATGGGCTATTTGCTATGTCTGTGTTGTAAATAACCCACTTATTTTCTCAATATTTTTTTTCCCTGAACTTCCAGGGCTAAAGACATGTCGCGAATCCTCTTGAAAGAGAGGGACGGGGTTTCTCTCACTTATAGCATAGGGGGCCCTAGTGGGAGGCTTTTGCCTGCCAAAGTTGGCTCTTCCATAATCAACGCATGTAGTAAAAATTCATTCTGAGTGTCAACTGCGCTGGCAAGCTCCAGTGGACACAGTTAGCTAGAGTCTTATTGACATAGAACATAATTGAATAAGAACGAGATTGAGAAAGAAAGAGGAAGAGAGAAGAAACAGAAAAGAGGGAGAGAATAGAGAGAATTTAGAGGGAGATACTTAATTCAATGTCAAAGTCGAACTATTGTAATGTATAAACCCTCTTTATTTAGTTTCGACTAATCTAATCAAGTAGAAAAATACTAGAGAACCTATTAACTACGTTTCCTAAAATGGTAGGGGTGACAATAAGCTGAGCCGACCATCCAAGTTTGACTCGGCCCAAGGAATGAGGCGATCTTGGCTCGACCCTTTGGCTGTGGGCTAAGCTGAGCTGCGACGGGTTTTTTTTTTTTTTATTTTTATTTTTTAAGAAATTAACAAAATAAGCTTAAAAAAGCAATTTCTTTAAAGAAATTAATAAATAAACCAAAAAAAAAAAAAGTAAGCTTGGCTCAGTCCATGACTCATCTAAAAATGAGCCATAGCCGAACATGGACTGACCGGCCATCGGCTTAGCCCCTTTGCTACTCCTAAAAATAAGTATCCAATTTGGAAAGTAAATAACTAATAAAATACTAGAAAATCTATTAAATAAAATCTTAATTCCGTTTCCTAAAATAAGTATCTAATATAAAAAGTAAATTAAATAATATCTCTAATAGGATTCCCATCATATCTTCCTGGTAGAACTCGATTATGTTGCAATATTCTCCAAGGAGACTAATCTTCTGTTCTAACCGAGTATCTATATTGAACTATTGATCAAACTGACGTAGGGAGCTCTTAAACAAAGATTCATAATGAGAATTGAGAAGAAAGAGAACAGAGAGATTTCATATGGAGAAAGTATGAGTTTCGTCAATAATCAAGTTTAACTATTACAATGTATAAGCCCCCTTTATTTAAGGTTTAAACTAGTCTCATTTGAGTAAGAAAATACTAGAAAATCTATTAAATAAAACCCTAATTACATTTATTTAATTTGGAAAGTAAATTAAATAATTTTTCTGCTAGGATTCCCATCAATTTGTTCCTGTTTTGCCCTCGTTATTTGAGATTATAATTTTTGGAATAGTTTTTTTTTTTTTTTTTTAAATGTATGGCTAAAAAAGAAGAAATTTTATTAGGTTTACGTGTAATATTATTTTATTGGTGAATGTATAGTTGATTAGAAAAAAGAGAAAAATTGATTATAATTTTAATGGGGGCCAAACGGGGTCCCTCGGGAAATGAAACCCAATCTCTTAGGAATATATTGTGTTTGTGTTCCGAGCCTACTGATATTGAATCATTAATGGAAAGAATGAAGGAGTGTGACTTGGGGCGCGTTTGAGCCACATTATTTTAGAAGAATATATTTTGGAATAGTAGATTGATGAAAAATGTGTGGTTGAAAAAGAAGGAAAAGTTATTGATGTGATGAAAAATATTATTTTATTGAAAAATGTGTTGTTGAAAATGAAAACGAAAAATTTAATGTGTACCAAACATGGGCTTAATACTTTATTTTCGAAGGATTATTATATGATGAGAAGTGTGAATTGCAATGCCAGGGAGATATGAACAATTTTTATTACAGGTAGAATTGGGAAAATAATATCCTTGATTTTCCATAATACATTTTTGGCTCGTCATGAGCACTAATTGGCAACTTGCAGGTGGATTTTATCCGGCTCTGTTTGTTTGTATTGAAACTGTTTGAAATAAAAATTGTTTTATAATTATACGATAAACTTACCCCCCCCACGTGCTTCTCATAATGTTTAGTTGGCATTTTCTTCTTTGTTTGATAATTAGACATTGACAATTATCGTGAAAAGAAATAACTAAGAAAATAAACATGTTATGGTGAAAATGTCCTTAAAACTTTGTTGTTTTCGAAACAGAATCCAATCCATTATCACTCGTTTTCTTGAATTGTTCTTTATAAGTTTAACCTAACCTCGTGGTATTGACAATAATTTGTAATTTTCTCAAGGGAAAAATAAAAATTATTTCTGTACTATTAAAAATGAAAAACCTATTGTATAGGGAGAAGAGTGGTTAGAGGGTGGATGGAGTTGGTTGGAAAAAATTCGTACAAATGAATAAAAAGTACATATAAAAGGGAAAATTTCAAATTTAAGAGATTAAGTTTGACCCATTTCAATTCAAGAAACAAATTTTATTATTTTAAAAATTAGATATTAATGAAATAATTAAATATATTAAGGTTAGATTTCTATACTATTGTCACAAATTATTTCTTGGTCATGAACTGGGTCACAAATCAAAAAATTTATAGGTCACAATTTATTCTTTGGTCACAAAAAAAAAAAAAAAAAAAATTAAGTAACAATTTATTTATCGTTCGCAAGTTACAAATTTTATAAATCACGACTTAAATTTTTAGTTTACATATTAATTATTAGTTACAAAATATCTAATTTATTGCTCACAATTTCAAATAATTGTTCACATATTATTATTGGTCGCAAGTGAACCAATTTATTGATCACAATCAATCAAATAATTGATTACAAATACCCTCAACCCGCGCTATCCCACTGACATCCACCGAACCATCGTCATCACCACCACCACCATCTCCATCACCACCGCAACCTCCAACGTCTCCACTTGCACCATCAACAAAAACCACCCTAAACCCCCAACACCACCAAAATATGGAAATTACCACCACCACTCCAACAACAAAAATCAAAACCAACACATCACCTTCACCACCTATATCACCACCATCACAACCTGTACCACCACCATAACTCACCACCACACCAACATCAGCAGCACCACTAGTAGCCGGCCAAATGGTATCCCCCACCAAGGTCTCTAGAGCCCCTATAACCACCTGCACAATCTTCTACTCATTTTCAACTACACATTTTTTAATAAAATAATATTTTCCATCACATCAATAATTTTTCCTTCATTTTCAACTACACATTTTCCATCACATCAACAGTAAAAATGCATTATTACTCTCAAAATATAAACCAAACAAGCTCTGAATCTAGCAAGCTCATTTCTCATCTTCAAAAAGAAGCAAGTCAAATGTCAGTTCTGAAGGTCAACTTCAAAAATGGACCGGACCAGACCAGACACGAGAGGGCTTATTATCCTTTAATCTCTGTTTGGTTCACATTTTTTATAACTCATTTTTCTTTAAATTTATTGCCAACAATATATTTTATGAGATCACAACTTTTATCAATTTTTCTACCACATATTTAATCAATTTTTCAAAATCTACTATGATTTTTAACTAAATCAAATAAGGACTTTTGGAAAGTAATATTTGGTTTTTAAATTCCCATTGAAAACCACTATTCAGTGGAGCCTATAAATGCAAGCAGGGGCGGAGCTAGCCGTTTGAAGTTGGGGGGTCCTAAAATTAAAGATTTTTTTTTTTTGGATACCTTATTAACATAAAAACCAAAAAAAATATAAAAGAAAGTATCAATATTTAATTTAGCAAAATCATACCTTATTACAAGTGTTTCTTTCGAGTTCTCGTACTTTGAAAACGGAAACGAAAAATGAAATTTGTAGGGTTTAAAATTTGTATTCAATTTGAGGACAAAATGGTATTGGTAAATGCAAAAAGAACCAAAAAAAAAAAATGTCAAAAATTTGGGGGGGTGGGGACCCGGACCCCCCCTAGCTCCGCCCCTGAATGCAAGGACTACCATGAATGAATTTGCATGGTTTTGTCAGCAAGAAAACTTTGGATTCATATGATTGCAGACCTAATTTAGAACGGCCATTAAATGTAAAATATAACTTCACACGAAATGTGTACAAATTGTCAAAAAGGAGAGACTCACATAGCAGATTTGGCGGATCCATGTCCAGTAGCAGATGAAATCTGTAAGAGTGAAAAACAATAGTGGAGAGTAAAACGAGTGAAAAACAGAATAGAAAAATTGTCTCTATGTATTCCTTCTCTTTCGTTAGGATGAAAAATATTGGTGTGGATACATAACCAAGTTAAATCCCCGTGTCTTGTACTTGCACTCGGTTTATTTTTCTAAGTTTAAATTATTTTTGTATCCATCTGAAGTTGCTCTAAAACTACTTAATTCCGAACTATAATAATATAGAGTTCATGATGATTTAATTAGAATTTTGTTTGAAAAACTACTTAGGGTACGTTTGATAGGTAAATGGGAAAGGAATTTCAGTTCCATGTTAGTTGAAAAATAAAAACTCACCAAACTCATAAGAATTCGTTTTCCATGAAAACAAAGAAAATGCAGCTTAAAGTGGTTGTACCTTGAAATTCGGTTTCCATTTCCACGTTGCAATCAAACGGTCAAAGTGAAATTCGTTTTTCTCGGATGTGACATTTTTCATGGAAAATGTGGCAATAAAATGGGGCTTTAATACCTTTTAGATTAATTTGTCCTAAAACTTATCGACTACCCTTTTACAGACCATAGAAAGATCATTGAAAAGTATTTTTGCCCTTTTAAGGTTAGTTAAGAGTAGTTGTCATTCCAGATGTTTTGATTACTTTTCAACGAATTTCTTAATTATTTGCGAGGAACCCATTGAGGGAGAACGAAGATAGAAGCCTATTATAAAAATGAATAGGTTGTAGGGATTGAGTAAAAAGATTTATTTGGATGTGCGAGGTTGGTTATAGTAACTATTAAGGCAATATATTTAACTAAATACATTGCAAATATAGAATCGGGAAAGATTATTAATGATTTTTTTAGGAACTTTTTAAGAGGAATGGTGACGGGAATCGTAAAGTGTGTGAATAACAATTATTAGTATTTTTGAATGTGTAATATAAGTTAAAGTTTGAATTTTAATTTAAATAAACATTAAAATTAACTTTTAAACATGCATAACCAATATTCATCAAAAGAATACACTTTAAAATATTGAAAAATGAAAAAAAGAGAGAAAAATCTTTCATCTCTTTCTGGTCAAGCTAGAAAATTTCTCTCTTTGTGGGATCTCCAGCCCTCCATCTTCAACAAATGAAGTAAGAAATCACTCCAAGAATCAATTGGTCCAGGCAAACACCAATGCACACAATCATTATACAAAGTCACATTCTCATGTGGCCAATGCCCATATCTACTAGGGTGCCCATCTGGCCTCAACAACATAGCCTGTGTTGTATCAATTAATCTGAATCTGATTCCCTTCTTCTTCCCTTCTCTTTCTGCAACCCTATATTCTTCCATTTGAGTCATATAAAGATCCAAATTTTCACCTTCCATAAGTGTCTCATTGCTTCTAAATGGCCTCTGTCTTACACAATTCCCACCTTGATTCCACAACCCATTTTCGAAGTGGGATGGTGCAAAGGTCCTTAAAAATGTTATCCCTTTGAAGTTTTCTAAACTGTTTATAGCCTTAAAAGCTGTTTTCAATGCCCTCCGGAAGCCGTAAGTCTTCGGAAAGTCGGTGATATTTGGAATTTGGCAGAAGCGACAGCCCACAATGCGTCCCTTCTCGTAGTACATGGCTGTGCGGTAAAACCAGTGACCCGCATTGAGGACAATATAGTCGAATTCATCTATATGATTAGTCCAGGACTCGTCAAACTCGTCTAGGTAGAGATTGAATAAGCCCGTATGTGTTGGACCATTAGGGTCTTCCTCTTTAGCTTTCACCAAAAAGGGTGTCCAATAGTGGGCAAGGGTGAAGTTGTAACTCACGTAGCTCCAACGTTTAAAATGCTCGTCCGGAGTATACGACACATCAATCGGATATTCAACCTAAAACATTATGCAAAATTCTTGAACATACTAAACAAGTTAAAGAATAGAATATAAAAGTTAAATAATTATTTTTCACTTTAGATATGCTCTATAGTCTAAAGTAGTTAGACAAAATGAAAGATGACAATTGTACGTAAGGTATTTATTCCTTTCTCTTTCGGTCCGTCCTATACACCGTTAGAACATAATGTAATGCACAGACAACAAATTAGCTAAACAACAAGCATATCAGTACTCCACATATAATTTAGAAAAATATCTCAGGTCCCCATGATTTTTATGAACATTTTCCAGCACATGCATTGTTTGGCTTTTCCTAGTAAGTTACAGAATATTGACGTTTCATATATATAAAGTGTAAGAATTATACCACTTAGGTAGGACATCGACATGGACATAGACATAGTGCTCGAGTTGAATGAAGAGACTGAAATGAATAATACCTAATCCTAGAAAAGATAAAGGGAAGCATGGTCGTGTGTTGGCTAAAGGGTTAGTGACCAAATCTATAAAACGTCAATAATTCATTTAAAATTTCTAGATCTACAAACTGCCCAAGAACTCAAGTTTCCACCTTTAGATTCCATCTACTTTGTCACCTTCTCCTAGTAATTATTATTTTAAACACACATACATAATTATATATTCTATTCTGGGAAAAAAAAAAATTATTCAGATCGATCCAATATGCCAGAATGTTTTTTATTTTTCAGTATCTGTATTTAAATTTATTTATTTATTGAAAGGAGATTTTTAAAGATGCCAACATCTTTTCATGTGCGCACGTTACGTGTTAACGTGTGTAGCTCTCGTTTTCAAGAAAAAAATTATTTAAAATTAAGCGTACAGGTTTACGTTAATTATTAAATTAATTTGCTACATTTAAGTCACCATCAAGCCCACTCACAGTCGACATACAGAAAACGAAAATGTAACTAATCCATTAATAATTTCATTTGCTATTTAATTTATATTATATTATCGAATCCAATCTGCCAATATTTTCGAATAATATCTTAGGCCTTTTGTTTTGTGTTCTAGCCTAGTATGCTCAAGCACAATGCTAAAATTTTCACATACTACAACTCTCGTCAGAAACGTTCTCCTCCCCATATTGAGAAGAAATTATCTTGCTCCTTGTAAAGAATTGTGCTTACGATTCTCATATTTGGAAAGAACCATAAGTAAGATTTTTCTGTTACTCATTGTAACGGGAGAATAATTTCGCAACTCTCAATGCAAGAAAAGTATCACTTTCTATTTTTCCCAATGTAGACATGTCAAAATACACGTAGCCCTGGGAAGACTTTTTATTTCAGATTCTAGAATTAGTCCTTAGGTAAACTAACCTTGACCTAATCTCTGGAAATTGACTTAACAATAGATTCAAAAAAACTAATTAATCAAATGAGAGAGAGAGAGAGAGAGTAGTAATAATTAATCATATGATACAAATTAGCTTTAGATGAAGTTAAAGTAGCAAGCCAATAAGAGTAAGTTGTAAGCAACCAATTATCTACAAGCCAATGACTTCAATCTACAGTGCCTCACACCCAAAAATAAAAAGAAAAAGAAAAAAGAAGCGGTCTTGAACAACATAGCACGATCTACTATATATTAGGGTGTTTAATTACTTGTGAATATGAAAATAAAAAAATAAAAATATAATTACCCGGGATAAGAGGCATATCAAGGACTGCATTTGGTTCCTCCCCACAGAGTCTCCGATAAAAGCCAAGGATTTGCCCCTAACAATATCAAGAAACTGATAAGGATTGAAAACAGGCAAATCACATCCATCTGGTTTCCACTTCCATTTCATGAAATCTCTATCCGGCCTTCCGTATTTCATGCAGTTCTGGTGCTCATGGATTGCCCAACAAGTCTTGTTCGTGTAGTACGGCGCCTCGGGATTCGGAACCCATTCGCCAGTAGAGATATCACACTTTTCATAATCTCGATCCTTAATCTTTATGGATTCATCCTCTGCGTGGTATGGAGGAGAAATTTCTGCAGGGTTATTGGAAGAGTACTTCAAGAATGGATAATTTAGACGAACAATGGTGAAGAGAATTAATGTTATGGCTATTAGTATAGAAATGTTTATAATACTTTGTCTATTATTTCGTAAGGGAAACTCCATGGATTTGAGTCTCATGAAGCTGAAGAAAGACTGGACAAGGAAGGATAAAAGTAGGGTGCAGGCATGAAAAAGAGATCTGGCTGAAAGTGCCAAACAAGTCGATAATATATTAGCCGATGGATTTGGATGAAAATTATCGGGAAAAAAAAAAAAAAAACATTTTTAGTCATATTCATGCGTGACCCTACATTATTAAACTATATAATAATATTTATTTATCGAATACTTGCTACAGGAATAATTAGAATTGAAAATGGAAAATTAATTTTTTTTTTCTTGATTAATTAAGTGGAAGTTTATCGGAGGTCCCGAAGGAACAAAGTGGAAGTGTACCGTTCAATATAAGATATAAATAAAGTAGGATTCATTATACTTTTTCTTTATAAACGATTTATAAATTTACTAAGATCTCATTTGGCCCCCCATTATTTGAGATTATAATTTTTAGAATAGTATTTTTTTTAAAAAAAAATGTGTGGTCAGAGAAAAATGAATTATAATTTTAATGGAGGCCAAACGTGGACTACACAGGAGTGTTATAAGTTCTATCTTAAAATATTGAATCTCATATGACTTGTCAAAAAATATCAATATCGAAAATGACTCCTCGTCGGATTAGACACATCAAAAATTGCTTGTTCAAAATCATATTGAATTTTAAGTTTCCATTTTACACAGTTAAAACGCGCTAACTAAAATTATTTTTACTAATTTTCACATTCAACCGTCGTGAGATTTTACCTTTTACAGTACACTAAACATTATGTTCTTAGAGTGTGTTTGATATAGATTTTAATCCAATTAAAATTGAAAATATAGTCGTTACTGGGTCCCACGCGTCTAACAAAAGTCAACAATAACGGCTAGTTTTTCAATTTTAATCTGATTTTAATCCCTACCAAACACACTCTAATTTATCTACCATTTGATTCTTTAAGTGAAAGTTATATAATTAATAAAGAGTTTTTTCTGTATCTGAGTGAAGTAAGTTTCAAGCTGTCTGCCTTGGTTAATACATTAATTATAGTCAAATAGATCATAACTGATATCTAGAGCATGCTGAAAAGAGATTACTTTACATAAGACGGTTTAATTTTGATATTAGGTTTAAATAAAATAAAATCTAGCTACTTGAAATTAATGGACTAGTTCGTAACTACTTAATTAATTAATCTTAAATCTTAGCCCATGTTTGAAACCCATTTTGGGAGAAATAGAAATTTTGGAATAGTGATTGATGTGAGAATGTGTGGTGGAAAAGTGATGAAAAGTTTTTGATTTGTGTGTAATATTATTTTATTTGGAGAATGTGTAGTTGAAATGAAGAATGAGAATGAGAATGAGAAAGAGAAATTAATGGGTGTCAAACAGGGGCTTAGTTTTAATTACTTCTAATCATAATTTCCATAATCTTAGATTTGCCTCCATGTGCAATCAAACCACTAAAGTAAGAAAAAATGTATGGGTTGTTTTCTTCGTGTTTCAATTTTCAGTTTTGGGTTTTGAACTCATTTTGATATTGTTGAAAAAACTTTCTTTTTATCATTTTGAAAAATTGTTTTCAAAAATAAATAAATAAAAATGAAGTTTTGACTTGATTTTAACTGAAAACAGTCAAAACGATTTTTTTGACGTTTTTCATTTTCTTTGTAAATTGGAAATTCGTTTATGAAAATAAGTAAGTAAATGTGTGATCTATATTTTCAAAAATTGAAAACTGAAAATGATTTGAAAACAGCAAAGAGAACCGACCTTTTGTCTTCTAATGGGTTAAAAATTTATTTTGATGTCAAGGATTGGTTGTAACTGCTTTGACTAAAGAGCTTATAACTATTTTTTGGTTTCTGGAAAAAGTAGAACAAGTCTTCTACTTTCTTGGAATGTATAACTTTTGGCCATTGGTTAAATATGAAATATAGACTTCCACGTAACACATGCCGCAGGTCACAAACGAAATTTGTCTAGCGAAAACAAACAGTTGCAATGTAAAGTTACCTTATATTATTCGACTCACACAAGTTTTTGATAAATCCGATTGATAGTAGAGATGACAAAAAAATCCGTCTCGCCCTGTCCCGAATGGCGGGGCGGAACGGGGGCGGAACCCCGTTCCGCCCGGGGGTTCCGCCCCGCCCCAAACCCGGCAATGGCCCGGGGGTTCCGCCCCGCCCCAAACCCACCTCATTGCCATCACTAATTGATAGTCATAGAATAAGTCAAATCACTGCGGTCAAAGTCACAAATGATATTTCGATTGTAATTGAAAATGAGATGTTTTCCACCGATCATGATCGGTATCTTGGATGGAAAAATTAATGTGAGAGAAATGACCACTTTGCACAATATTAGGGAATGATTAGCATCATAAGGTTTCTCAAACAATAGAATATCATCATAACTTATACAATTTCTTTAATTATGAGCGCTTTTTGCAAATTATACAACGTTTGGTTATTTGTCAAAATCAAACGTTAAACTTCCACAGTTAGGAATTTTATCAACAAAAATAAAAGTCAAATCTGATTTCCAGAAATGGGCCAAATGTCGATGTAGCCCATGAGGTACAGGAATCCCCAAAATTATCTGGCCATATTTGGGCTCCATTTTATTCAAAATGAATTTTTTTCTCTTTCTTTCAACGACACAAAATAATATTTACGTAAATTCAAAACTTTTCCTTCTTTATAATCACGTATTCTGCAAAAAATCATTATTTACAATCTCTTATTATTTTGCATTTTCCTTTTCAACAATTCTTGCAAGAAATCATTCCAAGAATCAATAGGTCCAGGTAAACACCAATGCACACAATCATTAGCCAACGTCACATTCTGTACAGGCCAGGGTGCCCATCTGGTCTCAACAACATAGGCTTCGTTGCATCAAACAACCTAAATTTCGACCTATATTCTCTTCGTCCTTCTTCTTGTGCCGTCTTTAGCTCTTCAAGTTGAATCGAATACATCTGTGAATTTAAATCATCCAATACAGTTTCGTTCCTCTTGAAAGGCCTCGTCCTTGTACAATCTCCGCCTTTATCCCATTCCCCACCTTCAAAGTGCGAGGGTGCAAATGTCCTAAGATAAGTTATACCTTTGAAATTATTCGCTTTGTTTATAGCACGAAATGCAGTCCGAAATGAACGTTGGTAGCTGAAAGATGATGTCAGGTGGGTGACATTGGCCGGCGGAGATGATCACGTAATCGAAATCTTCAATATGGGAAGTCCAGTTTTGATCATATTCATCAAGATATAAGTTGAAACACTAAATAGGGCGACCAGAATATGGAAACATTAAAATTGTACTCTTTATATTCGTGATGAGCATTTGCATCTGTCCGGCTCGAAACTTCCATGGGATATGCAACCTGCAAAATCCACCGGAATTTTCAATCTCCAACAACATTATAAATAAACTTCAAGGTGAAGGCAATCCTCCCCTAATAAGCCGGTTTTATTAGGTCTATACTTTATATCCAATATATTGTCGGTATGCATTGAAATGAGGGATGAATATTTTGCCACACTCTTGTATGTTTTGTTTTATTTAAAAATATGATGAACATATAAGTCTTTATACGCCCTCATAATAAACATTTTGGACAGAAACCGGTCGTCAAGGGATAAAATGAACAAATTAATGGACATCATGAATATACATACCGGAGACAGGAGGCAAATCAAAGACTGCATGTGATTTCTTTCCACGGAGTCTCCTACAAAGGCAATTGATTTTCCTCTAACAAGTTCCAAAAATTGATGAGGATCAATTATAGGCAATTCACAGCCATCAGGTTTCCACTTCCACTTGGTGATGTCTTCTATTTATTACTTTTATCGTTCTTTAATTTTATTCATGCTAGATTAGACTTTTTATGTATTAGGTGAACGATGAACCTTGCACTATAATCTTTTAATTTCTATTTTGCGATTTGATATTTAAACACGTTTGATGGATGTTGAATAATTTATATATATTATTTTTCCTCTACAATTATATGCACAATAGTTGTATGAGTGTGGTGGCTTATTTTATGCATTCGAAAGAAGGGAAATAAGCTCGACAAGGTATAAATCATCGTTTTCTTCATAAAGGATAGAAATATACCGATATACTTTGCGCGAATCTCTAAGTCTCTACAAAACATCATGCATTCTTGTATATTGCATTTGTCATAAAAATATAGTCAAATGGTATGCTAGAATATGTTCAATTCTATTCGAAAGAGATTGTTGGATAAGTTAGAAACATTAATTCTTCAATCAATTCATCGTGTTATCAAATTGTGAAATATGGATTAAAAGTGAACTTGTTTGATGATTCGGGATCCTAGTACGCTTTTTTATACATTAATTTCATTTAAATCTTTTGGATTGAAACATCATTTTGCATTTAGGTTGTTATTCTAGTTTAATTTGCATGCTAGTTTTAGTTTAATCATAGAAATGGAAAAACTCATCTCAAATTCCATAGATTCGATAAAGGTTGAGATAATAGAAATCACGTTAAACCAATTCTCGTGGGAACGATACTCGAAATTCTTGAATTTCCACTTTATTACTTGTCAACGAACTGTACACTTGCGGTGATTTAAATACGAAACATATTTTCATGAACAATTGACAAGATTTGCCTTGTAACGCCCACGTGCATACCACTAAAGTAAGCAGAATTTGGTCTTCCAAATGGATTTAAAAATGTTTTGATGCCAAGATTAGGTTGTAACTACACATGATAGCAAAAGCTTAGACTTATTATTATTATTATTATTTTATGGGTTTTTGTTTAATAAAAATGTGGTCCACAAGATGCACTTGTGATATTTTTAGATGAAGGAAAATGCTGAATACTATTTTGTGGTTTCAGGAAAAGGTCGAAAATATCTTCTTCTTCTTATTTCCTCTTTATGAAAATGACTATAAATTCTTCGTGTGATGAGTAATATTAAATTCTTATATAAATTTTTTTTGGGGGGGGGGGGGGGGGGGGGGGTTTTAAACTAGAAGGGCTAGTTGTGGTATATAAAAATGTTTAAAATAAAAATCTTGATCA
This sequence comes from Fraxinus excelsior, assembly GCA_019097785.1. NCBI lineage: Eukaryota > Viridiplantae > Streptophyta > Magnoliopsida > Lamiales > Oleaceae > Fraxinus > Fraxinus excelsior. The sequence goes on along the minus strand of CM032623.1, from coordinate 2,857,576 downwards.
ATAAATTGTAAATTTGTAATTACTTAAATTTAAAGTTTAATTGTACATAATTCTTAGATATTTAAATTAATTTTTCTGCCAATTTTAATTATATCAGAGTGAGTACTTAATTGGACGTGTAATAATCAGAAATTGGGATCATATGTTTAACCAATCCAATTTTAATTATATCAGAGTAAGTACTCAATTGGACGTGTAATAGTCAGAAATTGGGATCATATGTTTAACCAATCCAATTTCCATAAAAAGATGCAACCCATGATGGACTAGAAGACCCAAAGAAACCAATGGATCAAACAATAGCCGGAGGGAACTGGAAGCCCTTCTCGATGATTTTACCTTTTAATATATTTGAGTAATTTTATGGATTGCTTCATCTGGGCAGAAGAGATAATTTTAGAGTTAGTTTTTCAAAGAAGTTGTTTTATAAGAAGTAAAAGTAGAAATCCTAGCAGCTGGACCATAATACGACTAATTGGCCATTGACCTTTTCAAGTAATAATATTGGTTTTTACACCGCCCTTTTATATATATATATGGATTTATTCATATTTACAACATTGGCACTTTGAATCTATAGATAAACTACAAAGGATTATCAAATGATTTGTAATTAAAATTGAAACGATCGAAAAAGAAATACGAGTTAAAACTTCGGTGTCACACATTCTCTTACAAATAAATCTTTTGTTTGTGTATACAAAGAAAGTACATTGAAATATCACAAGTTACAATAGAGAAGTGTTGGGTATTTTTTGTGATGCCTAAATAACCCCTAGGCGATGATGAAAAATAGAGGCTCGTTTAACTTCATAGGCTATAACCCTGAGATTGAAGAATATTGAAATCAACAACTCAAACGTTTGTAGCCCAAACCTAGTTGGGTATTTAAAGGAAATCAACTCATTGGGCTAGATGCTCAATACCCAACTTATTGGAGATAAAGTGATAATGACTTATCTCTTCCTTCTTTCAAATCGGTAGAACTTTATCATTATCTTGGTAACCAATTATTGTTCTCGTGATGCCTATCTTTGGAGAGAAAATCTGGGAAATTGGTTTAACTTCTTGCCTATAAATTGAAACCTCTCATCCTCAATTCAATACACCAAAAAGTCATTCTTGCTTGGTGCCTTAAGAAAGAAGCAGTAACCGGGTTTCCTTGCTTAGTGCTAAACCTCTCCTACATTGTGCAAATCTGCCTCTGTCCTTCGTGCTTGGTGTGACCTTTGTGCTTCTCCAAAGTTTGGTGTTGCCTTTGTGGGGGTGGACCAAGTTTTCTGAGCCTAAAGAAAAGGGGAATTTCATTGTTCTAATTGTTCTTCAATTTGTGTTTCTATTTTTGATTTCTTAAGTTGATTTCATCTTATTGAATAATTCTATAAACTAATTACTTTGATTTGTTCATTGTAGGTGGAATTAGTCTCAACAATTGGTATCAGAGCTTGGTGGGGAATCAGAATTGAAGAAAAACGATCAACAAAGGACGAACATTTTTTTTTTTGAAAAACCGAACCTTCTTTCTTCGATTCCGGCCAAACTAGTGACCGGACGGAAAAACCGAGACCAGACCCATACTCTACAGGCAGAGGCGCACCTAGTGGTGGTGCGAGTGGTCTCCAGCGGCGGCGGGTGGTCTCCGGCGACGGCGGCGGCATTTTCCGGCGAACTTTTTTTTTCGTGCAGTTTGCTCAATTTTTAATTCCTGGACGTACTAAAATTGTTATTTTAGTGTTTCAGGTTTTACAGAAAAATTTGGACGATTTTGCCCTTGGTAGGTCGACTGTTGCAAACTGTTATATATTTACTGAATTACTTTTGGCCAAGATTGCGGTCCTAAAGCAGTAAATTCGCATATTTCCTATTTACGGACTTCTGAAGTGGTCCACTCTGGTAAATTGGCTGAAACCTTTACATTATTGCACTAGCAGATCATTATGTGGGGTGATCATTAGGATTGAGGGTTATCATTGCTTGGTAACCATTGCTTGTTGGTAGACCTAAGATTACTTGCCGTTATCTGTTTAATTTCTAAGTAAAATTACTTATTGTTTTTAGCTTTATTTGTTGAACGTTGGTATTTAATCTCGTATTATTTTAGACTTGTACCCGGACTCCTATTCTAGTTTCTTCCTTGACATGAGAACATGATTCTCACGGAATCCTGGGGTTCTAGAATAACGTATTATTGTGAAACCATAGGAATCTTGTTACTCTGTGTAATTTGCGTGACCTATGACTTTTACATATTGTTTGTGTTCTGTGCATTTTTTGGTAAGATGTCGACACATCACTTTGAGTTGGGCGTCTTTAATGGTAAAGGAGATTTTTCAATTTGGCAACAAAAAATGAAAGGTATTCTTGTTCAACAAAAAGTCTCTAAAGCTATTGATGACTCTTTTCCTGCAAACTTAACTGCTGACGAAAAAGAGAATTTGGATGAATTGGCTTATACTTCTATCATTTTACATTTGTCTGATGCTATATTAAGAAAAGTTGGTAAATTAAAATCAACTCAAAAACTTTTGGGAAAAATTGGAAGAACTTTATGTGTCTAAGTCCACTCCAAACAAACTTTTTCTACTTGAATGCTTCTTTAGCTTCAAAATCGACTCTTCAAAAGATATGGATGACAATTTGGATGTTTTCAATAAACTCGTGCAAGATATCACTAACTGTGGTGAAAAAGTATCTGAAGAATATAAAGCTATCATTTTGTTAAATGCTATCCCTGACACTTATAGAGAAGTTAAAAATGCTATTAAATACGGGAGAGATATTTTAACACCTAAAATTTTCATACATTCGTTAAGAAGCAAAGATATGGAAATGAGAGCCGAAAGAGTCGAGAGAAAAAATGGTGAGGTTCATATGATGAGAGGTAGGTCTCAGTCTAGAACTCGTGATAACCGGAGTGGATACGCATCAGGCAGTAAAAAGAAAACTAGAAGTTTGTCTAGGTCAAAAGGTAAAGTTAAAGGTAGAAAATACTATGGGTGCGCTAAAACTGTACATTTCATTAAAGACTGTTATGCTGAGAAAAACAAATAAAAGGAAAGGGTTTACGATGAGGCAAACGTTATTACTTCCTCTGATGAATGATGTGAACCTTATGTGTTATTAAACTCTGAACCTACTGAAATAAATTTGACTGTGAAATCACATTTGCATGAATGGATACTTGATTCTGGTGCATCATTTCATGTTTCATCACATAAAGTTTGGTTTGAAAATTTGCAAGAGTCTGAAAGTGGTCATGCTATCTTATGCAATAATGATGCATATAAAATTGTTGGAATTGGTGATATCACGTTAAAATTTGACACTGGTTATGTGCTTAAATTACATGGATCAGATATATTCCTGAAATGGCTAGGAATCTTATTTCGGTAGGAGCTTTAGAAACCGATGGTTTTACTGGTAAAATGGAAACAACATGCTAAAAATGGTTAAGGGTGGTCTTGTCACATGTAAGGGTACTAAAAGAAACGGTATTTATATGACTATTGCTGAAATTATTAAAAATTCATCTTCTTCTATAAATTTGACCAACACAGATGACACACACAAGTGGCACAATATATTAGCTCACATAAGTATTAAAGGACTTAAACTACTAAATGATAAATGTGTATTTGGAAGAGACTGTGTGTCTGATATGCCTTTCTGTGATCACTGTGTGCTTAGTAAATATCATAAGTTATTTTTCTCATCTGGTGTACACAAAAGTACTGAAGTTTTGGATTATATTCATACTGATTTATGGGGGTCTGCTACTAATCCTACAATGTGTGGTAATAGATATTTTTTGTCCATAATTGATGATTATTCTCGTAAGGTGTGGGTTTATTTGTTAAAGGATAAAATTGAAACCTTCAAAAGTTTTAAAATATGAAAATTGCAAGTTGAAACTCAAACTAAAAATAAGATAAAATATCTAAGAACTGACAACGGCCTTGAATTCTGCAATAATGATTTTGATGATATGTGTGAAAAATGTGGAATTACTAGATATAAAACGGTTCCTTATACACCTCAACAAAATGGGGTGACTGAATGTAAGAATCGTACTTTACTTGATAAAGTTAGATGTATGATATTGAGTTCTGGTATTCCTAAATCTTTTTGGGGTGTAGTTGTTATGACTACGCGTTATCTGATTAATTTGACACCTTCTACTGTATTAAATGGTGATACTCCGCATGAAAAATGGTATGGTAAATGTGCTGACTATACTATGTTAAAAACTTTTGGCTGTGCTGCTTTCTCTCATCAAAATGAGGGAAAATTAGAACCTAGAGCTAGAAAATGTGTTTTGTTAGGATATCCTGAAGGAGTTAAAGGGTACATGCTTTGGGATAGAAGTCAAACTGGAGTTAAGATTATCATAAGTCGTGATGTTACTTTTAATGAGTTTGAAATCCCATGTATAAAATCAGAGAGTGACACCTTGAGAGAAAAACAACAAGAAAACACTAGTGATGAATTCCAAGTGGGTTTTAGGCATTTGAGTGTTCAAACCCCTACCACCTCAATTGAGGTGGAGCATCAAAATCCTGAATTAAGAGACAATCAGAATGAAAATTTTGAGAGAGATGAGGTTGTAGAAGAATATCAAGAAGAGCAAAATCCTTTCTCTGATTACCAGTTAGCTAGAGACAGAGTTAGGAGAACATATAGGATGCCTCAAAGGTTAGAATTTGATTTTGAGCTTGATTATGCTAGTTATGAAGAACTAGTTGATAGGGAACCAAACACGTATGAAGAAGCCTTGAGGAGTGAACAATTCGAGGATTGGGTGAAAGCGATGAAAGAAGAGATAAATTCCCTCGATAAAAATCAAACATGGGAGTTAGTCCCAAGACCAAAAGACAAGTCTATTGTTGGGTATAAATGTGTTTTTAGAATTAAGGAGGGAATAACCAAAGGAGAGGCTTTAAGGTTTAAGGCTAGACTTGTGGCCAAAAGTTACACACAAAAGGAAGGGGTAGATTACAATGAAATCTTTTCTCCAGTTGTTAAGTATACCACCATTAGGACTATGCTTGCATTAGTTGCGCATTTTAATTGGGAACTTGAACAACTTGATGTTAAAACTGCTTTTTTGTATGGTGAACTTGATGAAAAGATTTTTATGAATCAATCTAAGGGTTTTGAGAACAAACAAAAACCTGATCATGTGTGTTTTCTTAAACGTTCTTTATATGGCCTAAAATAATCTCCTAGACAATGGTACAAACGTTTTGATTCGTTTGTTCAAACGAATGGTTTTAAAATGAATGAATTTGATCATTGTTTATACTATCAATGTGATAATAACTGTGTGTTTTTGTTGCTATACGTGGATGATATGTTTTTGATTGGTCCCAACTTGAAACTATTAAATGATATTAAGACTACTTTGAATAATGAATTTGATATGAAATACCTGGGAAATACTAAAAGAATCTTAGGCATGGAAATTCAAAGAGAGAGATCTAATTCATTTTTGTTTTTGCATCAGACTCCATATATCATGAAAATCTTGAAAAAATTTAGCATGAATGAATGTAAACCTGTTACATTGCCTTTATCTAATAATTTTGTATTATCTAAAGAACAATCACCCGCTAATGAAGAGGAAGATGAATATATGAAAAAGATTTCATATTCAAATGTCATTGGTTCTGTTATGCATCTTATGGTGTGTACTAGACCTGACTTAGCCTATGCTGTTAGTACACTTAGCAGGTATATGTCCAATCCCGATCCCAAACACTGGGAAGCTTTAAAATGACTATTTAGATATTTGAAAGGAACATGCAATGCTGGTTTAATATATAAGTTTAGTACTGAAGGAGTAAAATTGAAAGGCTTTACTAATTCTAATTATGCCGGTGATAGAGATAATAGGAAATCTACATCTTCCTATTTATTTATTTTGTGTAATTCATGTGTTAGCTGGAAATCACAACTTCAACATGTTGTTGCTTTATCCACTACTGAATCTAAATATATTGCTGTTACTGAAGCCTTTAAAGAATCTTTGTGGTTTAAAGGTGTATTAAATGAACTTGGTGTTTTTGATAACAATGTGACAATATATTCTGATAGTCAATCTGCTATTCGTCTATGCAAAAATCCTTTCTTTCATGAACGTACTAAACATATAGACGTTAGATTGCATTTCATTAGAGATATGGTTTCTCAAGAACTGGTAAAACTTGAGAAAGTCCTTTCAGAATATAATCTTGCTGACATGGGAACTAAAGTGCTCCCATTGGTAAAGTTTAGAAGCTGCCTTGATCTTCTAAACATCGGTACAAATTTGTAAGTCTCTTTCCTTAAACTATTTGTTACCTTATCTGGCTTGCAGGTTGTTTGACATCAAGGTGGAGGTTGTTGGGTATTTTTTGTGATGCCCAAATAACTCCTAGGCGATTATGAAAAACAGAGGCCCGTTTAACTTCATAGGCTATAAGCTCGGGATTGAATAATATTGAAATCCACACCACAAACGTTTGTAGCCCAAACCTAGTTGGGTATTTAGAGGAAATCAGCCCATTGGGCTAGATGCTCAATACCCAACTTATTGAAGATAAAGTGATAAGGGCTTATCTATTCCTTCTTTCAAATCGGTAGAACTCTATCATTATCTTGGTAACCAATTCTTGTTCTTGTGATGCCTATCTTTGGAGAGAAAATCTGGGAAATTGGTTTAACTCCTTACCTATAAATTGAAACATCTCATCCTCAATTCAATACACCAAAAAGCCATTCTTGCTTACTGCCTTAAGAAAGAAGCAGTAACCGGGTTTCCTTGCTTAGTGCTAAACCTCTCCTGCATTGTCCAAATCTGCCTCTGTCCTTCATGCTTGGTGTGACCTTTGTGCTTCTCCAAAGTTTGGTGTTGCCTTTGTAGTGGTGGATCTAATTTTCTGAGCCTAAAGAAAAGAGGGATTTCATTGTTCTAATTGTTCTTCAATTTGTGTTTCTATTTTTGATTTCTTAAGTTGACTTCATCTTATTGATTAATTCTATAAACTAATTACTTTGATTTGTTCATTGTAGGTGGAATTAGTCTCAACAAGAAGCAAAAGGGAAAAAAAAAAGTATAAATATCACACAATTCTTTAAGCAGTGTAACACTCTTGAGAGGATTATCAAGAAAATTTGTCTATTGTTATATCTTGTTACGAGTTCTGGATTTCAGCCTAACCAAAATCTCATGTCAATGATCTATTTCCCTTTTCAACAATTCTTGCAAGAAATCATTCCAAGAATCAATGGGTCCAGGCAAACACCAATGCACACAATCATTAGCCATTGTCACATTTTGTACAGGCCAATGCCCATATTTGCTGGGGTGCCCATCTGGTCTCAACAACATCGGCTTTGTTGCATCAAACAATCTAAATCTCGACCCATTTTTTCTCTGCGCTTCTTCTTGTGCCGTCTTTAGCTCCTCAAGTTGAACCGAATACATTTCTGAACTGAAATCCTCCAAAAGAGTCTCATTCCTCTTGAAAGGCCTTGTCCTAGCACAATCTCCACCTTTATCCCACTGTGCACCTTCAAAATGTGAGGGTGCAAATGTCCTAAGATAAGTCACGCCTTTGAATTTTTTTGCCCTATTTATAGCGCGAAATGCAGTTCGAAAAGCGTGTCGATAACTAAAAGATGATGTGAAGTGGGTGATATTGGCTTCGGGGCAGTAGAGACAACCGACGAGGCTCCGGTTGAGGTAAAAATAGGCGGGACGGAAGAACCACTGCCCGGCAGAAATGATAACATAATCAAAACCTTCAATTTGATTCGTCCAACTCTGATCATATTCATCTAAATATAGGTTGAATGGGCGTGTTATATCGTTTGATTCGGTTCTTTCTGTCTTTACCAAATAAGGTGACGATAAAATAGAAATATTAAAGTCATAATCTCTGTATTCGTGGCGTTTATTTGCATCTGCCGGGCTTGAAACATCCACGGGATAAACAACCTGCAAATTGTAATGATGTCACTATAATTAATAATATTCATCTGTAACTGGCACTAGTTGCCTGCACGACTAGCAAAATAATATTACATTGGAAGAAAACTCTCATTGAATCGATGAATATATTTCATTCATATTAAGTCACTTTAATTTTTTTAATATAAAAAATAAGCTAGTGGCTTAGAATTTAATTATCTTACACTACTGATTAAAATTAAAAAAGTTTAAACTCCAGCATCAGCTGCAAAATTTAAAAACAGCCGGCGGCTGGTTGAAAATTAAAACTGAAAATTCTTTTGTTGTTTGCTATATGAACAAAATTATAAACTATTTTATACCCGAATTAAATAAAAAAAAACTGTGTGTTCAACCTGTAGTAACTAATTTAGGACAATATATATTGTTATGTTCAGCTTCAAAAATGAGTTCATCAATCTAGCGAATAATACAAATAAAGACGAAGCAATGTATGTTTGCTCCGGTATATTTTTATATTCTCATAATTTCTTAATTTGTATGCACACATACACAGTTATGTTACGAGCCTATTTGGTAGACTTTCTGTTTTTGCTTCCGATATTTATCTGAAAGCCATTCTAGCCAGGGACGTAACCAGGATTTCAATATTGGGGGGCAAAAATACGGGGGGTGGTCGCCCCCTCCCCCAGCTCCGTCTCTGATTCTAGCTAGGCAAAGTAATTCAAAAAAATTATCCAAAAGTAGCTTTTAGTGTCAGCTTTTGGTTTTTAAAAGCCCTATCTTTTTGTACGTATGTATGAGAACTTCATTGTCTTCTCTTCTAATGCCGGCCAAGACAAAAGATAGTATAGTCAGTTAAAATTCCGGATAGAAAATAACATTGAAGGGATAAATACCTTAGACAGGAGGCAAATCAAAGATTGCATGTGATTTCTTGCAAGAGAGTCTCCAACAAAGGCCAATGATTTTCCTCTAACAAGTTCCAGAAACTGTTGAGGATCAAATATTGGCAACTCACAGGCATCGGGTTTCCACCTCCACTTGAGGAACCCTAAATCTGGCCTTCCAAATTTCATGCAATTCTGATGCTCCTCAATTGCGTTGCATGTCATGTTTGTGTAATAAGGCCCCTCGGGATTTGGCACCCATTCCCCAGAAAACAAGTCACAATTATCTTCACCCTTCTCGGTTAAAGTTTCATTAGCCACCATGACATGCTGGGTGCTGGTTAGTGGTGGCCACACGGTGATGTTCGGTGGTGATTTTCTTGCCTGTATTTCTTCACCTCCTACGCTACTGTTGCACCCCGGCGCATCAATTTTTCCACTCGAACAAGGCTGATAATTTTTCTGGTCTGAACGAGTACTAGTTGGTGTTATTGAATTATGATCTAAAGATTCAAATGCTTGAGAATTATCTTCAGATATTTTCTGAGAATCTCTAATTATGCCGGGATATGATAGAGTGATGACTGTCAAAAGAAAAACAGAAACTATTAGAGGAGCAAGTTTTTGGGTTTTTCTTCGTGCTTGGTGTTTCCCAAGTGGAATTTCAGAGGCGTGGAGCTTCATTGAAGTTTACTCCAGAGAGAGGGAGATAGAGAGAGAGACCTTCATGAGGGAAGAATAATATATCCACACCTTGGAAACAAAGCGTTATTTATTTATTCATGTATATGTCAAGGCCCACACATGTAATGGGACATTATGTTAAACAAATAATATTTTTTTTCTACAAATATATGTTTTGCCAGGTAAGTATGGTTGTAATTTTTTTCTTAACTTGATTAGGCATTATAATGAAAAAGAGTTAAATTCTTTGATAATGGATCAAATGGTTTCTCCATAAATCTGAAGTGCTATTCCTTCTTGTTGCGATTACTACTTACTAGTTGAATGTTTAATTGTCAAACTTATATTTGGATCGGTGTGGTTCACTTTTTCTAAGTGACGAGAAAGATGAACAAATTATATTACTAGAAAGACTCTAGTAAGAGTGTAAGATAAAGATGGACAAGAAGGAAAAATCCACGTACTAGCTCTCTGAAAGTCGAGCAGGGATTGGTAAATCCCCCCCCCCCCCCCCCCCCCCCCTCTTTCTCATGTTGGCATGCTATATTATTTTATCCTTTTCACAATATAAATACTAATTTCCATGAAAGAAAATTTGCAACTAGGAAAAGTAAATAAGGAATTTTTGCAGCCAAGAAAAGAAAAAGAGGAATGTGATTAAAAACAAAACGGAGAGATTCCACTTTTGTTTTGGCCTTCCAACCTCTCCTAGTAAGTAACGTTAGGTCGTTGACTTTGTTCCACGAATTAAATTGTCCTTATGAATATTTCAACGTTGAATAACGTGTATTTAATTTAATTTTAATCAAATAAAAACTAGAATTATTGGATAAAGGATGGTTCTTTCACAATTATTAAATCGATAACTTCTTCAAATCATCAAAGAACTATTGAGAAAAATCTTTTTCTTAATAAATAAATAAATAAGCTAGCGGTGGATTTTAATTTTATTTAAACCTAAATAATTGTTAATTTTCATTTTTTTAAATTTTATTTAAACCTTAAAAAAATTGTTAAAAAACTTATTGCAATATAAAATTGGCATTCGAAAGTCAATCTCACAAAAAAGTTCCATTCATTATCCTTTGTTATGTACACAAAATATTTATACAAAAATTGAGTACTGAATATATAGCTTTTGAAGAGGCTATATAAATGAATAAATTAGAAATACAAAAATAAGAATTTTTAAATAAAAGGTAAAAGTCTATCTAATTTCGGTATTTTTCTCAAAAATTTAAAGAAGATTATATCTATCATTCTGTATTTCCCTTTTCATCAACTCTTGCAAGAAATCATTCCAAGAATCAATTGGTCCAGGCAAACACCAATGGACACAATCGCTAACCAATGTCACATTTGGCACGGGCCAATGTCCATATTTACTTGGGTGTCCATCGGGTCTCAATAACATAGGCTTTGTCGCATCAAACAACCTAATTTTCAACCCGTTTCTTCTCCCCGCTTTCTGTGCAATCCTTAATTCCTCCAATTGAATCATATACATTTCCAAACTATAATCCTCTAAAACTGTCTCATTCCTTTTGAATGGCCTTTTCCTAGCACAATCTCCGCCTTTATCCCATGGCCCGCCTTCAAAGTGTGACGGTGCGAACGTTCTAAGAAACGTTATGCCCTTGGGATTATTCACCTCGTTTATTGCCCGAAACGCCGTTCTGAAAGCCCTGCGATAGCTGAAGTATGAAGTCAGGTGGCTGACGTTGTCCTCAGGACAATAGAGGCAGCCAAAGAGGCGGCGGTTGAGGTAGAAGTAGGTAGGACGGAAGAACCAGTGTCCGGCAGAGATTATTACGTAATCAAAATCTTGGATTTTGCTAGTCCAATGTTCATCAAACTCGTCAAGAAATAGCTTGAAAGGCCGTGTAACATCATTGGGATTGGTTTTCTCTGTTTTTACCAAATAAGGTGACCAGAACATGGATATGTTGAAGTTGTAGTCAATGTACTCGTACCGCTTGTTTTGATCTGTCGCATCTGAAAGGTCTACAGGGTACACAACCTGAACAAGGACTCAAAATTTTTATATACATCATTACCATTGAAGATAATATTCATGAATCTTTCAACTACAACTCTATATTTCTTTTAAATTACTTGAGGTGACATGTTTTAAATCGTGCAATCTTAATACCTTGAACATATATATTCACAGCACAAACTAAGCAACAATTTATTGGATCTCTAGAGCATCTCAGTTCTTAAATTTCCAAGAATTGACAAACAGACTAATTCATAGACTGAAAATCTTCAAGATTTTTGTAGTTTGATGATTTATTTGCTCCATATTGCAACCCTTTATTGCGACAGTGACAATCACTTAATTTTATTTTCGCGAAAGAGTCAACTCCGCAAACGGTTGGTCAACATTATGTGCCTCATAATGAATGCAAAACTGAACCCATCCTCGTACAACATGATGGATACTTTCATTAGTCGCACGTAATATGATTTAAGGAATTGAGGAACAAGTTACAGAGAGATATACAAACCCTAGTCAGGAGGCAAATCAAAGACTGCATGTGATTTCTTGCCACGGAGTCTCCAACAAAGGCTATTGATTTTCCTCTAACAAGTTCCAAAAATTGATGAGGATCAAATATAGGCAATTCACAGCCATCAGGTTTCCACTTCCACTTGAGAAATCCTTCATCAGGCCTACCAAATCTCATGCAATTTTGATGCTCCTGAATTGCATTGCATGTCATATTTGTATAATATGGACCCTCTGGATTTGGCAACCATTCCCCAGAAAATAAATCACAATTTTCATAATCTAACACTTTTGATCGTACCATGCTACGATCATTGTTATTATTACTTGAAGATCTCTTCAATTTTTCTTTCGTAACTTTTGGAGGTGTTAAGTACGTTGGGGTGGAGCGTCTAGACTTTCTCCTTCTACCCTTATCTGGTCTTTTTCTATCCATCTTTTCGCGGTGGGCCGCCATGTTGCCCTTGGCGGAGCTTGGTGGTGGCGGTGGATTCGTTTCTTGATTTTCTTCCGGCAAATTCTTAGCCTCTGATTCATCTTCATTAAACTTTGATGTTTCCTTTGTTATTTGATTTTCTTCTGGCAATTTCTTAGCCTCTGACTCATGTTCATTAAATTTTAGAGTTGCCTCCACATCCACATCATCCCTTTTGGTGATGGTTCCGCCTTCACTAGGATTGCACATCAGCGTATCAACTTCCAGGCAACAATCTTGATTATTCTCCTTAGGAGGAGGGTCTAAATCAATATTTGGAGTAACAGAATCCTCTAAAGATTCATATGAACGACAAGCTTCAGATATTTTTCTGTGAGATTCTTTTATAAAGGGGTAATATAAAGGGATTGTTAAAAGCACTGTTAGGGCTACAAGTGGAGCAAATTTTGGCGTTTTTCTTCTTGTTTGAGGTTTCCCTAAGGGAAGTTCAAAAGCTTGAAGCTTCATTTATGGATTCTACACACGAAAGAGAAAGGAAGTGAAAAAGGAAAAAGAAGAAGAGGGAAAGGAACAAAATTTCATGAAAAAAGACTTTCCATACGCAAGTTGCGGTAAGGACGTAAAAAAGTGATGGCTATACTATATGTGGATGTTCGTGTGTGTGGTGAGTGTAATTAGTCCACTGGATATAGGTAGAGATGGCAAAAAAACTCGTCCCGCCTTGCCCCGACGGGTTGGTCCCCCGCCTCGGGTAGCGGGGCGAGGGTGCCCTGCCCCATTTAGTTAAAAAAAAAAAAAAATTGAACGTTGTTTATTTAATTTTGGACATTGTTTGTTTTCATTTTTTATTTTGGATATTGATGTAATTATTTTAAATATTATTTGCTTTGGATTATAAAATTTTGAATTATATTTAATTGGAAATTTTTGGTTTAAAAAAAAAAAAAACTAAATGGGGCATTAAACAGGGCAAAAATCCGTCCCGCCCCTCCCCCGTCCCCGCCCCGCCCCACCCCGTCAAAGGCGGGGCCGGGCCGGGCAGGGGTGCCCCACCCCGAACCCGCCCCGTTGCCATCACTAGATATAGGGACATATCTATTATTTTTCGGTGTAAAATATTGTAACATACAAAAAAATATATGGATGTTCCTAGGTATATAATTTCAAGTGTATAATAGAAAAAAAAAAAACTATGGTATTCCAAATTTTTATTAATCAAATAAATTTTAAAGAATATAATTTATACTTAAGAAATCATTCCATAATAATTTAATTTAATAGATTCCCATATAATAAATAAATTTTAGTCTAATAATCATGAATAAAATTAATAAACCAAAATCGCTTTGCTAATTATGATGTCAAGTACTAGATAATATTCATGTCACTTTTTTTGTTGACAATCAAATAATTATCAACTTTATGGTAAAAATTCTTTTTCGGAAAAAAAAAAAAAAAAACTCAAGCCATACTGATAAAAGCTTTTTTCATAACTATCGCGATAAATGTACTCTCACACTCTTATAAAAGCTTCACACACACATCTTTATATATATAAAGTGCTTATGAAACGGAAATTCTTGTTTTAACGGAAAATTTAACGGAATTTGTTGTTTTAACGGAAAATCTATTTTCACCGTTAGTTTTATCGTTTCCATTAAATAACAATTAAGTCATGGTCATTGATGTTGTGTCTGTTGGAATTTCATTATTTAATAATAAATGAATGGGAAATGCAAAAGGTTTTGTACTACTCAATGTTCTCAAACCTGGACCGGTTCGACCGGTGAAATCGGGAACCGGGCCAAAACATTTAAGTTTACAAAATCGGTTAAAACCCGTTGAAACCGGTTAACTTTGATTATTTACAAAATCGGTTAAAACCCGTCGAACTGGCCGGTTCAACCGTGACTCGGAGAACCGGTCACGGTTTTGACAGGGTTTTCAAGATTTTTTTTTTTAGTTTAAAATTTTTTTAACTCCATTATTGGGCTTCAAAATTTACAATTCTAATGTCGATGGAGAAGTATTGAATGTCATGCTCATTTTATAGATACACTTCTCTTCAAATGTTTCATAAACTTCCAACGTGAGATTGTACATTTTATATATGCTCTTAATTCCAATAGTTTTACAAACTTCTAATGTGGGATAGTGACAACAACAAAAAAATGTTAAAATGCTCATCAAAATCATTTTCAAATATATGTCTAATTGACTAATTTAATTTTGAATTACAACTAATTAAATTGTAATATTCACTTTCATTCTTTCATTTATTTAATTTTCAAATTTAACTTAAATTGTACTTGATTATTAATATATTAATGTTAGATATTATTTTCTATAAGTTTAAAATATTTTAATTTAACAAAGTAAACTATTTTAACATATTTATTTTTAATTTTTAGTGTTGGGACTAATTGTAGGATAATGAATCTAATTAGTAAAGATTTATTTACTTTAAATTATTTTTATGTGTTTATTGTACTCGGTTCGACCCCAATTGAATTCTCACGGACTTCACGTCGGAATCATTCTCGATTGTGAACCAAAACCCTTCATCTCCATTTTCAGATATCGAAATTATCAAATCCGCAGACTTTTCGTATAAATCTTATGATTAATGCTCATGTTTAGTTCATTAATTAATAAAAAAAATTAAAATTCTTCTAACACTAATTAGCAATATTATAGTATTATATTAAATGTTTAGTAAGTATTATTTTTAAATATTAAATGATTTTATGATATAGTAAAAATTCTATTTTTTTATAATATAGAAAAAACTATTTTTTAAAATAAAAATATATTTAATATCTTAAAAATAATTAAAATAATATTTAAAATACGAAACGCATTATGACGTTTATTCTTCGCATTGACACGCCTAAACTTGTGATTCTTGATTCTCAACATCGATGTCTCGCAACGCATTACGCCTTTTAGAACATTATTAATGAATGAATGGGAAATGCAAAAGGCTTAGTACTACTACATTTTAGTCACTAGGAAAAAATGAAACTAAAAAAACAAAATGGATGTGAAGATTATCAATTTAAAAATACTAATAATTTATTTGGTAAGGTACATTGAACTCAATGAAGAAAAAATATTTATTTATTTATTTTTGTATTATAATGTTATCTATTATTTTATTATGTACAAAATGCTCATGATTAAGTGCAAAATTTAATATAATATAATAGTACGAAACACAAACTTATACATTTTAATTTAGAATTTAACAATATTCAAATTAAAATTAATATATCACAATGTGTAATTATTTATCAATTACATAAACATTACATCATTAATTATTTAATGAACCAAAAAAATTATATATAAACTAAGCAAACGTGTATTGCACGTTGCTTATACCTAGTTAATTTAAAGGTGTGAAATTAGGTTACTTAAAATATGAATAAAACAACCATTAATTTTTAGAATTATACTCCTTGTGCACGTAATTCTCCCTTTGATTTTTCTTAGTTCATCTCTATTGGTGCATTGACTTGAAAAAGTCAACAAAAATCCTGGAAACTCTTGAATGAACAATGCCCATTGAATTTTCTTGTGGAGGAAAGAGAGTCAAGCATGCAATAATCCACTTCCAAATATCCAAGATCTCCTATATATTTCTGCGGCTTTAAATTGAAACATGATTAAGCCCTTTTGGTATAATTAAAAGTCCCATTTTTAGTAGGTTTGATAAAAAAAAATTCATATATGGTAAAAAGTTGATTAAATTGTAAATCCTATCAAATGTGTAATTGAAAATAAGTTTGAAGAAAATGAGAGCCAAACGGGGGGCTAATATTTAAAAGATGGTTTTCAAGCCTTTCATATTTTGGTAATTTTTTTGGCCACTTCATATAATTGCAAGATTTTAGATTTATTGAATAACTCAATAAGGTGATATAACATTCGAATGTAGTTGGCAAAAAGAAAATTAAAATATTATTCTAAATTTACTGCGATTAAGATTTAATTTAATTTATAAAGAGGAAGGATAACTTTTACAAATCTCGAGACTAAGACAATTGTAACATGATGTCAAGAGGTCACACACTGCACTATTACGTGACCTTCCAAACCTCTTAACACATAATACATTCTGGCATATAACCGTTATTTCACTCATATTATCTCCCTGACTTGGCTCTTCCCAAAAGTCACATATTTTACTCCATTCTTGTTCAAACAAGCTCCTCAAGTAACTCTTCGGAAACTCTAAAAAACGTTTTTTTTGAATTCTTGGAATTTGCATTTTCTAGAAGGAAGTATATCATTGACTATAAGAATTTGTATTGAATTTGCAGGTTAAAAGCTATGGCGATGAGGGGTTTTGGAAAGACTGATGGTGAACTTGAAGTCGAAACTAAAATAAAGAAACCTAATTATGACAAGATCGAGAAGATTGAAAGCATGAGAATTGAAATCAAGAACAAAAATGCTTGTAAGCTTATCGAAGAAACTCTCAATATCGCAGATTCTCTAAAACCAGAAGCTATGTTTTGTAAGAGTGAAGGGAATTTGTGGCACAATGATGCAATGACCCAATGGGCTGAAAGAGTTGGCCCAGCTGGCATTTAATTGAAAGCCCAACAACTGATTTGTATACCATGGTGCAGAGGCGTGTTTTGGAAAGGGAAGACTGAAATCGTGTTTTACTTACCCTTTTAACTGAACGGTTCGGATGTGACCAAGTGTAACCTCCATCGCCATTGGATTGGGGACCTTATGGAGACTCCCATAAATCCGTTTCTAGGGTTTGATTATTTCACTAGGCTTCGAGACTCTTTTATTTCTCTCTGTAGCTGCGCCGTTTCCTTCGTGTTCTCTTCTTCTCTGTTGAAATCAAATATTCTCATTTGATTTCTGTTTTTCTCTCAATAGCTTGTAATCTTGTGTGATTCTCATTGTTTGAGAGTTGGTTCTTGTGTGAACCGTGTGCTATTGTAGAAGAGAGTTCTTGCTTTTGTGTAATAATCGGTCGAGTCTGAGTGCCATCTTTTTGTATCTCTACTTTGGGTTGTGATTCAAACATTACAGTGGTGTATTCTTGAGATTGAAGCACGGTTGGAAGTATAGCTTGTGGGCTTTGCTCGATTTGAATAAAAGATACGATTCTTCGATTTTAGCAGATTTACTTTGTGTAGTTTATTTTGTTTAATTTCGATTTCTTGCATATATTGTTGTTGAATGTTTGAGCTAACTGTTTGAACTCCTCCCAACAAAGAGTTTTTCTTTGCTTCTTCTACAATGGAAAAATTAAGTGCACATTCTGCTTGTAACATTAGTTCAGATTGAACAGTGCAATAAACTAGACTTAGGGTCAACGCTTCTTTTGTTGATTTTATGCTCTTCTTCTTCTTCTGACAATGACTAAAGAAATCATCTGCTAGCTATCACCACAAAAACGAAACATCAATACCAATTGCTGTTATACGGCATTACCCAAAAGATTCGTAAAACTAATCAAAATCAAGAAAAATGGTCATATACATAACATTTCCATGAAAAAGGAAAAACATCGTCAAATACTACCCAAGTATCTGGGATGCACAATACTTGCTTGACGGTAGTTTCTGTATGACATCGAATATGCATTGTGCTCGTGTGGATCATGATCATGTCTAAAAGCCAAACAGGCAAGAGCAGATGCTATGACGAGAAAGAAAACTGCGGCCATTTGCACAACCTTCTCATTCTGCCAATGTTCTTGGTATTCGGCTAGGTAACCTGCCTTGCACGAATCGCATTCGTAACATTCTCCATTTCCGGCGTCTCTCCATTTGACGCATTCCTCGTCTTTAGAAGCTAGACCAGATTTGGGAGCCACCCAATAGGTTTCATTTTGCACCAGTCCGCATCGGTTGGGCGGCCGGCAGCAACCCAACTACAGAATTTCACAAAAACAAGATAGCATTTTTATAGGAATTAACTGAAAATAAACTAACTAAAGAATATGCGAGAAGGAGAAAGAGAGAACCTGAAGGTAGCGATGATCATCAAATTGGTTTTGCAATTGCTGATTACAAATGTGAAGGTCGAGTAAACACGTCTCGATGACAAACCAATCTTTGTTATTCACCAAAGCTTTTTGCAACGATGGCGAAAACTGATTCAACCAGTATCCATTCTGGGCTTTTAGCCAAGTCCCATTGGCAGTGTCTTTCGGCAATACAGAGAACACGAAGGCGGTGAAAAAAGTCACCAAAATAGTCGAAATCAACAAAACCCACAAATAAATCGACTCAATTGCCTTCGATTGAAAGCACAAACCCAATAATCCTATTACAGCGGTGGCTAACATGAAAATTCCCAGCCATATAACGGATCCAGCGTTTTCTTTAAAACACGCTGTCTGATTGGGAGCATTGTGCAATGAATTCGCGTGTAGGAGTTGAAGGAATGCGCTTAGCAAAATTAGAATGTTCAGAAATGCAAGCACGATTCTGCTATAGGTGAACATGATTTTTTTCTACAAGCAATCGATTTCTGTAATGCATTTGCCAAAGCACCTGAAATGGCGAGGCGCTTTGGGAGAAGGTGGAATGGCGAAATGGATACCTTTTGTAGGGAGAAAGTATTTCGGGAAATGAGTAACAGAAAACATGATGAATGGTATGGAAGAAACTTGACGAAAATCTGTGGAACAGAATTTGGAAAGTTAGAAATTTTACCGTATTTCAACCCTAAAGAGTACTCAATTAGTTAATATTATTGAAGAACAACTATTATTTGTCCAAGCTATGTGAGTGAGTCATTAGTTCAATCGATGGATCATTATAAAGTCAAAACTCGAAATTTCAAATAAAATAATTGTTTTTAAAAAGTAAAAGAGACAAAGGATGATTGGAGCAAAACGTCCCTACCTATGACGGGTTTTGTGGAAAACATCCATACGTTTGATTTTTTGGTGCAGAACGTCCATGCCTTTATATTTTCTTGTGCAAAACGTCATTTTTACTAATTTTTAATATAAAATGACAATTATACTCTCCTATATAAATAATAAATAAATAAATAATAAATTGTAATATGCTCCTCATTTTTTTAAAAAAATGCAAATCAGTCCAAGATAATTGTAAGAAAATTGTTCAATTTATCATAATTGCATCCAAGCACCCATTTCGAACCGGCAGAACCTTCCCATCTCGGATCTCCCTCCTCAAAATCAACCACAATCACCCCACCACCAGTCGTCGTAAACAACATCACCGACACCCATATCCATTATCAATAGACAGCAAATTTGAACTTCAATAGAAGAAAAAATAAGGCAGATTTTGATTCAAAAAATTGGAGCAAGTAATGGATCAATCGATTTAATTTAGGAGTTACCCAATATCGTATTGACCTGATGAAGGTTTTATTGGGTTCAATTTGTAGAAATAACATCACTTTGCTCGTCAATTGGAGGTGGATTCACTGAACTTATACGCGTGCGTGAGGGGCTGGAATTTGGGCCTGAAAATTTTGAATTGCTGCAATATTTGATGATATGAAACCATGGTTGGATGTGCCTTAGAGTGTAGAATAGGCCGATATGTGTTGGACGTGATGAGTGTGATCGGAAGAGTGGTTGCCGCCAAGTTTTTTGGCTGCGAGCGGTGACCAATTTTGTAGTTATAGGGGTGTGAGGTGGGGATGGTGATCGGATTTGTTGGGCGGGTGAGGCCGATACCGGTGGTGGTGATACTTGGCGGCTTAGGGGCCGGGATGGTGGTTTTTTGGAGGTGGAAGCCGGCGGTGACAGAGATGGGAAGATTTTGTCGGTTGGAGACGGGGGCTTGAGTGCAATTATGATAAAGTGAGCCATTTTCTAGCAATTATCTTGGACTAATTTGCATTTAAAAAAAAGTTGAGGAGTATTTTGCAATTTATTCTTTATTTTTCTTTTCTTTTTTTATTTATTTATATAGGAGTGTATAATTGTCTTTATGTTAAAAATTAGTGAAAATGACGTTTTGAGCAAGAAAATGCAAATGTATGGGCGTTCTGCACCAAAAAATCAAACGTATAGACGTTTTCCACAGAACCCGTCATAGGTAGGGGCGTTTTGCGCTAATTACCCAGAGACAAAAATAATTTTCATAAGCATTTGTATCATGACATAACTGTATACTTATGTTAATGATTACATCTTTTTTATTCAATCTAAATGTATATATAAACGTTTTGACTCAAGTCATACAATTTTTTGGTTAGTAGTTAAATTTCGTTTATCATAGCGGTTGACCTCAAAATAAAAGCATAAATTATTTTTTGAAGTCAAGGATCAAGTTTTATGCTTGAACTTTGGCAAAACTTTCCCTCTTTTGGGACTTTTAGGAGCGTTTTAAGACAATCATGAGTTTGGTACACTGAAGTCCATGGTCGATTTTGTCAGAATTTGCACTAGGACTTCTTCATATTCGAGACTACACCGAGGCCTTTAATCTATTTGGCGACGGAGGCCTTTTGCGCATTACCATTGATGATGTTTCGGTGGTCAATCCATTTTTTCACTTTGACTGTGTTCGACGGTCGATGCTCTAATATTCAAAAACACATGAGCATGCAATGAACCATTTTTGAAGTTGACCAGGAGTTTTGGTGGACAATAGTTTTTATAGTGCCCCTTTTTGTATGCTAATGATCTAGATCTATTAAAGACCGATGCTTAGTAGATTATTTCTCTTGTATTAATTACTCGAAAGTAACGGCTTAGTCCCTCTTTTTCAGTAAAAGTACAGGCATCCAAAATGTTTAGCTTGCGACGTTTTAATGAGCTGAAAGTGCAATAATATCATATAATGGTTAAACATAATCTTCAAATCGCACAACGGATTCTGTAATAAATTATTTCATTATTTGAATTAATCAATTTTATTTCCAATTGACTTTTCAAAAATAATTGTTGACTAAATTATAATGTCACTGGACATACGCAATTCCAAAGCTGTAAAAATATAAGTGATTTTCTGCAATAAAATAGCTTAACTCGCTCCATATATTTAACAACACCCGGCCCCTTAGAATTTCGTAGACGTTTAGCCATGGCCAACCGTAGCGTCCACGCAAAGCTTATGCACAACCACCCTCAGGGGCGGACACAAGGGGGGTCCTTGGGGGGCACGTGCCCCACAATTTTTTTTTTTTTTTTTTTTTTTTTTTATTGATTGAAATCTAAATTTTAACCTAAATCAAAGTTAACAATAAATTTTAATAATATATTTCATAGAATCCATAATTGTTTTAACTTTTATCAAAATTTACTACAAATTTGATTTTAATTTCCACCAAACAGAGGCAAAATCACAATAAATTTGAATTTCGATAACATGCTAATTTTAAAAATTCACTGACGATTGTACGCTAATCAAATATACAAATTGCTTATATAATTTCAAAGCTTATTTCGATAACTACATTATGAGTATATCGAATAGTCCAAATAGATATCGAAAATAGTTAAAAATACGTTAAACGTGAGTATTAAATAAAAACGTCTCACTCACATTTTTTCAAAAAAAATTCAATTATTTCATTAACATTTACTATTTTTGCGATACATCTCAATGTAATTTTCATCATTTTATTAAGAAACTTTATATGGAATGTAACATCAAAAATTTTCGAAATTTTACATCCGAAAAAGTCATATCCCATGTAAATTTTTGGATGCAAAATTACATGGGATATGATATTTTTTTTACGTAAATTTTCGAGTGTAAAATTTATCCCAACTTCTTTTCAAGTTCGAGTGTGCCCCCCTAACTTTTTTCTTCTGCGTCCGCCCCTGACCACCCTTCCTTAGTTCAGCCACTATTTCCTCAATCGTTGCAAAGAAAAACCCGAACCCACCACCGCCGATAAACCCATAATTAATTTAGATGATTTTAAGGGGTTATTTTCATCTATTCCAACCTCAAAGTTGATAAAATCATCTATCAATCTTCATATGACGGCAATTGAACCCATGGTTGACATGGGCATGTGGGTTATGAATTCGAGGCTCATGGAAACGCGTTACGCCAGTAATGAGAGAGATAATATTGAGAGCCATAAAAAGCCATGTTCTAAAATGCGCGAAAATGCGCCGCCTAGGCGCGATGCGGATAAAAAACGCCTCGAATTCGGCCATGCGTGTAAAAATGCGTTTTGGTCAAAAAAATGCGGGATAATGCGCGCCTAGGCGGGATAATGCGCGCCTAATCCCGCCTAGGCGCGCATTATCCCGCCTAATCCCCCTTTTTTTTTTTTTTTTTTTTTTTTGGTAAATTTTTTTTTAATGATATATTAAAAATTAATTTTTTTATATAAAAATATATTTAATACCTTAAAAATAATTAAAATAAGATTAAAAGTACGAAACGCATTATGACGCCTATTCTCCGCATTGACACGCTTAAGCTTGTGATTCTTGATTCTCGACCTCGACGCATCGCAACGCATTACGCATTTTAAAACATTGATAAAAAGTACGGTTTATGAACATTTTTGTGCGGGTAAGGATTTGAAAGAAAACTGTGAATAAGCTTTGCGATTATGGACTTAAAGCTATGTTGGATTATGGCTTGGAACATGTAAACGATAACGAGTCATGTGATCGGAATTTCATTGAGTTTATGCAAACTATTGAATCAACAAAGTTTCTCCCACCTTCTTCTGTAAGTTTTATTCTGATTCTTTAGTCTTATTTTCGAGCGTATCGATGAATGTCTTAAGAAGCCTTGAAGTACTGGCCGGCCTGATTCATTTATTTCATCGATATGCGCACAATTTTCACGTATGGCACTTGAACCTAAGACATTTGACAAATTCACAATTACAGGTTAGTTTCTTTGTAGTGAAGATTACAGCAATATGTCCTCCTAGTCTGCTTAGAAGAGAGAGTGATCTATTGAGATGGGAATACAAGGATAAATCCCTTCATCTTCCATGGAAGCTTAGAACTTTGCCAATGATATATGATTCGAGCCCTTTTTATCACACTCCGAATAGGCCAGAGCCCTTGACCTCAGAAGAAGAAAATTATCTCCATTTAGCCCACCAAAGATTAATTGCGAAAAATGTGGCGAGACAAATGTTCCTCTGTTAATTGATGCAGAAGATACATCGCTTCAACCTGCAATTGACTACTTTGGGTACACCGCATCAATGATGTATCACAAAGATGATGAGCCTATAGTATTTGGGACAGTTCAGGCTTATTTGAAAGATGCAAAAGAGAGATTGGTAAATGCAAAGAAAGCTGCTGATAAAATGGGAGTTCCATTTGGGTTTAAGTTGTTGAGATGTCACGTTGAATTTCATGTTGTACATAGTACTCATGCAATACAATTGTACATACGATAAAAAAGAAAAAACTATCAAACAATATCAAGATTCTTGTACTTATCTAATGAAGCATTGTATATTAATGTATGAGAGTTGATCTTTTCAGGAATTTGTTTTGTTCTGGTTCAAGTTGCTATTTTATGTGAATATCTAGTGCATATAATTCTTTTGGTACAGAGGAAAACCTAGGATTGGCCGGCCGGCTGGGACATCTGATGAAAATGAAAGACTTTTTCCCCGTTCAAGGACTTATCGAGTATACAAGTGGATAGAGATTAGGATTGAACCAGGCCCGTTCTCTTGGTGTTTGGTACAATCTACTTGCTTGTGATTCATCAACAGCATAACAGAGAAAAATTCTTTAATAATGCCTAAAATTTAAAATTTCAGATCCCACAGTTTACATGATATTATTATTTTTCCATCAATTATTTGGCCATACTATTTCTTAAATCAGTGAATGAATTGAAACAGAACATGACAAGATTTCAGAACTGGGAAACAGGGAATAGGATAAGTAAATAAAGGCTCAATTTTAAATAATTTGCAAGTAATGACTTTCTTATATTTCAAGTTAGAAACTTTAATACGTTGTTTGTGTTGTGCTTATATTATAATATTGTGGATAATTATTTGAAATCAAGATATTATTTATGATTAAATTAGGCCACATCGTTTATATACTTTTGAAGGGAAAAAAATATTTTTTGTACAAAGTCAAACACCTTCCACACACACGAGTAATACTAATATCGATGTGATAAACTCCCGTCTATATGATATTGAAATCTTATTAATGGATGCATCATCATAAAAATAGGGACAATAGTCCTATTTACGATGACACGTCACTTAAAAGACACATAGTGAATGATGTCATAACACCAATGATTCTACAACATTGTTCTATCCAATAAGCTTGGGAAAGGGTTGCACACTTAAATTCGACACGAAACCAAGCTTTAAAATATTCATTTAGAAATAGAAATTTGGCTTCTAAAATCCCAATTGGTGAAGGCATTTCTAGTGGGTTATCATAACTACACCAAGAGATTAAAAGGTTCCATAAAGGTTGAGGTAGTCATCCATCAGTAAAACTAATATCTCAACAATCACTTGAATGGAAACAAAGTTCAAAAGGTCTTATTCAGCTAAACTAACTGCCTGTGACACAAGAAAAATGAATGAATAACAAGCTTCTTGCCAGAATACAGCATCAAAACCATGTCCTCAATGTTACATATACCACTAAATATCAACCACAGTCCAGGCAACCGGTTTACAGAACAAATCAATTAAACGCTGTCTTTAAAGAGTAAAGCCTTTTGAACTAGGTGTACATCCCCCTCATAATAAGGAGGAGGGGGGGGGGGGGGGGGGGTGCTGTCAAACTTGGTACACCAAGTCCGTCTTTAAATGATAGAAGGGATTTGTACACCAAAAATAAATGAATCGAGTCTGAAATCACAGATTGCCTGTTATGGTACCTTTAGAAGTTATAAAAATAGTTTCCACTCTAGACTAAAACCGAATTCTCAGCTTAATAGTGAAAAAAATTCCTTTTGAATATTATACACTCATGAGGATGTTGCATTAATCCATAAATGATAAATAAAAGGGAAGGTATTATTAGCTTAGAGTTTGATAGCCTAGAGGACCTTGCTTTCCATCTTGTCCAGTATCATTTCTACCCATCAGAGAAGGAATCCAAGGAAACAGCTTCCCAAGTTCCATCTTTATTGTGCGACCTGTCTGTCTCTCATTTATTCCAAACTTGGCTCTTTCTATAGCTTCCATTATATCTTCCCTCGAGACACATTCGGCCCCTGTTGAAATTAATAAAACATAAACTTTTAGATATACAACTTGTCAAAACATCCTAATAACATTCAGAATGAAATATATGAAAAACTATCCAAACCACACTGGATATGAGAGACAGAAACCATGCATATGTGTAACGAAATTATAAAAAGGGCCCCCAATACAATGTCCAGTTTCGGTACAAACCTCTTTTCTCCTTGAGGAGGCCTAAATCTAATGTTCAGCTGCCACATTGACAATATTAATGGGAATGCACCGAACATTCCCTTTGTCATATATCATTCTTGAAATAGAATTTACAATTCACATTGTCAAACGTAGCTTTAAATTTGCAAATAGGGGTCAACCCATTCCTCTATCTATTTGTGCCTTTTTTTTTCTTTTCAATATTTTCCAACACTTGTTTCCATGTATGGGGGGACATAGGGGTCATGGGTCCTTTCTCCCTAGGCCATGCCATTGCCGTCCACTTAAGAAATTATTGGTGAAGATGCAACATAACAAAGTTCCGTTTACATCAAACTATGTTGTCTCACTATCTAGACAGAATGCTTGTGAGTGAAACAGATAGACATCAGTTTTATATAGACCCAGAGTGTGTTTGGTATACAAAGCTGAGCTGAGCTGGACAAGACTGTACTATAAAAAAGATTTTAGCTTCTTTTTCTCCTTCAATAGTGTACATTGTACAACCCATCATACCAAACATATCAACAGTGAATAAAAGAACGTCTTTTGCAATGCGAACATGGGATAATTTGACAATACAAAACAATTAATCTAACCTCTTCGAGCAGCAAGAAGTGCAGCCTCATTGACTATGTTTGCCAGATCTGCCCCGACAAGGCCTTGAGTCAGAGATGCAACTAGGTTGCAAATGAGGTCCATGTCCTCCTCAAGTGGAACTCCTCTAAAATGTATAGCCAAAATCTTTCTCCTTCCAACTTCATCCGGTTCTCCCACGTATACTTTCCTAGAAAAACGACCAGGCCGACATAGAGCTGGATCCAAGGCATCTGGTCTATTTGTTGCAGCAATGACAACAACATCTATGTCCGACTCAAAGCCATCCATTTCTGTCAGCAACTAGTAAGGAAACAAGAATCATAAGGTCCAGTTAATACATGAAACTATTGAAAAAATATCCTTTAGTTTATATACAAACATACTTGCAACTCACATAATTGGAATTTGAATATTAACGTGTGAAAGCATTCCTATCAAGGAAAAGCCCAGTTAAGAAAATCCTTGTCACAGCATTTTCATTTTCTTCTTACTGTTATTAATAGAATTATTAATTATTGTGTTAATTACTTCTATTGATGAAAAAAAAAGTAGAGCCGCCACTTGCAATTTGTAAAGCAAGGTCCAGTTTTCCCCCACTTGAAAGAGTATGAAGTTGGCTTTTATGATTTAATGCGAGCTAGGGCACTATGGGACTTACCGAAATGAATTTCTCCCAATATTTTCCTACTGCAATTAACCAATAATAAGCTTCTTACTGCAATTAACCATTAATAAGCTTCTTTTAGTTTCCACTTCATCATTCTTATCTCCAATTGTCAGTAGATATTCATAGGGATATCAGAGGTCAGGGGGCCATTCCCTTGACCCCATCCTAAATTCACATTATATATCCTAAAATGTCAACAGTGTATAGCTTCTTCTGCTCGATGAACTGTTTTGCTCTTTGTTTTCTTCACCAAATCATAATTATGAATATCTTAAAACACATCTAAATTTGTCTGTGTGTGTAACTAAACTGTAACGTAGTTGAGCAATTTGGTAATTCAAGAAAGATATAGCATTTGCACATGAACTTAAAATTAGCATAAACAGCAGAGCATTTCGATTTAACACGAAAAAGAGAAATATTGTGATATGCTTGTCCACTGAAAATTATAAATACCTGATTCAGTGTTTGGTCTCTCTCGTCATTGAAACTCCTACCACGCTTTCCACCGACAGCATCAAGCTCATCAATAAAAATAATTGATGGTGCATTCTTTCTAGCAACACTGAAAAGGTCTCTTATGCGAGCAGCTCCTCTTCCAACAAATAACTCTACAAATTCACTGGCAGAAACTGAAAAAAATGGTACACCTGCTTCTCCAGCCACTGCACGGGCTAGTAGTGTTTTTCCTGTTCCTGGAGGACCTACAAGCAGCACGCCTCTAGGTAACTTGGCCCCCAGCTTACTGTAATTAATAGATCCTTGAAGGCAACACACTATCTACAAAGAAGAAAATTGCATTTGTCATACTCAAATAAGAGAGATGTTCTTATGTGCTCTGACAAGTAAACAATTAAAATAGAAGTAAATCCCTGATTTTGTTTTACTGTGAAGTGTAAAGTAGTTGTCCTATATAACATACATTCTATACATACTCATATAGGACAGAAAACAATATACGATCTATTACATCCCATCTGAATGATATACTACAAAAATCATAGTGTGGAAAAGAAATAGATTTTTACAGAGCATATATGATACTTGGTCCAGAAAAACACATAAATGGTAATTGACTAATAAAAATTGGATAGAGGATGTGACAGTTTAACTATGCATTACAGCCTGGCAAAAAGGCATGCATATATGAGTCTAGAAATCCTATTTTCATCTACCATTTACATTTGAAATGTATATATCTTGCTCTACTAGATGGTACTGCGAGCCAATATTTTAGTAGTTAATTGAAATTTTAAGTAATAGTCAAGTACCTCATCCACAAAGCAGCAGAAAATTAAATTATAAAGTACATCAAATATAAGTATATAACAGAGAAGCTAATTTTTACTCAGAGCAACGTATGGTTGCAATTGTAGATAACTGAATCTGTTAACAGAAAAAAGAGTTGTCGCTCTTATGAAATCTGATTCTTGCACAATTTACTAATATGAAAATATTTATATAGTAATAAAACTAGAACAATTATCTAGTGATTCGATTTCATATAAAGATAGGTCACCTCCATAAGCTCCACTTTTGCAGCATCAACACCATCCACGTCATCAAAGCAATCCAATTGGTTGCTAGGTTTTCTTTTTCTGGCTGGACTATTCGCGGCAGAAAGTTGACGGTAAAGAAGCCACATTAAAGGAGTCAAAGGGATCCATAAAGATAGCACTGTAATCAACATATTTCTCATAGACATAAGAACTGATTGAGGTGCTGAGCCATATGATGTCCCCTTTTCCCTCATCAGACTAAGAAGATAACTTTCATCGTGATCAATCTTTCTTGTGGAGAACTCCCAAGCAGGGGCCGAAGTTTTAGACTTTGTCAATTTCCTTAGCACATTTTTTCCCTCTTGGTTATGATGAGCAATGCCATAGTTTGCATCAGTCTCAGCTCCAGTTTCACTATATGGAGTTGATTTATCGTCCACTGTTTGAGCATCTTTAGCAGGCCACAGGTTTGTATTATAATATATACGGCGAGTACCCTCCTCGAACAAAACCTTTGTCACATTTCCACTTTGGAGGCTAGTTATGAGATCTGAATATGGAACAGCTTTTGGTATCGGCATTGCAGTTAATTTGAGGAAAAGAAAGCAAAATCCTAGTACTATAGATACAGACGTGGGTAGAGTCAATCTTTTGACATTCTTGAGCAGGAATGTTCTTAGGCCATTTAACACCAACCTGATCGAAACCCTCTTCAGTCTTCTCGACACTAATCGTAACCTTGGACGCAATCTCAATGAGAACTTCTTTCTTATCTCATTATTTTCTCCTTTTACCAGATGGGTATCTAGATTTCTGCTCTCATTAACTATTGACCTAATCTTTTTACCACATAAAAACCTATTGTGAGATTTACAACTATAATTCAGCCCCAATAAAGGCTTAGAGACTGAACTAAAGCAGTTCTTGGGCAGTGAACATGATATAGCACTATGTCTGTCCAATAATTTGAAATTTCCAACATAAACTTTACATTTTTCTTGGGCAGTCAAAAACCCATCAGTGGAAGCAAGAAGAAAAGATGCCATCTTTCTATAAACAGTTCAGCAGATTCTCCATTAAAATCCCCAAAAAAGTGAATCCGATACAAGATCCTCCTTGAGAATTTACTCAAGAAAGTGTAACGCAAGTATGAAATTCAATGGCTTTAAGAGGGTACAACCGTACAAGATTTAAAAAAAAAAATACCTGAAAAAGTGGATTTCCCAGGATTAAAGAGCTTGACTGCGGAGTTTGAAAAGATAGTATTCTTCGCTTTCTTTCAATGGGGTGAAGATTACAGTTATACTGTCGTGGCCATTGATATTTGTTAGGGTAAAAATGAAATTTTTTGCATTGTCTGGGGAGGTCCTGGTATCTCCTGATTTGGGCCATTTTGCCCTCGTCTTCAATAGAGTATGGACTATTGGGCCATCTGGCCTTCCTCTTCAAACTGAATTTAGGCCCACTAATGTCACTGGGTTCCAGTGATATTGGTCATAAGCCATTCGAGATAGGCCCATAGTCTGCCCTCTGCTGTTTGGTTGGATAAACTGCAATACAACGTGCCTTGCGATTGCTATTAGGAACAAGTACATATTTAACATAGTTTCAAAACTTTCAAATTAAGAAATTTGTAGAATTCTTTAAAAAATAAGATGGTCACATTTTTTGCCATCTATAAACTTTGTAACGTATTAATTAATTAAACATGCCAATGTCACAATAATATACAATTTATTATCACAATCACGTACTAGTTACAAAATCACATAAGGTCAACGTCACAAAAACATAAATTGTGGATCGCGATTATAAATTTAGTCGCAAATAACACATTTTTATAGCCCATAACTTATCTATCAATCACAAAATTACCATATTAATTTGTTACAGTTACTTTATTAACTAATCACAAATTATTCTTTATCTCCGCGTCCTACTCCACCACCATCGACACTTCAAATCCACAACCCGTACATCACAAATACACTTAGACGTGCATAACTAGAAGCAGAAACAGTGGCGCACCACCCAAATCACAACTACATAGTTGGACCACTACCCACTGAAAATCCAATACAGATTCACCTCAAAATATGCCTCATCCTTCTCAGATTCATTTGATCCGCCTTTTCTAACCAACTAATGAAAAAACAACTACCAAATTAAATCATACAAATCTACATTACCAGGGTTTGATTTTTGGTGGCAACGGTCAATATACATATTTGGTTGTAAATAGATAAAGGGAGTGAATAGAAAGATTAGAGAGAGATCAGTGTGTGCGCGCGCGCATGTGTGTGAGAGAGAGAGAGAGAGAGAGAGAGTAAAAAGAGAGTAGATATAAAAATCATATACAAAAATTTTATATGATAATTATTACTTGATAATTGAAAAAAAAAGTAAAAAATTTAATCTGGTTTTTGAATTTTAAACAGGGGCTAAATAATGATGTATATTGGCTTACTAAGGTACAACAATATTTATTATGTAATTTGTATTGTTTTTCGTGATCTTGCCTCCTCTATTGTTATAAATGAAAATGAAGAGTGACAAAGTTCAATACAGTATATTATAAAAAAGTAATTTCTATTGATAAAAAATAATAAATAATGTTTACTTACATAATTTGATTGGATAATGCTACTTTGTCACCCTAGATGACCACTTCCTTGACATAATTTTGTCATTTTTTGTGCACATTGTCTATTTTGCCCTTAGTCTTATATTTGAGTTGATTTCCGCATTTTACCCTTATAATTGGTATCAGAGTCTAGTAACGAGTCTAGTAACGAAACAGAAGAAAATTTTTATAACTTAAATAATATATTTTAAAATGAATAGAAAAGATGAAATGATTTTAGAAGAATTACAAAATATTAATATTTTAACTAATACTAATCGACTTAAATTGCAAGAGTTAGCGACAAATTTAAGTACTAAATATAAAACTCTAAGTGAAGAAATACAACAAATAAATAATTCTCAACAATTATCAGAAATAAAAAATAAAGGATTACAAATTTTAGTAGATGAATTTTCCGAACATGAAGAAGACGACGTTATAATAAATCAATTTTTAGAACAATATGATAATTATAATCAACCTTTAGAAAGAATGGATATTATAAATCAAGATGTTTTAACTCATATAATAAATATCGAATCCAATTTAGAAATTATTAATGACAATATTAAAATAGGACCAAAAATCTTATATAAACAAATTGAATCAAAATCAAAAGAATCAAAACTAAAAAGAGATTCTTGTAAATCAATTGAACCACCTTTACCAGCTTATGTTATAGAAGAATTAGAAACGAAATTATTTGAAGCCACTGGAGAAGAATTAGAAGTCTACAAATAAAGCTTAGAACAATTAGCTATTCAAACCGATAATATTTATATGAATGATCCTCCACCCAAAGAGGAAACTACTGAAATTAATACTCCACCTCTAGATCAACAAGTTGAAACTCAACCGTTAATCGGAGAAACAAGTAGAACTAATATTACCACAGATTGGACACAAGTCGAATCTGATGACTGTAATCTAGAATGGATAAAAGAATATGGAATGAGTGAAGAACAAGAAGGTTACAATTTTATAAAATGACCCAAGATTATGTCAATTAAGCATATACATCTTAGGGATGATAATCCAGTTAAATTATTTACTGAACCAATTCCTACAATAGGAATCTGGTTAGATGTTGATGATAGCAATAATAAAAGGGAAATTATTGACTCATGGGCAAAAGCTACTGATTTAGCTGTTGCTTTTCATAAATGGAATACAACTCAAACTTATAACTTTTTAATCCACACATTTAGAGGAATTACTTCAGCTATTTGGAGAAGAACTTCTGAAAAAACTAAAAATAAAATTAAATATGGAGAAAAATCTACAACTACTATAGATAGCAATGAAAGTTTAGATGCTGAAAATTTTTAAAAAGTTTTAAAACGAATGGAAAATTTCTTTAGACATTTACTCTTAGGAGAAGTTATACCAGAAATAAAAATAGACATGATCACTCAAGAAGCCTTACAAGCTGAAAGAGAAATTGAATTATTAAAAATCTGTGATATGTGTGAATTAAACGAATATACTAAGAAATTCGAAAAGATATATATTAAAACTTCTAAATCCATAAAAGAATGGAATTTATCAAAAGAAGATGTAAAATTATTAAATAGATATTTTCTTAAACTACCTTGGCCATGGGGTCAGCAATTATTTGAAGATTACCAAATTTATTGGAATAAAATAGAATGAGAAGATCCTAACCGTAAAGTTGATACCTTAGGAATGAGAACTTCATTCACTAAAAGAAAAATATCTGAATGGTGTAGAAAATCTATGTACCAACATTTATTTAGAAAGTATAGTAAGAAAGCAAATTTACGCTGTTATGAAGAAATAGCAACAGTACCGCAATTTGGTTGTCACCAATTGCCTAGGAAACCATATTATAAGAAGAAATTTAAGAAGTTTCTTAAACCTTGGAAGAGAAACAAAGGATTTAGGAGTCATAAAAAATACTTTAAGAAAAAAAAAACTTTGGAAAAAGGAATATAACAAATATAAAAAATCTCAGAAAAAATTTAAAGGGGAATTCTATAAAAAAAAATGTAAATGTTTTACATGTAATGAAATAGGACATATATCTCCCAATTGTTCTAATAAAAATAAAAGAGAAAATGTTAAAGCCATTAGGATAATGGAGGAAATAGAATCCGACTCAAACTATAAGATAATCGAAGATTTAGGCGAATTATCTGAAACAAACTCAATATATGAGCTAAATATAGAAGAAATTGAAGAACCAGAATTTGAACGGATTTATATGAATCAAGAGATTATAGATACAATTGAGACCAATTTAGATAATGAAGAAGGAACTTCACAAACAGTAGTGTTTGATGAAAAAAGATACGAAGACATAAAAGAAAAACAAATATCTTTAAAAGATAAAGATGTTTTTGTAAGATCAATATTATCTTGGTTTAATAAAACAATATATATTGCTAAATATGATGAAGTACCTATTAACATCGAAAATGTTAAAGGCAACACTACTATACTTCTAATAACTAAAGAATGGGTTAATAGAGAATTAGCAAAAATAAATAGATCTACTGGGAAAAGATTAAAGAACATAGTGATTGGAGAAATCCAAATAATGATCAAAGGATACTTTAGAGAAGGAATGAATATTCATATACAAATGTACTTAATGGATAACAGAATACTTCATGATCCTATGGACACTCTATTAGGAGTTGTCTCTGAAAATCTAGTATATAAGAAAATTATATTTACTATAAGACCTGGATTTGCCATGTCCCTATTAGATGAAAATTTAAGTATGAGATTAAATCTATATCATAGAATTGATAGATTAATTATGCCACCAAGAAGTAAAGCTGTAACATTACATTGTAAAGCTTTATATGCATTTATTATTACACACCAAAAGGAAATCAATAAAGTCTCAGGAGATTTTATACAAATACATGAAGATTTTAGAGACCTGGCACAATTTACACCACCAAGAATGTTAAGTAATAATAACATTTCGTTACCACAAGATATATTGCTTAATTTTCATCAGCAATCTAGAAGAATAGATAATAATGTAGGAAATCAAGAATTAGTTATCTTGAATACATTTGGACAACTTATAGCCAGAATGCCTAGTAGAAGAATAGAAAGAAGTATTAGTACTAGAGAACTTTTAAGTTCTAGTAGAACATCTACAAGTAGAAACTATCCAATGATGCCTAGAAATAGTATTGATATTAACCTAAGAAAATGTGAGGAAGATAATTTCCTTATTCCAACATAATATATCAATAATCAAAATAACTACCAAGAAATCATAGCACTTGTTAATACAGGAGCTAGTACCAGTCATATAAGAGCGGACTTAGTTGATCATTTATTAGAAGAAAAATTACCGCAAGGAATAACTCTTACAGATTATCATGGAATTGAATATGAAACTAAAACATTTGTTAATTTGGAACTAAGTTTCACAGATATAGAAGGAGAACAATTTAAACTAAATCTTAAAATTCATAAAGATTATAGAAAGAGAAAAGATACTAGTCCAATATTATTAGGAATGAACTTTCTTGAGAAAGTCTCACCATTCTATATCCAAAAAAATATCTTACAAATAACTATAGAAGGAAAACAAAAAAAGATTTCTAAAGTTAATAAAAACAAAGAACCAATCTATATGATACGAGGAATTAGATCAATCAAAACTAGCATACTTAGTCCATATATTGAGATAACTCTCAATTTACCAGATTACTGTATGATAAAATTCCATGCGATGCTTGATATTGGATCAGGTATTTGCCTATGTAAAAGATATGTGTTATCGAAACATTACTATAAAAGAGACTATAAGAAGATAACTTATGGACAAACAGTCAGTGATATTGTAGAAATCTATAGAGATTTTGTAGAAAATGTTCCTATAATTATAGGAAATAGAGAATGTTTTATACCTCGAATATATGCAACAGATAAAATCGAATGTGATATCATTTTAGGAGAGAATTTTATTTACACATATAGCACTTTTACACAATATAAAGATAGTTTTGAATTTACAACACATTGTAATCACAAAATTAAAACACCGAAAATCTATAAAGTCATTGGAATTGCATATCAACCAATTCACCATAAACCCAGACATCAGAGTTATGCAGGTAATCGTAGTGGATGTTATACAGAAATTAATCAAAAACAAAAAATTCCAATAGCAATTTAGAAAAAGAATTAGAAAGTATTAAATTATAACTAAAATAATGTTATCATGAACACTCCTTAGCTAAATGGGATAAAGATAAACATATGACAACCATTGAACTAAAAGACCCAGATGTTAAAATATCAGGAAAACAAATTCCTTATAGCGAAGAAGATAAAAAAGAATTTGAAATGCAAATTAAAGAACTCTTACAATTAGGAGTTATAAAAGAATCAACCAATCCATATAATAGTCCAGCATTTATGGTTAGAAACCATAGTGAAATTAAAAGATGAAAAACTATAATGGTAATTGATTATAGAGATTTGAACTCTAAAACTGTACCAAATAGCTATAAACTACCAATAAAAGAATTGTTAATAAAACAAATACAATGAAGTAAAATATATTCTAAACTTGATTGTAAATCTGGATATTGGCAAATAAAACTAGATGAAACATCAAAACCTTTAACTAGTTTTACTACCCCTAATCCATTAGGACAATTTGAATGGAATGTTATGCCATTTGGATTAATGAATGTTCCAGCAATATTTCAACAAAGAATGGATAAGATTATTAGACCAATAAAGAACTTCTGCATTGTTTATGTAGATGATATCATTATTCATAGTAAGAATTTAAAAGAACACATTGAACATCTTAGAAAATTCAATTATATTGCTAGAAAATATGGATTAGCCTTATCAGAAAGAAAAACTGAAATAGTTAAAACTGAAATTGAATTATTGGGATATATTTTTACTGAAGAAAAAATACTTCAATAACCCCATATTGGGAAAAAGATTATAGAATTTTCAGAAGAAATTAGAGATAAGAAAGAGTTACAAAGTTTTATTGGATTATTAAATTATTCTGAGAAATTTATTAAAAACTGTGCTAAATACAAAGTCCACTTTACCAAAAAACTTAAAAAATGAGTTGAATGGGAATGGACACAAGAAGATATAGAAATGGTAAATAAAACTAAAAGAATACGTGAAAATCTATCAGAATTAAATATTCCAAATGATGATGATTTCTTTATTTTAGAAACTGACGCATCCTTATTACACTGGGGAGCAATTCTAAAAAGAAAAGAAAATCATAAAAAATTTCTTTGTAATCCATTATGTAAATGCCCAGAAAAGTTAGTTGCTTATACTTCAGGTACATTCAAAGATGTCGAGATAAGGTATGATATCAATCGTAAAGAATGTTTAGCCGTTAAGAAAGGTGTAGCAAAATTTGAACCTTATTTGCTACCTAAGAAATTTCTTATTAGAACAGATAATACTCAGGTAAAACCATTATTAACAAATAAACTTGAAACAAGTGAAGCTGGAAGACCACTTATTAGAATGCAAATGTGGTTTGCACCATTTAGACTTGATATTGTCCATATTAAAGGGAAAGACAATTTTATTCCAGATTTTTTAACCAAGAATGGAGCAAATCAAGAAGGAATTACAGACATTGAAGTCCGAAACGAATATGAAGATTGCTGCTATGGAGTCCAAGATAACACTAATAGAAATGGCTGTTGTCAAGCCGATATCTGAGAAAGCCAATAAGACAATATTATCTGAAGGCCCTAGCGCCAATAAATCCGAAGGCCTCAGTGCCAATATTGAACAAGAAACATTAAAGCTTCATAAACTATCAGTCCAAGAGAATACTACTTTGTCTCCCTCACATGAGAAAAATTAACAAAGACAAGTATCTCCATACCAGAGCTAGATCGCTCAAATATCATCAAGGCCTGTAACACTCCCAGTGTTATGGATATCAAAAGTAAAAATGATTTTATTTTAACGTAAGTACTGTTCAATCTAGCATGTTGATGGTTTACCAGTATTGGAGGTTGGATGAAAGCCTTAACATATTGAACCTATAACAAAGTGAATTTATATTCAGGAGCCCCAACTTATTGGGTTCGTATTCTATTTGAAATGGGAAATATAATTTGTATTTACCCATCAGAATCTTTAAAGGAAATTTCTATGCTATCAAAAGAGGTCGTTCGAG
Organism: Fraxinus excelsior; assembly: GCA_019097785.1. NCBI lineage: Eukaryota > Viridiplantae > Streptophyta > Magnoliopsida > Lamiales > Oleaceae > Fraxinus > Fraxinus excelsior. The sequence continues at coordinate 2,820,192 of CM032623.1, read as the reverse complement.
TATTGAAAGATATTGTCAAATTCTTAAACATAAGAACATATACACCAGGTTCTTCTCTGCTAGTCCCGAATGGGATAATGAAGAAGATAAGCTGCTGCCAGTTAGCCATGTCATAAGGATTGCCACTACTTCCAAGTATCTCCAGCCTGAGAAGAGTGAAATCCACGAAACTACACTAGAAGATGTCATCAATATGACAGCTTTTCGTAGAGTGAAAGGATATAAAGAACAGTTTGAGCATCTCCAGAAAATTATTGAAGAAAATCAGAAAATTTGGGTGTATGAGTCACAAGATCACTTGATTTACAGCAAGGCTGTGGCACCCACTAAGCAAGAAGATTGACACTATCTCGATGTATGGTGTGATCATATTTTTGGAGGAGACGTTAGTGGAACACAGAAGACAAAAAATGAGCTGTGTAAACAATTTTGGTGTTATCCAAATCATAAGTGCGAATGATGTAGCAATGAAGAAGATGGCTTACCAATCTCACTAGATCCATAGGAATTTCCGGATGAGTGGTTTGAGTCTCATATGGAAAAGTAATGAACCCCCTTTATCCTTACTTTATCAAAGTCACTTTGATAAAGAAAAACTGTGGGGTTTCACCTACATTATTTTTCATGTTAAGACAAACAACTTTAGGCCACAGTAAGATTTTCATTATCTTACACAGTAACACAACAATAATGAAGGATAGCCATAGAGCTTTTCCGAATCTATAAAAGGAAGACTAATTCTCAGAAAAAGGCATCACATCCTTAAACAAAAACTTATTTTTCTCTCTCGTTTTCCAATATTGTAGCTATTTCAATTTCTCTCTTTCATTTGAAGCTTGTAATAATGTAATCTATATGGAGTTCTAAACTTTTTAGAAAGAGTACCAAGAGTGTAGCCGAGATATGTATGTATACTCTTTTATAAGAGATATTAGTGTGATGTGTTTATGAAATCAAAGTTGTTTGAAAACACTGTCTTTTTATCTTTATTATATTCTCAAAAGCTCTTATCTTACTTATACTCCAACGGTGAAAACCTTGAAGGTTAGTGCAAGTATCTTGTTGTCGTGTTGCCATGTGTAGGCGTTTTAGACGTTGTTAGAGAAAGCCATGAGAACCCTGTTACCATTCAATGTGATGTTTTAAATAGGAGTTGAAAGGAAAACTGTGATTCCGTGTGATCCATTGTGAGATATGCAAAACAACACCGATCATTTTCAGAGAGAAAACCAATAAGAGTGCGGAAGTCGTGTTGGACCATAACCCACTTTCTTAAACTCAAACAACACCGATCACTTATATCTGAGTATACTAACATATGGGAGCAAGCTCGAGGGAAATCTCATTGATATTATTCTGCATTTACCTTCAGCTTCATTACTGTAAGATCTTTCTTATTTATGTTAATCACTCGTATTAATATTTGCACTCCTGCTATTTATTATGTTTTAGTTAATTGTATTCAAAAATTAGAAATTAACTGTGAAAGAAAAAGAGAAGAAATTAAACCATTTTATACTGTGCTTGATTATTTTCTGAAAAATAATAGAGAAATACTTGTGCCTATAAAAGAAAATATAATCAAAATTAATAGAGAAATTAATAATTTAGAAATTAAAATTAAAATATTAAACGATTGTTTTGATAAAAAATATATAGATAAATACGAGCATAATTGACTTTTCCATTTGATAGGAGAAATAAACCAAACATATCCTATATTAGGAATAGAAAACCTTGACTTGACTAAAGAATAGAGGAATGATATTTATGTCTTTTTATCAAATTATGAGATGTCAACCATGATGTCAAATTAAGTGTACGTGTACAAAATCGTTACAAATAATAGGATCAATTCATTGTGTTCCCAGTCTTGCGTGACTAATACATATATATTAATAAAACAGTCAATAATGCCTGTTACCTATGAAAAACAAAAATATAAAAAAAAAAAAAAAAAAAAAAAAGTAATAAAAAATTAAGTGAAATTACTATTATACCCTTATTTCGCCATTTTATCCCTATTTTGCCATATTTAACCATTTTTTTTTAATTTGGAATTAAAAAACAAATGGGTATATAGATTGAAGACTGAAGAAAAATTCTAAAACTAAATAATATATTTTAAATGAATAGAAAAGATAAAATGAATTTTAGAGAATGATACAAAATGTAATATTTTTAACTAATCTAATAATTAAATTACAAGATTTAGCGATAAATTTAAATACTAAATATAAAACTTTAAGTGAAGAATACAACAAATAAATATTTCCTCAAACATTTTAGCAGAAATAACAATAATAAACGGATTACAAATTTTAGTAGATGAATTCCCCGAATATGAATAAGAAAGGTATGTTTAATAAATAAATCAATTTTTAGAACAGTATGATAATTATGCTCAATGCTCAACCTTTAGAAAAAATTTGATAATTATAAATCAAGATGTTTTAACTCATATAATAAACATCGAATCCAATTAGAAATTGTTAATGACAATATTAAATAGGACCAAAAATCTTATATAAACAAATTGAATCAAAAATTAAAGAATCGAAAACTAAAAAGAGATTCTTGTATAGCAATTGAACCACCTTTACCAACTTATGTTATAAGAAGAATTAGAAATAAACTTTCTTTGAAGCCACTGGAGAAGAATTACAAATCTATAAACAAAGCTTAGAACAATTAGCTATTTAAACCACGATATTTATATGAATGATCCTCCGCCCAAAGAGGAAACTACTGAAATTAATACTCCACCTCTAAATCAACAAGTTGAAACTCGACCTTTAGTCGGAGAGACAAGTAAAACTAATATTACTACATATTGGACACAAGTCGAATCTGATGACTGGAATCTAGAATAGATAAAAAAAAAAAAAAAAAAAAAAAAAAAAAAAAAAAAATTTTAAAAAGGGACCCAAGATTATGTCACTAAGCATATACATCTTAAGGATAATAGTCCAGTTAAATTATTTACTGAACCAATCCCTACAACAGGAATTTGGTTAGATGTTGATGATAGCAATAATACAATGAATTATTGACTCGTGGGCAAAACTACTGTTTTAGCTGTTGCTTTTCATAAATGGAATACAACTCAAGCTATAACTTTTTAATCCATACATTTAGAGGAATTACTTCAGATATCTGGAGGAGGACTTCTGAAGAAACTAAAATAAGATTAAATATGGAGAAAAAATTTACAACTCAACTATAGATCTTGAATGCAAGTTTTAGATTGCTGAAAATTTTAAATAGAGAGTTTTAAAACGAATGGCCAAATTTTCTTTAGTGACACTTACTCTGAAGAAGACAAGTATGCTACAGAAACAAATAACATATCACTGCAGAAGCGCTTACAACTGAAAGAGAAATGGCAATTTTAAAAAATCTGTGATATGTGTGAATTAAAACGAATATACCAAGAAATTTGAAAAGATATATATTAAAAGCTTCAAAATCCCTAAAGATGGAATTTATCAGAGGAGAGTAAATTATTAATAGATTATTTTCTTAAACTACCTTTTGGCCGATGGGGGTCAAAATTATTTGAAGATAACCAAACTTATTGGAAATAAAATAGAATGGGAAAAGATCCTAACCTTAAAGCTGATACCTTAGGAATGAGAACTTCATTCTCTAAGAGAAAAATATCTGAATGGTGTATAAAATCTATGTATCAACACCTATTCAGAAAACATGGTAAGAAAGCAAATTTATGCTGTTAGGAGAAAGAATGCAGCAGTAGTACCACAATTTGGTTGTCAACCACCCCGCTTAGGAAACCATATTATAAAAGACATTTAAGCAATATCTTAAACCGTGGAAGAGAAATAAAGGATTTAAAAGCCACAAGAGATATTTTAAGAAGAAAAACCTTGGAAAAAGAATTAACAACATAAGAAACCCAAAATTTGTCATTTTAAAAAAAAAAAAAAAAAAAATGTTTTACATGTAATGAAATATGACATATATCTCCCAATTTTCCTAATAAGAATCAAAAGAAATGTTAAAAGCATAGGATAATGAACGAAATAGAATCTTTCGTGACTCAGTTATTGAGATATCGAAAACTTTTAGATGAATTATCACAAACGACACTCAATATCTGAGTTAGATTATAGAAGTAATTGAAGAAACCAGAATTTGAACAGATCTATATGAATCAAGAAATTATAGATACTATTGAAACCAATTTGGATAACGAAGAAGGAACTTCACAAACAGTTGTGTTTTATGAAGAAAGATATGAAGCCATAAAGAAAACAATATCTTTAAAAGATAAAGATGTTTTTGTTAGACCAATATTACCCTTGGTTTAATAAACTATATATATTGCTAAATATTATGAAGTACCTATTAACATCGAAAATGTTAAGGCAACACTACTATACCCCTAATAACTAAATGGATTAATGAGAATTTAGTAAAAATACATAGATCTACTAGGGAAGATTAAAGAACATAGTAATTGGAGGAATCCAAATTATGATCAAAGGATATTTTTAGAGAAGGAATGGATATTCCTATATAAATTTAACTTATGGATAACAGAATACTTCATGATCCTATGAATGCTCTATTAGGAGTTGTCTCTGGAAACCTAGTATATAAGAAAATTATTTACCCCATAAGACCTGAATTTGCCATGTCTCTATTAGATGAAAATTTAAGTATGAGATTAATCTATATCATATAATTGATAGATTAATTATGCCAACAAGAAGTAAAGCTGTAACATTACATTGTAAAGCATTATATGCCTTTACAACTACACACCAAAGGAAATCAATAAAGTCTCAGGAGATTTATACAAATTTATGAAGATTTTAGAGACCTAGCACACTTTACACCACCAACAGAATTTTAAGTAATAATAACATTTCGTTACCACAGACATATTGCTTGATTTTCATCAACAATCTAGAAGAATAGATAATAATGTAAGAAATCAAGGATTAGTTACCTTAAATACCTCTTGACAACTTATAGCCAGAATGCCTAGTAGAAGAATAGAAATACGTATTAGTAATAGAGAACTCTCAAAGTTATAGTAGAACCTCTACAAGCAGAAATTACCCAACAATGCCTAGAAATAGCATTGATATTGACCTTAGAGAAAGTGAGGAAGATAATTTTCATATCTTAACCGATATATTTAATATCAAAATACGACGAAGAAATTATAGCCCTTGTTAATACATGAGCAAGTACCAGTCATATAATAGCAGACTTAGTTAATCATTTCTTAGAAGAAAATTTAACACAAGGAATAACTCTTACTGATTATCATGGAATTAAATATGAGATTTAAAACTTTTGTTTTAATCTAGAACTAAGGTTTACAGATATAGAAGAGAACAATTTAAACTAAAACTTAAAATAAAAAAAAAAAAAAAAAAAAAAAAAAAAAAAAAAAAAAAAAAAAAAAAAATGGAACTTTCTTGAAAAATGTCGCACCTTCTATATTCGAAAAAACATTGACAATACTATAAAAGAAAACAAAAAATGATTGCTAGGCTTAATAAAACAAAGAACCAATCTATATGATACAAGGAATTAGATCAATTAAAACTAGTATACTTAGTCCATATATTGAATTAACTAAACTAGCATACTTAGTCCATATATTGAGATAACTCTCAATTTACCAGATTACTGTATGATAAAATTCCATGCGATGCTTGATATTGGATCAGGTATTTGCCTATGTAAAAGATATGTGTTATCGAAACATTACTATAAAAGAGACTATAAGAAGATAACTTATGGACAAACAGTCAGTGATATTGTAGAAATCTATAGAGATTTTGTAGAAAATGTTCATATAATTATAGGAAATAGAGAATGTTTTATACCTCGAATATATGCAACAGATAAAATCGAATGTGATATCATTTTAGGAGAGAATTTTATTTACACATATAGCACTTTTACACAATATAAAGATAGTTTTGAATTTACAACACATTGTAATCACAAAATTAAAACACCAAAAATCTATAAAGTCATTGGAATTGCATATCAACCAATTCACCATAAACCCAGACATCAGAGTTATGCAGGTAATTGTGGTGGATGTTATACAGAAATTAATCAAAAACAAAAAATTCCAATAGCAATTTAGAAAAAGAATTAGAAAGTATTAAATTAGAACTAAAATAATGTTATCATGAACACTCTTTAGCTAAATGGGATAAAGATAAACCTATGACAACCATTGAACTAAAAGACCCAGATGTTAAAATATCAGGAAAACAAATTCCTTATAGCGAAGAAGATAAAAAAGAATTTGAAATACAAATTAAAGAACTCTTACAATTAGGAGTTATAAAAGAATCAACCAATCCATATAATAGTCAAGCATTTATGGTTAGAAACCATAGTGAAATTAAAAGATGAAAAACTATAATGGTAATTGATTATAGAGATTTGAACTCTAAAACTGTACCAAATAGCTATAAACTACCAATAAAAGAATTGTTAATAAAACAAATACAATGAAGTAAAATATATTCTAAACTTGATTGTAAATCTGGATATTGGCAAATAAAACTAGATGAAGCATCAAAACCTTTAACTAGTTTTACTACCCCTAATCCATTAGGACAATTCGAATGGAATGTTATGCCATTTGGATTAATGAATGTTCCAACAATATTTCAACAAAGAATGGATAAGATTATTAGACCAATAAAGAACTTTTGCATTGTTTATGTAGATGATATCATTATTCATAGTAAGAATTTAAAAGAACATATTGAACATCTTAGAAAATTCAATTATATTGCTAGAAAATATGGATTAGCCTTATCAGAAAGAAAAGCAGAAATAGTTAAAACTGAAATTGAATTATTAGGATATATTTTTACTGAAGAAAAAATACTTCAACAACCCCATATTGGGAAAAAGATTATAGAATTTTCAGAAGAAATTAGAGATAAGAAAGATTTACAAAGTTTTATCGGATTATTAAATTATTCTAAGAAATTTATTAAAAACTGTGCTAAATACAAAGTCTACTTTACCAAAAAACTTAAAAAATGAATCGAATGGGAATGAACACAAGAAGATATAGAAATGGTAAATAAAACTAAAAGAATATGTGAAAATCTACCAAAATTAAATATTCCAAATGATGATGATTTCTTTATTTTAGAAACTGACGCATCCTTATTACACTGGGGAGCAATTCTAAAAAGAAAAGAAAATCATAAAAAATTTCTTTATAATTCATTATGTAAATGCCCAGAAAAGCTAGTTGCTTATACTTTAGGTACATTCAAAGATATCGAGACAATGTATGATATCAACCGTAAAGAATGTTTAGCCGTTAAGAAAGGTGTAGCAAAATTTGAACCTTATTTGCTACCTAAGAAATTTCTTATTAGAACAGATAATACTCAGGTGAAACCATTATTAACAAATAAACTTGAAACAAGTGCAGCTGGAAGACCACTTATTAGAATGCAAGTGTGGTTTGCACTATTTAGATTTGATATTGTCCATATTAAAGGGAAATACAATTTTATTCCAGATTTTTTAACCAAGAATGGAGCAAATCAAGAAGGAATTAGAGACATTGAAGTTCGAAATGAATATGAAGATTGCTGCTATGGAGTCCAAGATAACACTAATAGAAATAGCTGTTGTCAAGCCGACATCTGAGAAAGCCAATAAGACTATATTATCTAAAGGCCCTAGTGCTAATAAATCTGAAGGCCTCAGTGCCAATATTGAACAAGAAGCATTAAAGCTTCATAAACTATGAGTCCAAAAGAATACTACTTTGTCTCCCTCACATGAGAAAAAATTAACAAAGACAAGTATCTCCATACCAGAGCTAGATCGTTCAAATATCATCAAGGCCTGTAACACTCCCAGTGTTATTGATATCAAAAGTAAAAATGATTTTATTTTAACATAAGTATTGTTCAATCTAGCATGTTGCTGGTTTACCAGTATTGGAGGTTGGATGAAAACCTTAACATATGGAACCTATAACAAAGTGAATTTATATCCAGGAGCCCCAACTTATTGGGTTCGTATTCTATTTGAAATGAGAAATATAATTTGTATTTACCCATCGGAATCTTTAAAGGAAATTTCTATGCTATCAAAAGAGGTCGTTCGAGTATTGAAAGATATTGTCAAGTTCTTAAACATAAGAACATATACACCAGGTTCTTCTCTGCTAGTCCCGAATGGGATAATGAAAAAGATAAGCTGCTGCCAGTTAGCCATGTCATAAGGATTGCCACTACTTCCAAGTATCTCCAGCCTGAGAAGAGTGAAATCCACGAAACTACACCAGAAGATGTCATCAATATGACAGCTTTTCGTAGAGTGAAAGGATATAAAGAACAGTTTGAGCATCTCCAGAAAATTATTGAAGAAAATCAGAAAATTTGGGTGTATGAGTCACAAGATCACTTGATTTACAGCAATGCTGTGGCACCCACTAAGCAAGAAGATTGACACTATATCGATGTATGGTGTGATCATATTTTTGGAGGAGACGTTAGTGGAACACAGAAGACAAAAAATGAGCTGTGTAAACAATTTTGGTATTATCCAAATCATAAGTGCGAATGCTGTAGCAATGAAGAAGATGACTCACCAATCTCACTAGATCCATAGGAATTTCCGGATGAGTGGTTTGAGTCTCATATGGAAAAGTAATGAACCCCCTTTATCCTTACTTTATCAAAGTCACTTTGATAAAGAAAAACTGTGGGGTTTCACCTACATTATTTTTCTTGTTAAGACAAACAACTTTAGGCCACAGTAAGATTTTCATTATCTTACACAGTAACACAACAATAATGAAGGATAGCCATAGAGCTTTTCCGAATCTATAAAAGGAAGACTAATTCTCATAAAAAGGCATCACATCCTTAAACAAAAACTTATTTTTCTCTCTCGTTTTCCAATATTGTAGCTATTTCAATTTCTCTCTTTCATTTGAAGCTTGTAATACGGTAATCTCTATGGAGTTCTAAACTTTTTAGAGAAAGTACCAAGAGTGTAGCCGAGATATGTATGTATACTCTTTTATAAGAGATATTAGTGTGATGTGTTTATGAAATCAAAGTTGTTTGAAAACACTGTCTTTTTATCCTTATTATATTCTCAAAAGCTCTTATCTTACTTATACTCCAACGGTGAAAACCTTGAAGGTTAGTGCAAGTATCTTGTTGTCGTGTTGCCATGTGTAGGCGTTTTAGACGTTGTTAGAGAAAGCCATGAGAACCCTGTTACCATTCAATGCGATGTTTTAACTAGGAGTTGAAAGGAAAACTGTGATTCCGTGTGATCCATTGATAAATATGCAAAACAACACCGATCATTTTCAGAGAGAAAACCAATAAGAGTGCGGAAGTCGTGTTGGACCATAACCCACTTTCTTAAACTCAAACAACACCGATCACTTATATCTGAGTATACTAACATATGGGAGCAAGCTCGAGGGAAATCTCATTGATATTATTCTGCATTTACCTTCTGCTTCAATGCTGTACGATCTTTCTTATTTATGTCAATTACTTGCATTAATATTTGCACTCCTGCTATTTATTACATTTTAGTTAATTGTATTCAAAAATTAGAAATTGACTGTGAAAGAGAAGGAGAAAAAATGAAACCATTTTATACTGTGCTTGATTATTTTCTGAAAAAAATAGAGATATACTTGTGCCTATAAAAGAAAATATAATCAAAATTAATAAAGAAATTAATAATTTAGAAATTAAAATTAAAATATTAAACGATTGTTTTGATAAAAAATATATAGATAAATACGAGCATAATTGACTTTTCCATTTGATAGGAGAAATAAACCAAACATATCCTATATTAGGAATAGAAAACATTGACTTGACTAAAGAATAGAGGAATGATATTTATGTCTTTTTATCAAATTATGTCATCCCTTGGATCAACCATTATGTTACCATAGCAAGATCGAATTTGATTCACTTGTAAAGTTCGCGTGGTCTAACGTTTGAATACCACAAATAATAATATAATATAACCTAAGAAAAGACCAATCTTTTCAAGCAATCTCTTTCTCCTCCTTTCAGGATCTGTTTGTCCAACAATTTAGGTAAATTTGAAACTTTAGTTGCCAACTTATTTGCATTCTAGCAATTTAGTCTTCAACTCATTCTTTTAATATCGTTATCATGAGCATGAATATTGTAATTTTGTAGTCTTCTAGGGTTTGTTTGGACGGCTTTGAAAGCACATTTTCAAAAACCAGATATCTTTAAATATGGGTTTTTTAAGCAGTACTTGATTATTAAAATTAAGTTGAAAATGCGTGATATTTCAATTTTTTTTTTTTTTTTTATGTAATTGTAAGGCTAGAACCTAGTTTCTCAGAAAAATGATAGATTTTTTAACCCTTAAAAAAAATAGGGGCGCGAGGCTCGGCTTTTGAGCCTTGTATAGAGCTTGAGCCTTCAAGCATTGTGAGTAATGGGATTGGGCGAGAGGTTTGAGGGGCAAAGCTGGATGTGAGGGTGAATAGAGGGAACTTAAAAAATGATATTATTGTCGTCTTTTGAACGAAAAATAGACTTTTTAACGTCAAAGTAGTAACCTAAAAAGTTAAGAGACATTTCTAAGAAAGAAAACAGATAAAGGACCACATTCCAACACCATCAATACATTTAGTACTAATGAAGCAATTTTCCCTTCAACTTTATTATTTATGCTAATCACCCTGTCGGCCTGTCATGTTCATTTATTAATTCTAATTATTATACGTAAAACATTATCGACAGAACTGGCTAACAAAATCTATAATTATATTTCATTTTAGATTAATGAGAATAATTTAAGATAATATCAAATCAATCTTCTGCCGTTTAATTATAAACTAAGCCATCTGTTTGAGCCACATTCTCATTTTTATTTTTATTCTTTTACTCATTTTCCACCGCACATTCTTCAATAAAATAATATTTTCCATCACAACAATAAATTTTCCTTTTTTTTCAACCACATATTTACCGTCACATCAAAAAAAAAAAAAGCATTATCTCCTAAAAAAATGTGCACCAAACACGCTCTTAAGGTCCAAAAAAATCGCACATTGCCAGCTTGGCATCTTTATCTTTCAACTTCCAAATTTTCAAATCATAAATAAATATTTTAATGAAAAGTCAGTGTCAGTGTCAACTTTACATTATTTTGTTGGTTGTCTTTAAGTGAGAAAATCAAATTCTGCAAAAATTGAGGACGCATCTTTATTTTAGCGGTGAATATTGAAGAGGAGAGTACGATTCAAAAGCAGCCATGCAAAAATGAGTGCCTCTGAGCCTCATATGAATTCCAGCTATTAGCCACTTTTTTTTTTTTTTTTTTTCAATAATGCTCCATCATCTTTTACATTGTACCACGTGACAAAACATTATTGAACAGTTCAAATAAAAACAATGTAAAGAAAAGAGTGTACATTTAGTATTATTGTATTTTTTTTTTTTATTTTTATCACCAACCCAACTTGAAATCTAAATCGTGCAATATGTTCTTGTTTGGTATCGATTAAAAATTAAAATCTAGATTTTCATTTAAGTCAAAATCAATAATTAATTTCAATCATACATTTTAACAAAATAAGATTTTGATTCACACCAAATAATGCTACTAAAACTTATTTTGGATTTTTTGACAAAAAACAATAATATAAAATCTATTGATTAAATACAGATATTAAAACTCTGTTTGAGCCACGTTATTTTGAAAGAATGTGTTATGAAATAGTAAATTGATGGAGATTGTATGATTGAAAAAAAAAAGTTATTAATGTGATGAAAAATATTATTTTATTGGAGAATGTGTAATTGAAAATGAGTAGAAAGATGAGAATGAAAATTTTAATTTGGTTCAAAGCGGGCAAATATAGTGAAAATACGTGGCGGACTTGTACACGCTTCTTTCTCTCTTTCTTCGCCCTACAAAAGGCTGCCTCCTCCACCATTCATTATCCCAATTATTCGCTTCTTCTCAGATCAATAACCTTCCAGAATTTCCTATAAAATTCTCTCAATTTTCTCATTCCATATTCGGGCGAGACCTCTCAAATTTGGGTTTTGTTTTCGATCACATTCAATTTCATCGATTTAATCTGTAAGCTCTTGCCAAAATCCGTGAGTTCGATTTTGTTTGTATTATTTTATTGTATAATATTATGATTTCATGCGTAATCTTGAGATCTTGATGACATTTTAGTTTAATCTATTTCTAGGGATTGTTTTATGACGTGTGTTCCCGAGATCTTGACGAGATTTAATGTTTATTTTGGTTTCTAGGGTTTGATTATTGAAGCTTTCTGAAAGAACTTTTCTGCTTCTGTCGATCATCGAATATCATTTCTCTCGTATGTTCTTCTTGGTTTTCTATTTGGCCCTTTATATTTTAAATATTATATGAACTATAGTCTATAGGTATAGAGATTTACATGTTTGTGGATGAATTTTGGTTTGTCATATTTAATTGTAGTTTATGGCCATTTATTGTAACAATGTTTGTGTTCTTTTTGGTGAATCTAGAAATTTTGCATCGAACCACAAGTTCAATTATGTTTTATTGGTAGTTGAGGAAAAAATGCGTTTGAAATATTAGAGTATCATATCCTGTTTCCCACTTAGCCAGTTGATTCACCTCCACACCCTTTGTCCGCTTGATTTTACTATAACCCCCCCCCCCCCCCCCACCCCCCCCGCCCCCCCCCCCCCCCCCCCCCCCCCCCTTATTTCAATTACTTCTTTCTTATTGTTAAATTTCTTTGTTAACATACATTCCTATTTTCTCTTCGGAGCACTCATTTGTGTTTTTAAATACGCCAATGACAATTTCCAGGTTTTTTGAGAGCGTTGATCCAGAGCTTAAATACTTTATAACTTCTTTTGCTCTGCATACCTATAGCAGTTTTTTCTCTTTATAAGTTTAGTTTAATTGATGTTTTCATCTGACTCTGATACTTGTTTGTTTGTTTGAACAGCTAAGACTGAATGATCTAATGGAGTCAAAGGGTGGGAAGAAGAAGTCTAGTAGTAGTAGTAGTAAATCCTTATTCTATGAAGCTCCCCTAGGATATAGCATTGAAGACATTCGACCACACGGAGGAATCAAGAAATTCAGATCTGCTGCATACTCTAACGTGAGTTTGATGTCTTCAGTTCTTCTGATTCTTATGCTTTTTAATTTTCTTAGATCGTTATGTGATTTCTTTTTTCTTTATTTGCCAGTGCGCTCGGAAACCATCCTGAGATTTAGCGAGTTGTGCAATAACCACTGAGGTGGTTCAGGGAACAGTGTTTACCTTAAAATTCAGCTACTACCTTTATTTTAGTTTCTCGTTACCTTGTACTTGTTCTTGCTTTCCCACATCACTCCTTTCCTCTTAAGCCAAAATGGCATTGCCAGTCTCTGCGATTGGCTTTGAAGGTTATGAAAAGAGACTCGAGATTTCTTTTTCTGAACCTGGAATATTTGCTGACCCTGGAGGTTGCGGCCTCCGATCATTGTCCAAATCCCAATTGGATGAAATTCTAGACCCAGCTCAATGCACCATTGTGTCTTCATTGTCTAATGATGAAGTCGATTCGTATGTCCTATCCGAATCTAGCCTCTTTGTGTACCCATACAAGATAATAATTAAAACTTGTGGGACTACAAAATTGCTTCTTTCAATCCCACCCATCCTTAAGTTTGCGGATACTCTCAGACTCACAGTGAGTTCTGTTTGGTACACTCGTGGAAGTTTCATATTTCCTGGTGCACAGCCGTTTCCGCATCGTAGCTTTTCTGAAGAAGTAGCTGCTCTAGACGGCCATTTTGGCAAACATGGGCTAAACAGCAAGGCGTATGTGATGGGTGGTGCTGATGAAGATCAGAAATGGCACGTCTACTGTGCATCTTCTACCCCAATGAAAGATTTATGCCCTGTGTACACCCTAGAGATGTGCATGACCAATTTGAACCAGAAGAAGGCCTCTGTATTTTACAAGACTCAATCAAGCTCTGCAGCTGTCATGACTGAAGCTTCCGGCATCAGGAAAATTCTCCCCGATTCTGAGATATGTGATTTTGATTTTGATCCATGCGGTTACTCCATGAATGCTGTTGAAGGGGCTGCAATCTCTACAATTCATGTGACTCCAGAGGACGGCTTCAGTTATGCAAGTTTTGAAGTCGTTGGATATGATTTCAAAGTGGTTAACTTGACCCTGCTACTAGAGAGGGTACTGGCTTGCTTCCAACCAGCCAAGTTTTCCATAGCTTTGCATGGGAAGGACCTTGATCTGGACTTGACACGTAATATGAAGGGATATGTATGTGCAGAAAGCAGCTTTGAAGTTGTTGGTCATGGTGGATCTATTATCTACAGCAGCTTTATCAGTGCTGGAAACTGCAGCTCTCCAAGGTCAATTCTGCAATTTTGCTGGGACGAGAACCAGGACGAGGAAGTCGTGAAGAAATAATTGTGAAACGTGGTCCTTGACTAAGTTGTCTCTATATTTAGTGTGTTTAATAATAATAAAGATAATGTTGAGACTATTCAGCATGTTATTTTCCCGAACTGTCCTCTTATCAGCTTGGGGTCTGCGATTGTTAAAGCATCAATATATTAGTTTAGTTTTTCAGTAACCAGTTGTGACTGTAATATTACTCTTTTATTATTATTTCCTATTTGTGCCGTTTAATATATTTTTGGTTGAATTTATGTTTGACACGGAATTTGTGTCTCTCCATATCTGTTAATCATTTAGGCAAAGAATTTGTTGGGTTTATTTGTCTTGAATTCTTAGCCAGTAAGTGATAATTTATTTGCCGTTTGACTTAATGTTTGGTTTGAATTTTGGCACATCAATTCTTGCCTTCCCAACTACCTAAATTTGCATTGCTTGCGTACTAGAATGAAAGTATTAGAGGACAATTCTAAGATGCCAACTTGAATGTTGGTGGAAGGTTGTGCCGTCCATAGCAAGTTTAAATAATGTAAATTTTTTGCTAAATGAAAGAATATTTCAACCTGTGGTTGTTTAAATAATAATGTGATTACTACTGTCTTTATATTGAAATTAATCTTAGGAATTTGGTAATTTTAAAATGGTATGGTAAAGGAACGAGTACAGGTTTTTGAGGTTTTGACTCGATTATCATATCATGAGTAATTTTTTGATGGTCCGTCATTCCTCGGTCCTTTAAAAGATGCACTAAAATCCCTCAAAAATCGTTGAAGTTTAATACAAGTTGCACCGTGATTTCAAGTGTCATATTATTGTATTTACATAGTAATTTTGATGACAAATATATCATCTTATTTAAATAAAACAAAAAAAAAAGAAAAATGAGGAATTAATTGCAATCATACTCCCAATTTTTTTTTTAAAAAAATACAAACAAGTCCCAAATAAATTATTAAACCATTAGAAAAAAATATTCTATTTTCTTTCTCCTCCTTCCTCCACCACCACTACCTCCACACTCCGATCCATCCCAAATGTTTCATCAATCAGTTTACACACTCGCCACCTCCTTTTGATTAGCCCTTGATTTCACATCTTCAAGAATAGTCAATTCACTTACGTCACCGCTCTCGATTTCATAATCGAAACACGTTAAATCCCCAAACAGAACGCTAGAAAATGGCCTAAATTTATTTAGGTCATATAATAAAGTATGGAATTGAAAAGGAATTTCAGATTCTGCTGAGGGACTAATGGTAATTGTTGTTAAAACTTTGAGTTTCATCTTAAAATGTCAACTTTATTAAAAGAAATAACTCAAATTCTTATAAATTGATATATGTTTATTTTTATTCGTTGTGGAATTTTATCTCTTAACATGATCCACAATAGTAGCTCGTTTAAACAAATCAATCTTGAAATTCGTGTGCTCATTTTTTAATCTTAATCAAATCGAATTGATCGTTTAAGTTTAATAGACTGATAATATGTTAACATTTTGTATTCCATCTTAAAATGTCAACTTTATTAAAATCAAATTCTTATAAATTAATCAATATTTTCATCTTTATTCGATGTGAGATTTTATCACTTATCTTTGAAAAGGAAAGAGCCGAGAAGGGTATACCAAAAAGTATGGAACTTGACAATGACTATATTGTAAAATTTCATATGTAAAATAATCAAGCAAAGAAGGCAAGGGATTGAAATAGGGATGAAAATATGGAAAATGCAACGTTGAAACGTTTAGTGCAGTAAATTTCAGGGACATTTTGGGCTAAGTCCTAAAAATATATATAAATTTTGCTATTTTCTATGATTTATGGAAGTGAATAACAGTGGAGTTTTTTAATGAGAAATTCATGAAAAGTGTATTATTCTCTGATGCTCACATATGCTTGTCGACAAATTCGGTCTGAATCTTTAGAGAAAGAGTCTATTTTAAAATAAATAACTCTTCCATGAGAGTTTAAAATGAGGAAATAATTCTCAAAATTTGTGCTTTCAAGCTCAGTCAAACATGCTTTTATAGAGGAAGCAGAAAAATGGAATTACAAGTTTTCAACACAAGCAAGTGCATCTCCAGTTGATCCAACTAAGGGCAAAGCATTGTAAGGAGAAGAGAATCCAATTCCCTGGAGCATTTCAGTTCATCGCTTGATAGTGTTATGGGATAAAAGGATCTAGTACGGTCGAAATTTCCTTTCAGATCTCATCTGTTGTATCCGCTTTTTATCCTGCTCGAATTTGCTTTGCAGCATCATAATCTCTGGAAAAAAAAAAACCCCCAAATCCAATAATCAACAATTTAAGAGAAGTGGAAAATTATATGAATAAATACTCGATACAGCAAAATTCGAATTTCATGATTATCTGCATTCATCACGTTACAAAAACTGAGCAGAAATAAATTTATGACTAATTTCAAGCATACCGTTTCTGTGGGCTTCCCTTTTTTGAAACCTGTAGAAATCTGGGCCTGCATCTTTATTCTTCTTTTTTGCCATCTTATCAAGAACAGCAGCTTGGGCAACAGAACCCACAACAGTTCCACTTTCAGCATCAGATGTCTTTTTCCTCCCCTTATGGTGTACGACGACGGTCCATCCACCTTCTGCAGCTTTGGCCTCCCTTTCTCTTCTTGCCTGCATGGGCCAACAAATAAAATAAGACAACTTACATTGAAGAAAGAAGCAAATATATAAATCAAACGCAATAGAACAATTTACATTAGACATCAGACTTTATAGCTATTAGCCACACATAGTTGCAGTTCCTCAGCTAGTTTCACATAGAACACATTTTAATGATGAGATGAATTTAGTATTCAGGCTGAAAGAGCACTGTTCAAGACTCAAATTTGTCACATCTTTAACAAAATGGATAACCTGTCTCGAATGTAAAATTACATATGCCCTCCTATTATTCAACTATAGAAAACAACTGTGATGAAAAGAAACATTGAATATCACAGCAGAATCAAAACTACCTGCTCCTCTTGTGCCTCATGAGCAGCTATGAAATCATCTATCCTTTCTTGCAGCACTTTGAGTCCAGGTCTACTCTGATGGTATTCCATAATCCACTCTGCATTAAGAAATCATTTTTTATTTCAGAAGGAACCGTGAAGCCAAACCACAGGCTATTTGACCTCCACTATAATTATGGCTCTACTCGGGCCCAATTTTCGTTAAGCTCGGATTCGAAAAAGCCAAAAGCAACTTAAAGAATTATGTAAACGAAAACTAAAGAGAAGGCTCTATACTTTTCATTCCTTTAGAGCTATCTTCATCCCCTGAAGACATCTCATAAACTTTGTCTTCTGCTGCTTCTCCTTTCTTTTCTAGTGAATTCTCCTGGGATGATTGGTTTATCAATAACTGATCCTTCTTTTTTATTTTACGAGCCTTTTTTGAATTACCTACAGGTAAAGTAAGTACAGATATCATTATCTAAATAGCACCATTAAAACTTGATATTGATCGAAAAATGACCATCTGCAAAATGAAAAATTAGTATTTTACGAGCATTGGGAATAGCACCATTGCCATTCAGTTGCTTAATTTCAGTGCTTATTTTTGAATAGTGTCGACACTAAATCACAATTCTCATCACCATTTAAAAAGATTTTAAGCATCTCCTGATCATTTTCCACAATGTAATGCATCTTGAAAGATCACAGAAGTTCAGGCAAAAGTAAATAATCAAGAACCCATGTGTGTGTGGACGTGGTCAAAATTTTGAGCATTGAGAGACAAATAGGAATTTATCTTTGGGAATCCAGCAAATCTGTACGTGTTAGCAAAAGGACATTAAAATGTGTGCAGTCACGTGATATATGCCCACGTAGTTCAGACTAACTCCTTCTTTAAGGATATTATGTAAAAAATTACTCAATAGCAACAAAATGCCACCTAAGTGATCCCCAATGGGTCATTAACAAGTGAGAAATTAACCACGAATTGGACACTGCATAAATGACTCCCAATAGAGAACCAATTTTAAGTTTGAAGAACTAAATATTTTTTTGAAGCAATAAACTGGTTCAACACCCCCCAACCCTTTTCTTCCCTCAGGGTTGTCCACCCAAAATCCACCCCACAAACCAAAATTATAACAAGGATACATTATACTCATTTGACTTCTTAAAAGGAAATGATGCATGGACTTCTCAAGATTTAATTCATACTATGCATATTTGCATGCATACACGTTGATCATCTTATAGCCGGCATCAAACATAAAAAGTTATAATAGTAGAAAGAATATTGCATCAGAAAGTTAAAAAGCAAGCTTGTGTCCATATAGCATGTATCTATGTAGCCCAAAATTCTCAGGGCCACTGAGGTGAGTATTCGACCGTAAACTTCAGGGTCCCGTGGGATTAGTCGAAGTGCGCATAAGCTGACCCGAACATCCTTGGTTATAAAAAAAATCTTTTAGCAGATTTTGATAAAAGCTGATGAAATGTGATTAAAAAGTTAATAAAAGTTGTGAGTCCCATAAAATGTATGATTGAAAATGAGTTTTTAAAAATTAGGGACAAACAGGGGCTTAATCTGTTAACTTTTGACTGCAACAACATTGATAATCATTATCTACTGGTACCATTTTTCAGTTCAGCGGCATCTTCAACCTTGTTGTCAAGTTTATCAACTTCACTGATATCAATTGTCTTCGTGTTCTTTCGTCTCTTTTTCATTTTTTTCTGCATTTTACTTTCTCCTCCTTCATTTGTATCTGTTTGATCAGCAAATTCGTCTTGACCCTCATCATTGTCGAGTTTATCAACTTCACCGACATCAAGTGTCTTCGCGTTCTTTCGTTTCATTTTCATTGATTTCTGCATTTTACGTTCTCCTGCTTCTTTTGGGGTACCTATTTGATCAGCAAATTCATCTCGATCCTCATTATTACATGGTGTGCTGACTATATTGACTTCTACTCTAGCTATCTTGCCATCCTTTTTTTTCTCTGCTCTCAACTTTTCGCTCTTTTTCTTTCGTATACCTGGTGCGTCAGATTCATCTGCTAGGAGATATAATGGTTTTCGTGAATTTTACATACATGCATGTGAAGTGTGAAGAAAATTGAAATATCCATAGATAATGGTCTACCTTTGATATTCGACAGCTCAACTGTCTTGGTATTACCTTTGTCCCCAGTAAATTTCTTTTTGTTCTTCTTATCCTTGTTACCCCTGTAAAAGTTATCTTCTGTGCAAAAAATGGCTTATTTTAGCACAGATATTTGATGCAGACCCCAGCCCACAGAGCAGACGAAAAGTAAAGTAGCACAATTGGTTGACACTTGACAACAATAATGCAAAGACTGAGATCTCCAAGCATGACTATGTTCTGATCTATTAACCTAACATACCTAAATGTGTAACATAACATTAGCCATGATTATATTGAGGAATACTTCTCTTAGTTACCACTAAAAATCATCAAACATGGAAAGTGTTTCTGTTCAACTAAATTTGGGCTCTTGATAATTGAAATTATACTTAAAAACTTAATTAATCAAATTCAAGTGTTGATCATCAAATATAAACAAAAAACGTGGATTAATTCTTCCGTTATACAATTTCCTCCCAAAAAAAAACTAAGCTTTAAAACCACATATGCAACAACTTTCGTCCCTTGGACCAACAACAACAAAGTGAGCCTAGTTCCTAATATATTTAGAGTCAGCTACACTTATTTTTTATTCTCGACATTGTTGGGTTCTTGCTATATTTATGGGAAGATCTAAAGCAACTAAATCCTTATCAACTCACTCACTTAAATTTATTGGGAACTCCTAAAGAATATATACCCTTAATTTGCTCTGGAGAATGCCAGCTATATGATATAGAGCCAGCTAAAGTTTTCTGTCACAAAATTCAACCTCTACAAATCTGTGGATTCATATACTATCAAATTTAAAGGAGCAAAGAAAGCAATTCCTCGCCCTCACCCCAACCCCCCAAAAAATCAGATACAATACAACGGCTGTTGACATACAGGGTTCGTAATGAAAACAAACAGGGCACAAAAAAGAGAAATTTTTCAAAGAATTAATATCAAACAGGAAAAGAAAAAATACCACTTTCGGGAAACCGGGAATTTCCCATCTTCAAGTTTTTTTCAATATTTGTCTTTGTATTTTTCCTTTTCTTCAGTTTCTTGTGTGAATCTTCTACTGCCATGTCTCTTTTTCTGTTCCTCTGTGCTGTAGAAGGGACAAGCAAGAAAAGAAGCTCTTCAGGTATGATGAGATGCGTATTGGGTTGTGCCTAATGGAGCTTTGGGTTCAAACTGAAAAAGAAGTCCAGAGAAGGGCCCATGAAAAAGGAAATTATATATTAAATTTTATTAGTAAACTAAAAGGTTTGAACATGACAGCTCTAGGGTTTAGAAAAAATTGGACAAGTAGCTAGTTCAAAGATCTTAAAAATTCTTTACGCCATGCATAATAATTGTACCAATTCAAAATGAAATAAAGGAATAACGAGTTAAATGGTTTTAGCATGTCTTACATGGATTTAAAGAAATTTATGTTTACAACATTAATGTGGTATCTTGGAGATAGATTGAAATTCTAATAAAACGAATCAAATTGTACTTAAATCTTTTAAATTAAGAGCTTGTTTGGTAGAGCTACTTTTTTCTAAAGAGCTGATCAAATTAGACAAATTTATTTGTAAGCACAAATTTTATTCAATTTTAATCACACATTCATGGGATCCACCAACATTTATCAACTTTATTTGTTAACAATTTTCATCATATCGTCACTAAATAGCGGTTGGAAAATGTAATGGAAACAAATAAATGAAGTAAATATCAAATTCCTTTAATCAGGGGCGGAGTCAGGAAAGTAACTCAGTGCGGGCACAATTTATCGATGCTGATCGATGAGTTTTTTAATTATTCGACATCCCCCATCAACATTTACATTGACTACATTAGTTTTTCTTTGAAAGAATCTCTTCATTTCATAGCTGAATTAAAACATTAGATATCCAATTACTACTTAATCCAATTCACGTAAAAAATCTAAACATGAATTTTACAGATTACATTCTAACAATTACTGCCATGTAAACCAACAAAATTCTAGCATAAACTCAAATTAAGAAGTCAAAGCAAATCTCTTCACAGGGCAATACTAACTCCAATTCACACTTCACAGAATCACAGGGCAACACTATATTCAATTCACACTTCACAGTGCAATTCAAAAATCACTGGGCAATATCAAATCACTAATGACTAACCACCAGAAATTGTGCAATTCACACTTCACAAATCAATTGAAAATCAATGGGCTAAACTCACAGTCACAGAGGCAGCAAAACAAGAAGTCTGGAGACTGGAAGGAACAGGAAGACCGGAAATTGAAGTCTGGCAAAATCAATTGAAGAGCATCGTGTTAAAAAAAAAAAACAAAATCAAACATTATTACAATTTATACAAATCAAAATAAATAAAAAATAAGAAAGGAAAAACGAGGCACGACGGAGCAGGTGAGGGCCGTGAGGCTTCACGCCTTCGCCTAAATCCTAATCACCTTCTTCTTCTGCTGCCGCCGAAGAATAGACGGCGGTTGAGGCACGACGGAGCAGGCGACTGGGCAAGCTGCGAACCAAACTCGAATGGCGGAGGCGGATGACAGGATGAGGCAACGGAAATTGAGTGGCGGGAGAACTGAGGAAGCGGTGGAAACTGAGTGGAGCCGGCCGCCGGGACTGGGAGAAAGAGAAGGCGGAGGACGTGAAGGAAGGAGGCGGATTGAGGATTCAGTGGAGACGGGAAGCAGGGGCGAAATCGTTGTAAATAGTGAAGGGTTGAATTGAATGGTATTGGGCGAAATGCTAATGGGCTTCAGGGCATTTAGTTTGGATTCTGTGTTATTTTCTTCTTCAGCTTTGCCTTTGGAATTACTTTCTTCAACTTCCAATGATGATAAAGAGGAATTCTGCTATAAAATCTACTTCTTTTCTACTGCTCTTTCTTTTGTTATAATGTTTGTACAAGAAAAAATAATAATTTGTAGCAGTAATAAAAACTAAAAACAGTGGAAAATGGATAAAATAATTTATAACCTACCTTCACCTTGGAAGTTCGAACAATGGAGAAGAAAATTGAGGGTTTACTGTGTCGGACTCGGCGCCGGTGGAGGTTGTAGTCCTCGTCTTCAGAGCTATATGGATATTAGGTTTGGGTTTGGGCCAATGAATTTAATTTTTCATTTTGGGTTTGGGCTGTTATTTAATTTTGGGCACAGGCTGCTGTGGTTAAATGGACACGGGCTAATTTGTTTGTTAGCTTTTTTTAGTGGATCTGGGCTGGGGTTAGCGCCTGACTTAAGTTTGTCTTACAGCAATATATTTACGACATTACATGTGATTTTTTGAATACTTGACTTATCCTTTTTTTTTAACGTGTTTAACTAGACTGGACAACAAATGCAACATTACATGTGAATTTTTTTTCTCTAACATGTTGTGCTCGGTCGATCCTCTCAGGTTTCGATTTTGATATATCCGAACTTCCTTGACACCACTACCTCAACTCGGTATTTCATAAACGGTAAACTTGAGTGTGAATTGAGCATCAATTTAACATTCACAGGTTCTCTAACCACATGCAAAGTGATATGAAATTCAATGAGAACCGTCAAAGAAAATGACCCATCAATCTGAATTTGGGCTAGTTTCGTAATGGTCCCTATTAACCATTTGTCTACATAAAATGGACTAAAGATGCATTAGCTGTACAGGGTTTGGCAATTGGATTGAAAGAGACTTGTCTATGAGCAAAACGATATGAACTTGACTATACAAGTTTCTACTTACTGAAAATCTTAGTTGGAGTGTTCTATTTGACACATTTCATTTTGTTACACTCAAAATTGACAGAATGCAATCAACTTGTGATGATTAGTAGCTATTACCCCGGGAGTGCTCTCTGAGAAACTAACATTTAATCCAAATGGGGACCAGAAACATCATAAAAATTTGTATTGAACCGAATTTCGATCTGGGAACTTGTTTTCTCTTTCAGTGTTTTGGGCTGGCAGCCGCAGTTAGAACTAGATTTTAACTTCACTGGAGATCATAGTCCGCCGGGTGAAAGTTGAATATTTGAAATAATTTGTGCCAAGAACTTGATCGAGGAAGGAAAAAATAAAAGTAATTTTTGAGTCAAGAATTTGGGTTAGGAATTACAGAATCTTTCTTGTACAGTGAACAAGAAGCATATTAATCATAATTAGTCATAATTTGGTTTCAATCTAATTGATAAAACTACTTTTGATCCAAAGTATAGTCACGGTCGAATTGCAATGATTTTCATATGGGTGATAACTAAAGTAATTATTTTGTCGGAAGATGATAGATTATTTGATAGGAACAAGGATTTGTGACTTTCGTCAGTGGAGGTTGTTACTTACTTTGTATATATAATTAAGTATTAGCTTATAAGTCAATTATATAACAACTCCACTCAAACTAAGTTGATTTAAGCTCCAATCCAAACAAATCCAGAATAAAAGATATTACTAAAATAAAATTCACGTATGATATGTGATGAAATTACTATTTAAATAAGAAATTTATAAATTGTTTCCGTTCGATTCTCATTCTTTTCAAACTCTTGTTTCTATATGATCATTTTCAATCAAATATTCACACAATAAAATATTTTTCACTTAAGTCCAAAATATTTTTCCTACTTTTTAACCACACATTTTCGTAAAACACTAATCAAAACTTTTTTCCCCCTAAAAGAACGGGCACCAAACATGGGCTAATCAATGTGGACTCAAACATCTCTACCATAAAAAAAAAAAGAGAGAGAAATTTGATAGAAACTTATCGTAATGCGTTATTTATTAGTAGCACGTGCAAATGATTGCGTTAATTTCGAATATATAATGCATGTTGGGTACATACGAATAGTATAATCAATAAAATTTGAATAATGATACATGTACATCTTTCTTACCATTTGGATGACATTTTTATTCTATGTGGAAGAAATTTATGCAGTGATGTGATAGACGAATTCAAAATCAAGTGGGTAGATGTTGTTATATAAAAGAGCGTAAATGAATGTGTAAGGAAGAGTGTACATGTAGCGTGATTGATAAAATTTTACATTTTCTTTTCTTTTAATAGAATATTATTTCTATTAAATATGTCAATAGTCGATATACTCCCGTTTTCTTTTGAACTTATATTGCCCTTGTCTACTTTCTTGAACACCCCTACATAAATCAAGAAGCCTTTTACGACTATCAATAAATTAGACATATCATTTCCTTAAGGCGCAACCTAAATTTGTGTCTTAGTTACATGTTAATTTCATAATTTCTTTCACTTTCTCTTCTTCTTAGTAATTTGATATTAACTACTAGCAATCTATGATAGAAAAATGAAAAAGAAATGACAAAATGTTCATAATATAAAACACATTAGACCCCTCTATGATAGAAAACTGAAAAAGAAATGACAGTGGAATGACCACAAATGTGAAACCATACCTTGGATCCCCTGGTTTTGTAACATATGGTCCCCAAGTTTCCACCAATAAGAATACCCTGTTGTGGATTGTAGAGGAAGGGGACAATTATGCCCAACTGGATTCAAGACTAATTACTGGTCATATTTGTCATTTTAGATATAAAAGCATCCTGTTTTTTCTTCTGTTTGGTCAATTTCCCCCTTTTGCTGGTTAGGTTATGTTTGGACACTAGGTCACATTGAGATCTATTGATCCATCCTCCTCTAGGTAAGATGTACAGCTTCACATGCTGAGAGCTTCATATGGGATAGCTCGACTTATGATCTGCGTCAACCTAACTCTAAAATCTCGTTATCGATCCAAGGAGGGTGCGACTCACCTCCAAGAAGCCAAAATCATAATAATTGTGTTTGTCGAACACAATGGTCCACCTCCACCCCAGTCCGGCCACTCAAAAGATGCTGCCTAGCTTTCTAGTTGCAAAGTGTTCAAACTAGGACATTTCAGTAATTGTTCAACTCGAGATTTTATTAGAAATCTATTTACATTTTTTAATTAACTCTTTGATGAGTAGTCTTAACACAAACAAAAATATTACACATTCTCAGCCCCCCACCTCCAACCCATCCATGAAAAAAATATGCTCAATCATATTTCAAAAAAAAAAAAAAAAAAACTTTAAAATTTAGGTGTTCATCAATAACTTGTATATTTCCAAGAATTTAATTAATTAGAAGGATTTGAATAGATTTTAGGGGATTTCTAGCTCATAATTATATATAACAAATTCCTTATAAATCCTCACCACAGATTTCTTTGAATTTCGAGCCTATAAATATGAAGTCAAAATATTTATACAGTTAACAAAACAAGAAATTAATAAAAATATAAAATATAAAAGTAAATAAATAATAATAAAATGACTCATTTTCAATTCTCATTCTTGTATGAATCAAAATAAATAAAAACGTGAAATAAAATAAAATACTAAAATTTAAGCCCTTAACGTCTACATATTATTTGAAATTTTAGATAAGTAAAAAATAAATAATTTAATTAATTCAATATAAAAAATTAAAAATAAATAATTTAGATTCGATTCTTATTCTTGTCTTCGATTCTGGGTGTAGAATCGAGAAGCGACCCAAATCCATCGGTTCTCGATTCAGATATCCGTTCAGATATTTAACTTATGAAGAACCGCTCAATTCGGTTCAAGAGTTTTGTCCAGTCCTAGTTGTCACATAAAAATAAGTGATGACTATAAATAACATTATTTTTTTAAAAAAAAAAATCTCAACCTATTAAACTATTTTCTTGAGCCTCTTTCTCACATGCAGCTTTTTATTTTCTAATGACCTCTCTTTTGGTTGTTTCTCATCAAAGTTAATCTTCCTACAGAACTTGAATAATTCAATTTTAAATTGGTGCACTCAAACCCAAAACCTTGAAAAGCAATATTTTAGTCATGAGGAGAGTAACGACATCACTTCTCTTAGAAAAAAAAAATTTGTGTACAACAAATTTAGAATTGTATTAGAATTTTATATAAAATGAATTCATAAATCTTAAGAAAAATTTGAGTCGAGAGCACCAGAAAATTGGAAATGAATATAGAAAAAGATAAAAGGCATATAAGAGTGTGGGGGTGGCACTTTATATTAGGGCTGTCCGTGAGTTGGTTCGATTCGGTCTGCTCGATTTCAAGATTTTCGGGTATTTAATAAATGGATATGTCGGGTCCAAATATGATTATGGAACCGTTCGAGTGCAATTCAGTTTGGTTCTTTTCGGTTCTATACCATAATTAATTTTTTAAACATTTACAGCAACATTACATAAATATAACTAATTACATTTCATTTGTAACTTTTAAAAATTAAAGTAGTCCAATTCAAAAATATATAAATAACTAGCTATTGAATAACATTAATTTAATGCATACAAATACCAAAAAATAGATATTAATATTAAAATGTCGGTGATCCATATTAAAAAGTTGAGGCCCAAGGCTTAAAATTATGAAATGATCTGATTTAATTAATTAATTTGTTAATTTATTTAGAAAAAAATAAAATAATTTAATTAATTCAATAAAAAAATTTATTTAGTTTCGATTATTGGTCTAGTCCCGACGCATACTTATCGGTTCTCAATTCGGGTACCCGTTCGGGTATTTAATTTATGAAGAACCGCTCGATTCGGTTCGAGTTCGGTTTGGTCCGGTTCCGTTCGGGACTTTTGGACACCCCTACTTTATATTTCAAAGTGTTAGAAATGATCTTCTACCCATGGTGGGTAGTAGTTATTTTGCCTATCGCTAATAGTGAATTGTCAAAAATTGGAGATTTAACTGTCAACGTGGTATTGTCACATTAGCGGTTGTCATGTTTTATCCTACCCACCAATCACCATGGATAAGAAATTATTTCTATTCAAAGTGTTCGTCTTTTCAATTACAGTTTTTCAAAATGACTATGCTCAAGGACCTCGTGAAGCTGTTTATCTAATAGTGGAATTTTCTGCACAAAAAAGTTGAATGAGCATTTGGGGGTAAAGAATGTCATCTTGCACTTTTTATTCAATTATTCAACCACTCCATGTGATCTTATTTATAGAATGTAATCAAAATTCTAGTACAAGAAAATCTAAAAGTCACACCAACAATTTTTTTTTTTTTTTTTTAATAAACAAACCCCGTAATCTCAGAAGGGTATAAAGTTGTTGTCGAGTCGATTACATATACACACTACGCAATAAAGATCCATTCATCATGGTCTTGTTTATGTGTCGTGACAAAAAACATCATTAATCTCCACCCACTGTACCTTGAGATTCCCAAACTGTTCTTTTAAATTATAACATTTGGTAACGTTTTTGAATGGCTAAACACAGGGAATGTTGGATTCCCCTGTCGCTTCCCATTATTATACTAAACCATGTATTGATATACAAAGTTAAACAAATCCCATTATATAAAGTTCACAGAGATACTGACTAGATTTTGCTGTATTCCAATGTACATATTTCCAAGCCACAAGACACCCAGGAACGACTGGCTGGCCCCATTAAGATTTTTGGTTTATTTGTCTTGATTAATTGCTTAAAATTTGAACTTGTGAAGTCCTGAAATATTTAAATTTTAAATAAACATAAGTATTCCTTTTTAAAGTTTCGGCGTCATCTATTTATGAAAGTTATCTACGCATTGAATCAGTACTTAAAATCGAATAATGGAAAAATGTGTCCTTGTTACATAGTTGAAACTTTTAGACGAACTAGTTCAAAATAATAGAAATTTTTGTGTTTTTGCTAGACAAAAGCATGATTTTACACAAAAAATTTACACCCAGGATATTTCCTTTTTTATCATCCTTTAGATTTTGTCCATGTTCTGTAAAATTCGTCAAGATATGCTTTTCTTGATAAGCTCCTGCCCCTGACAGGCATATTACATTTCTTTATACAACACACAAAGGACTCAATAATTTTTCTTAGACTCACAGGCTAGGAAAATGAGTTTCTGGGATAGAAAACAATAATGAAGTTTTCATCTGGGCATTGTTACATAACAGAGAATTCATTGAAAGACTCATCCACAGAATAAATTCATTACTGGAAATAATCGAGATTTTGGGTCTGTACACATCTTGAAAATGGAAAGAGGAAGAGAATCTGCCTCCTGCATTATCACATTTCTTTGCTGTTGGAGCTCTGCAATTGGTTTGCTTTCTCCGAAAGGCGTGAACTTTGAAGGTAAACGGATTTCACAGGAAACTGAGAACATCCCACATGAATATTCTTCCATAGCACATATTCAAAAATTTAATGAATTTTGTCGTTTTTGGTGTTTCTGTATTCAGTACAAGCTTTAATGGGCATAAGATCTGGTTTGAAGGATCCTCGTGGGGTTCTTGATAATTGGGATGGGGATGCTGTTGATCCATGTAGCTGGACTATGGTCACTTGTTCTTCTGAGGGTCTTGTTATTGGCCTGTAAGTCTTTTGCCTATGCAAAACCTGTTCTTTTCTATACTGTAATAGATTATACGAAACCCTTAAGTCTGGGTTTTAGGCAAAATATAAAAGAGAGAATTGACAAACAGAATTTACAGTAATGGAGTTAATAGATTATGTTGTGCAGAGGATCTCCTAGTCAAAGTTTATCTGGAATACTTTCTCCAAGCACTGGAAATTTGACGAATCTTCAATTTATGTAAGTGCGAACTGTGGATAAATTGTTGACGCATGGTGTTTTTTTTGCCCTTTATGTAACTGGTACGCGATTTTGGCAGACTTTTGCAGAACAATAACATAACAGGATCAATCCCGACAGAGCTCGGTAGGCTCTCAAAGCTTAAAACACTCGATCTTTCAAATAATTTCTTCAGCGGTAGAATTCCTCCTTCTTTGGTGCAACTGAATAGCCTTCAATACATGTAAGAAAATAATCGGATTTCATCAAGAATCAGTTCATATTTGAATGGGATCATTAGTGGTTCCAATTTGAAAACTCCTAAACATGAATATATTCCTACGGTCTCACTTGCTATTTTCACTGCATTAGGAGGCTTAACAACAACAGTCTATCTGGAGAGATTCCAATGGCATTAGCCAACATGACACAACTTTCTCTTGTGTAATTCTCTTTTGCTTCTTGAGTCAACTACCGACTTTCTTTTTGAATTTTTGTACCAATAATATATTGAAAGTTGTTGTGCTTGCTTTATTCAGGGATTTGTCTTACAATAATTTGAGTGGCCCTGTACCTCATTTTCCATATAGGACGTTCAAGTAAGCTACTTCACAAATCTAGACGTGTTCTCTAAAGAAACTTGGATTTCTGAGAACAACTTTTGTTTTTATTTCATTGCAGCATTGTTGGAAATCCTTCAATATGTGCTGCAGGGTCGGAGTCAGCGTGCGCTGGAATAACAATTATGCCTATGTCTATGACCTTGAACACTTCAGGAAGTACGGAATAACCTTAAATGATTTCTTTTAAATTATGTTTATTTGAACTCTATTGATTATCAATGTCCACCTTCAACTAAATGTTTGTCCTTACCTTAATTCACATGCTTCCCATAGATGTTCTTCATTCTTGGAAATCAAAAGGTCACAAGCTTACTCTTGCACTTGTTTCAAGCTTCGCTTGCATCTGTTTACTTATCCTAGGATTCGGGCTGTTTCTGTGGACAAGGCACAGACAGAAGCAGCAAAATTTCTTTGATGTTAGAGGTTTGTTTGGCCAGTTCATTTCTTTAACTACGATTTCTCAACTATTCCTTTTCTTTAACTATCTGTTACTTTAAAAATTCAGATGGACAACACGATGAAGTTTCGCTAGGAAATTTGAGGATGTTCCAGTTTAGGGAACTTCAGACAGCAACCAACAACTTTAGCAGTAAAAACATTTTGGGAAAAGGTGGATTTGGTAATGTCTACAAGGGGTATTTACGAGATGGAACTGCTGTGGCTGTAAAACGGCTGAAAGACGGTAGCGCCGTTGGAGGAGAGAAACAATTTCAGACAGAAGTAGAGATGATCAGCCTAGCTGTTCATCGGAACCTCCTTAGGCTATACGGGTTCTGTATGACTCCAACAGAAAAGCTATTGGTTTACCCTTACATGTCCAATGGAAGTGTTGCTTCCCGTCTCAAAGGTACAGTATTCTAGGACTGATCATTACAGTTGCGCTTTCAGAATCTTTAAATTGCATGTTTGGTAAGACGATTATATAGTACTAAACAATATTAAATAAGAAAATCAAGTGCGATATAATGCTGATCAGGCATTACTATTAACTTGAACAGCAAAACCAGTCCTAGACTGGGGCACAAGAAAACGAATAGCCTTAGGTACTGCTCGGGGATTGTTATATCTCCACGAGCAATGTGATCCAAAGATAATTCACAGAGACGTGAAAGCTGCAAATGTACTCCTCGACGACTACTGTGAAGCAATAGTCGGAGATTTTGGACTAGCAAAGCTTATGGATCATCAGGATTCACACGTGTCAACCGCTGTACGTGGAACAGTAGGGCATATAGCCCCAGAATATCTCTCCACTGGCCAGTCCTCTGAGAAGACAGACGTATTTGGATTTGGTATCCTTCTGCTTGAATTGATCACTGGACAAAGAGCACTAGAATTTGGCAAAGCAGCTATCCAAAAAGGTGCAATGCTTGACTGGGTGAGTACACAACCTTGTATTCTCTTTACAAATTCGACTCCATTCTCCTGTTTTGCTTACTTTTAAGGATATCTGAAATATCTGTCAGGTGAAGAAACTTCATCAAGAGAAGAAACTTGACACGTTCATAGATAAAGATTTGAAGAACGACTATGATAGGATTGAGCTAGAGGAAATTGTTCAAGTGGCACTTTTATGCACACAATATGTTCCAACCCACAGGCCTAAAATGTCTGAAGTTGTACGTATGCTAGAAGGAGATGGCCTTGCAGAAAGATGGGAAGTTTCTCAAAGATTAGACACAAACAAGTATAAAACGCGAGAAATTTCCTCGTCAGAACGATTTTCAGACTTAACTGATGATTCTTCGTTGCTTGTACATGCCATAGAACTCTCTGGTCCGAGATGAATGAACTACAGATGTTAGTTTTCTTAAATGCAGACAACAAAGTTAAACTTCTCAAAGGGGAAGTTCATAGCAAAGGCTACAGAGGGCTTTGATTTTTTTTTATTTTTTTTTAGTGTATAGAGTTAAGTTCTTTGGAGGATTACGTTTGAATTACCTACTAGTTTGGAGACGTGGCCTATATGATAAGCTTGTGATTGTAATAATTAGTTTTTCTGAATGTAATAATCACCATTCTTAGATTATATATATTGTCTTAGTTATTGCAGTTAATTTTCTACACGTGTGTACAACTCGCTACTTAGAGGTCAAACAAGGCCTGCATTGTGGCAGGCAATGCCAAAAATCCAATAAAACTAAAACTGTTGGAAGGAAAATGGTAGAGGAATACATGGTTACAACACCAACAACCATTGGGCCCGGATTTGTGACACTTGCCAATCAGCGGTCTGCACTGTGTACTGCAGGAATGACTCGGGCTACCTTTGCACTGGCTGTGACGCTCTCATTCACCTAGTCAGTCCTGAGGCCTCACGCCAAGAGCGCATGCGGGTGTTCGAGGCCTGTGAACATCCTCCCGCAGCCTCCCTATGTAAGGCTGATGCTGCATCCCTATGTTACAACCTATGACTCAGACATCCACTCAGCCAACCCCTTGGCATGTTGCCATCACCGTGTCCCCATTTTGCCGATACCAGGCATGCTCTATGATACTCCCTCAAGCACTCGCCCCAGTGGATTAGTAATGGGGCCTACTGAGGTTGCAGTTAAGATTGAGTTCTTGACTCGAAATGATGATCATACTATACACGAAGAAGAAGAATTAAGAATATTAACAACCAAAATAACAACATTGGACAATTCTTTGGTGGAAAGGATGACGAGCACAATTCACGTTCAGTAATCAGGACTACAATCAAATGCAACTTTACAATGTTTCTCAAAAGAGCTAATGGCAGTGACAATATTGTGCCAATTCTGTACGGAAAGGGTAAGGATCAGATTCACAACCATTATGAACCATAGTTTTCAGTTGGGGATGGAGTACGAGGCCTCGAACAATGGTTATGACAATATTGATAAATTTCTCTAGCCCTCCTATCCCAATGCCAAGGCAACTTTCTCCAATGGACAGAGAAGACAGAGTGTTACGGTACAGAGAGAAGAAGAAGGCAAGGAAGTTTGAGAAGACAATGCATCAAGGAAGGCCTACGCGGTCGATTTGCAAGAAGAAGAGATGTAGGAGCAGAGCCAGAGCAGATGTTCTCAACAATACTAATAGAAGAATGTGATATGGCATTGTCCAGTCATTCTGATCTTGATCTCCGAAGATAAGGTTTAAAGCTACTACGAAAATTGTTCTTCTTGGTAACTCCTGTTTATAATTTTGGTATCACCTTGTTTAAATCTCTGCCTTGTCGTAAATCCATGTATAAGTACTTACATCAGTACCAATCCTTTCTCTAAATTGTTTAATGAACACATGCACTGAAAACTGCACAGTTCTAATGTATTTAACTATTAAAAATACTGTTTTAAGTTTGATGTCAAGGTTTTGAATTTGGGATGACGGCATTATGGGCTAGATTTAGGCCCAAACTTGTACTTCAGAATTCACCCACCCAGAAAGCCCACTAAAAATGGGTTTAAAGGTATAAACTCATACAACTATAACGACTAACCAGTGAAGTCGTCCCCGCAATGAATCGTGCGGATGGTCCGATTACACCTCCATCAATCGCAATGATATTACTAAACATCACACTACCAATACTAATTTAATTGATATTTAATAAAAAATTAAGTAACTAGTTTTTATCAATATTCCCAATATTATTATTTATCAACCGTTAACACCATCACGAAAAGCTTTTATGACCATGATTAGTGTATATTTAATTAAGCAAAACATCTAATATTAAATTGCTACTACTATTTATTTCCCAGCATAAGATTTATGAATCCAAGATATTATTTCGTTAATGGAGTATTATTAAGTGGTAATTATATTAAACCAGAATTTTTAAAATTCAATATCAAAAATCAGATATAAAGTTTATTTATACAAAAATTAGATATTAATTCAAATATTCAATGTTATTAATAGCACCAAAATTCATCACAAACCTTAATTAATCTCCTCTTTCATTTTTGTCTCTACATCTCTCAATATCAGTCTATCTCTCTTTCTTTTTCTCACGGCAGGCAGTTGGCATCCCCTCTCCATACCTATCTCTCTTTCTCACACATCATACCAGTCGGTATCACGTTCCCAATCGCTGTCTTCATCGTTGGTAAGTAGTGTTGGGGCATTGCGGCCCGATTCTTCCAAATTCAGCCCCATGTGAGTGACGGAGTCGCTGGATTCAGTGGTTGGCGTCGTGAGGGAGGGTTATGGAGGTAGAGGCTGCAGTGGATGCTATGACCGACATGAGGGAGGTTTCTCTACCACAAACTCATCTTTCCGTCGTCGCCACGCTCGCCATCACGCTCATCATCGGTGACGATGGACGTCGCTTCTATCATCTTCAGTCGCTCAATATCGCTGTTATCTGTGTGTGGATAGGTGGTAGGGGCTTGTTCAATTGGGACGTTGGATGTTCCAATCGGCTGATCAAGATGTTGGATGTTTCGATTAGCTATGCGAATTGATGTTGTTGATCATATTTTTGAGTCGACGGGTAGGGGACTTTGTGGATAGAGAGGCTAAGGCTAATTGGTCGACTGTGATGTTGATTTGAGGGGTCGGAGCTGCAGATCTCAGGTCTGGATTGTGGTGTTGTGGGAATGGTTGTTGTGATGTGTACTGTGGGTACGATGCTGTGTACGGTGTTGTGGTTGGGTGCAGTGCTGTGTGCGGTGGTTGTGTGCATTGTAGTGTAGTGATGCTTGTTGTAGGTGCGGTGTGCTTTGTGTAGCGGTGTGGCGGTGGCTCTGGCGTTGTGATGCTGACATGTTGTTGTGAGGTGGTAGTACGACAGGTTGTCGTGAGGTAGTGGTGTTTAGGGCTGGACAAAAGTCTCGACCGAATCGATCGGTTCTTCATACGTTAAATACCCGAACGGATACCCGAATCGAGAATCGAGTTTGGATCGGGTCTCTGGTCTAGACGAAGAATCGAATAAGAACCGAAACTAAATAAATTTTTTATTGAATTAATTAAATTATTTTATTTTTTTCTAAATAAATTAACAAATTAATTAAATAAATCAGATCATTTCATAATGGAGTTTGGGATTCATTTGCAATTTTTGTAAAGATTATGGACCTCCGGTCCTCCGCCATAATTATATCTTAATAATTGATATGATTACACGACTATTTGAATTTACTCATTAAATTTAAAGCCTTCAAATGAGATAAAATTCTAAGCAAATGAATTATTGATATGGATCACCGACATTTTAATATTAATATCTACGTTTTGGTATTTGTATGTATTGAATTAATGTTATTCGACGGCTAGTTATTTATATATTTTTGAATTGTGTTACGTTAATTTGTAAAAGTTACAAATGAAATGTCGTTAGTTATATTTATGTAGTGTTGTTGTAAATGTTAAAAAAATTTAATTATAGTACGAAACGGAACCGAACCCGAACAGTTTCATAATTATATTTGAACCAGACGATTCCATTTATTAAATACCCGAAAATTTTGGAACCGAACCGATCCGACCCGATCCACGGCCAGCCCTAGTGGTGTTTTTACGCGATGTGTTGATTTTTTTGAGATTGTTGCTATCGAGGGGTGGTGGTCACAAATTATTTGGTTATTTGTGACCATTAAATTGATTAATCTATGATAGATAGCAGATACAAATTAAAAAGATAAAATTGTTACCAAAAAATAATGTGTGATCTAAAAAATTATTAATTTGTGACCTATAATTTGATAATTTATGACTTTTTAATAAGTTGCGATTTTTAATATTTGTAATTTATGACCTATAACTAAATTGTAATGTTTCAATTTTTTGATTTGTGACTAATAACCAAATTGTGACTTAGAAAACTTTTGAATTGTCACCGAAAAATAATTTGTGACCAATTAATTTATAATTTGTGACCAAATTATATGAAATTGTGACTTTAATATATTTAATTAATTAATTTATAAATAAATTTTGAAAAAATTTGATATTTGAAATTTTAAACCTTAGGTTCTTAAATTTGAAATGAGTGAAAATTAACCACTTATTTATGATTTTTCCCCCTATTATTAATTGAATAACGATTGGATGAGTCATGGGTTTGGTGGGACCAGTATAAATGACTCAGTGGTTTCTTTTTCTAATCCAAAAGAACCCCACCCCACACCTCCATTTCAATTTTTACATTAATTAATTCGTCCTAATCCGTCTACTAGATTCCACCACATTTCTTTATTGTTAAGCAGATTAAACTATTTGTATACACAAAGTGTACATCTTAATCGACACCCTCATATATATGTCAAAAATCTTACAATTGAATGGAAAATGTGTAGCCAGCGTCAATGTACCAAAATCTGTCAACTCACGTGAATATAAACTAATATGTCAAACTTTATGTACATATAATATAATATGATATTTATTAAGTTGTTTTCCCATTTAGCTGAACATCTTCCTTTTACCTAATCAATGTGATATAATAAACATATGTTTAATGCCTTGACAATTAACATATTCCTTTTCATTTTGTTAATCAGAGAACATTTTTATTGTCCAAATCTATGATTAACCAACGAGCACACTCTAAGCATATCGCCTTTTTTTTTAAAAAAAAAAAAAGTGTTTTACTATTAATTCATGGTTTTACACGTAGTTTGGTTCGAAGGAAATGAAACGAAAAGATAGAAAAGGGAAGAATAAATTATTCGCCTAGTTAAAATATTACATATATTTAGGGTTCGTTTGATAAAAGTTTTAACGAATTTTGATAAAAATTAATATAATGTATTGTGGGTTCCAGTGCATTTGATCAATTAAATAATTGATAAAAATTTTAACGAAATTTCATCGAACATGCAACCTACTAATTAATATTAAAGCCACCAACATAAACAATTACTTGACAGTTGACGAGGATAATGGAGCCTTTAGGGACACGTTTAGTGGGACCAGTTTCGGTATGAGGAAAAGAGCATAATCAAGAAATTTTCTTTGGATACCTTCACACTCATTCTTGCTTTCCACAATCCACATTTGAATTTTTTTTCAAAATTTTAAATTAAATTAAACTAAATAATAAATATGTTTAATATTTCGAATTGAATGGATTAATGGATCAAGATTAGAGAAGAAGTATATTTTAAATATTTATTTATTATAACGTGATTATAAAGTTAATATTGAAGGGTAAATTTTGAACACGGTGAAATGAAGAAACTTGGAAAGCAATCAATCCTTAAGGAAATAGGCAGGAAACAAGAAAAAGGCACTACAAAAGCAAGAATCGCCTTGTGGAATACTTCTGTAACACAACAAATCACACTCCTTGTCCCAATCGAATCACTGTAGATCGAATCCCCACCCACACACACACACATATATACACATACATAAAGAGGGAGATAAAGAGCGACCATTAAACTATAGAGCAGAAGACTTGTACAGAGAGAGAGAGAGAGAGAGAGAGAGTCCATTAGAGGAATGAGGGCAGCACAGAACGCCACCGCCGCCGTAAATGGTGTTGGATTGCAGCGGTGGAAATCTCCGGTTCCGTATCTTTTTGGTGGGTTGGCACTAATGTTGGGACTCATAGGTTTTGCATTGATAATTCTTGCCTGCAGCTCGTACAGAAAATCCTCTACCACCGGTGAATCATCAAGTGATGCAGAAGAAAAAATGGCGAATCCCGTTGATAAGGTTTTACAGCCGGAAATGGAGCAGAGGATTGTCGTAATCATGGCCGGAGATACCATCCCTTCGTACCTGGCAAAGCCTGCTGGCGCCGCCTCCACCTGTCACACAGAAGAAGTTTGAATTTTTTTTTTTTTTTTTTTTGTGCGTGTTACGGTTTTCGGAAATTTTTTAAGTTAACGAGCATATATATATATTTTTTATTTTCTTATCTATTCTCGTGCAATGATTTGCAGATTAATGTGCAGTTTTTTTTTTTAGCTAAACATAATTTATAGGGGAATTTGTAGATATGTCTAATTTCATATCTCATGCAGTACTTAAAACGAAACATCGATCTCAAATTTTCTGTCGAGAATATTATTCATACAAATTGTAAATTCGGCCTTCCAGTAAGTGTGTTTTGCTTCATAGTGGTAGATTATTACAACAGTATATTGTAGATATGTATGTTAAAATTGAGCCCCTGTTTGGTACACATTAAAATTTTCATTATCATTCTTTTACTCATTTTCAACTACACATTCTTCAATAAAATAATATTTTCTATCACATCAATAATTTTTCCTTATTTTTCAACCACACACTATCCATCAATCTACTATTCTAGAATATATTCTTCCTAAATAATGTGGCTCAAACACACCCTGAAACTAGGGGTAGGCAAAACCCAAACCAACCCGAGAAAACCGATCAACCCGACCCAAACCGACCGGGTTGAGTCGGTTTTTTGAAATTTTTGGGCGGGTTGCGGGTTGTGGGTTGGGTAATCGGGTCGGGTTAGGTCGGGTCACGGGTTGCCAACCCAAACCCGACCCAACCCAACCCGACAAAAAAAAAAAACTTTGCATAAAAAAAATCAATCCTTAAGATACCAAAATCGACACGGCTATATAATTATATGCACAAAAGAACTCGAATAGAAAAAAATGTTAGCGGATTTAAAAAATGTTAATACAAAAGAACACATATAATCACAAGTGCAAAAAATTGACAAAAAATAGAGAACGACCCAAACTCAAGAAAGTTGATATACAGCTAACAAAAATATGCCCTCTACACGAAAGTTAATTACTTGAATTCCATGACAAAACAAAATATATTAAGAAGATACTAAAATTCACATGAACCGTGTAATTACTCCAGTGAAAAGAATTCGAATAGAGAAAATAATTCAGAAATAAAATTTCACGAACCTTAAAAATGAATTCTGTAATCTAATATTGGCACACTGAATTGAAAAAGGAGGAGCGTGAATCGATAAATTTTAATTTTTGATTTTCAAGTCATCACTCGAATCAATTTTCATTCAACAACTATATTTTCAAAGATAATTGCCGTCAAATTGTGGGTGCAATATTGAGCAAACCCGTCTCGTGAATAAATAGTCAAACTCGTCTTTGTGAATAATTTTTTTTTGAAAATGAGATAGTATTTTTTTTGTAAAAGTTACTAATGAACATATCATTGGATTGTACTATTTTATTTTTCAAGTTTATTAACATTGGATGGCTAACGGTTATATTAATGTTATTTTACATCAAAAAAATTGATGATTTTAATTTTTGTGTAATAAATTTTTCTCAAACCGACCAACCCAACCCAACCCGACCGACACATAATTGGGTTGGGTTGGGTTGGGTTTCAACATTTACATGGGTTGGGTTGGGTTGAATTTCTAACAAACCGACAATGTTGGGTTGGGTTTGGGTTGGGACAAAAATCGACCCAACCCAACCCACGCCCACCCCTACCTGAAACTGCAAGGTTAGACTATTTTTGTCATAATCAAAAACAGATTCGAGCAGAACTCTATCAGGGTATTCTAGACAGTGTTGAACATGGAGAGACAAGAGGTTCTAACATATGGAAAAAATTTATTCTCCCATAATCTTTTACATGTGCTCCTAGATATATACAAAAAAGATATGTGGATGCTATTGCTATTGTTCGGCGGTATGGAAAATCATATATATTTTTGATTACTACAAGCAATCCAAATTGGCTAGAAACTAGACAAGAACTACAACACAATGATGAGTTTCAAAATCGTCAAGATTTAATTACTCGTATTTTTAGAGCAAAATTAAAAGAACTAAAAGATGATTTATACAATAAAAATATTTTAGACCCAGTTATTGCACATATATGTTGTCAAATTTCAAAAAGGAGATATTCCTCATGCACACTTTCTATTAATTTTCAAGTCTGGACATAAAATTTGTTTTACTGTAGATGTTGATAAAATATTTTGCTGTGAGATTCCTGATAAAAACAAATATCCTTATCTTCACTCTGTTATTATTAAGCATAATATGCATGGTCCTTGTGGAAATTTAAATCTAAAAAATGTATGTATGGATTCAAATGCAAAATGCAAAAACAAATTCCCTAGAGATTATTGCACTACTACTATATTTGGTGAAAACACATATCCTTTTTATAAACGTCGCAATGATGGTGTCAATGTTAAAATTAGAGGCAAAATGTTAGACAATCGTTGGATCGTACCATATAATCCTTATTTAAGTTCAAAATTTGATTGTCACTTAAATGTTGAAATTTGTTCTTCTATTAAAGCTATAAAATATTTGTATAAATATGTATATAAAGAGCATGATCGTATTAAATTCTCAATTACACCATCTGAAATACCTACAGAAATCGACGAAATTTCTACTTACCAATCTACTAGATGGATATCGTCGCTCGAAACAATATGGAGGATTTTATCGTTTAATTTAGCCAAAATTCATACTACCGTTTATTCTTTACAACTTCATCTTTTAAATCATCAACAAGTACGATATGACGACACAACTAATTTAACTACTATTATTGAAAATGAAAATACAAAACGAACAATGTTAACAGAATTTTTCGAAATCAACGATAAAAATGAATTTGCACGTACCGCCGACTATTTGAGAAGATAGAATGGGAACAAACAATTATTGAATTTAATATTAATAAATTTTCCCTCCCGCCTACAATTATTAACTTAATAAATATTTGAGAGTAACAGTAAATGAGAAAAAATAGGGATAGTTGGGGGCGATTTGGGCAATCGAAAATGTTTCAAAATGAACAGTAATCGACATGTAGGCTCTTTTAAGATAATAGGATACACTTAATGAAAAATGAAGTGCTTTTTTTTTTTTTCAATTTGTCGTGAATTTCCAAAAGAAACCCCCGTTTAATCTACATTATTATCTCATTAAAATGAAAAATATGACCGTTATCCATCACATCAAAATTTTAATTTTAATTTTCTATCTCTTGTGTGGGCTCCAATAACGGCTATATTTTTCATTCTCATTCTACAATAATTTAGCTCACACAGGGTCGAAGTAACTTTCATAAGAAGTTACATTAAAATGACGTTTTTGATATTTTAAAAATTGTCATCGATATTTGAATCATATTTATCTTGATACTTCATTTGTCTAGAACGAGATTTCATTCCGAACATGAGAATTCTCTATATTATATAAAGCTCTTGACATTTGAAATGTAATTCTCGGTATCTAATACATTTGTCATGAGAAATATACTTTTGAAATAAGTAGGATAGATTTTGTGTCAAAAATTTATTGGCCATAAAATTTTTTTATTGTATGCACATTTTTGTCTTTAGTGTAAAATTATAAATTGTTAAAAAAAGTACTTTAGTATAAAATATTGCAAAATGAACATTGAACAAATTTTGGACATTTTTACAAATGATCATGTGAAAGTGGACATTACTTGTAATTTCCTCTAATTTATATTTAAGGCTCCAGCCTTCGTGATTTTATGCATTGTCTGCGGTACACTATTCGTAGTTAATTTGTAATGTATTTTTCAGTTTCGCCCCCCCCCCAAGATTTTGACTCGCCCCAAAATTTTGAAATTTTGAAATTTTTTTTCCCATTAATAAATATTGAGCAAAAAACTTACACTTTAAAATTCAACCATACAAAAATCTTAGATCTAAACAAAAGATCCAATAGTTACTTAAATAAATAAATAGCCAAAATCCAATCCAAAACCTAAGTTTACAATTCTCAAGCCCAACTAATTAAAACCCAATTCTCAAGCTGGTGTATGCATAATGCATGTTTACTTGTTTTGTCTAGTATATAATTTTGATTTCTCATTGAAAGGAAGATATTGAGATTGTGATTTGTGATTGGTGCACTGTTAAAGTTGATTTCGTCATTTTGTGTGTTCAATCCTAATAAGTCTTATTCTTGAATATTTGAATTTAAGAATTAAGTAGAGTAGTTGATGTTAGTTTGTATAATTGTGTTAGTTATTGAATATTTGAATTTAAGAATTAAGTAGTAGAATAGTCAGTAATGATTGAATTGAATATTGAATTTCAGTACTATTTTGGTACTCAAAATCGTCGTTTTCAATTCTTTTAGTTAAAAAAAAAAAATTTCGGGGGCTCCGCCCCCGAACCCCCGGGAGGGGGGCCCACCCCCCGTATTTTTGCCCCCCCCCAACTAAAAATCCTGACTACGTCCCTGCTGTGATTATTGAGAGAGTATGTGTACAGAAAATATACAGAATACACACAAATAGGTGGATCTCATTTTTTGACAATATTAAATTCACATGGGATCCACCCCATGTGAGTATCTATATATTTTATTTTTTTTTGTATCAATTTTTCTGTACAAGCAGGAAAATTTGTGATTATTTTGTAACTATAATGTTGAATTCAATTAGATCAGATTTTTTTTCTTTTATTTTAATTCATATTTTTTCTTGATGTGCTCCATCTTTGAAATGGAAATTCTTTATTAAAAAATGTACAAATATCAAACTATTAATTTATTTCAATTTAAATCTTTTTTGTTCTGATCTGTCCACTGTTATCTCGACAATTGAAAGATCCAATCCTATTAGAAAAACAAGAAAGACAATTTTGATATCTTGTAATGGATTAGGTTTGTAGCCGTGACGTCACGTATTTCCAATGTCTAGACGTTCTTTTTCTATTGGTGTGAAATTATAATATAATTCAATTTTCCACTTTTTTTTTTTCCTTATAGGGGCATTTCATGGAAGTTGATAGTAATTGATCTTTAACTGAAGTTGACTATAGAGTCAATTTTATATTTTTAAGATTTAGCCCATGTTTGGTATTAATTAAAATTTTCATTTTCATTATTCTATTCATTTTCAACTACACATTTTTCAATAAAATAATATTATCCATCAAATCAATAATTTTTCCTTCTTTTTCAACCACACATTCTCCATCAATCTATTATTCCAGAATACATTCTTCCAAAATAATGTGGCTCAAACACACCATATTCTCCATTTTTGTCCCCTTTTCACACTATTCCCATTTGAGAATGACCAGGTTCTATTAACTATTTTGAGGGTAGAAATATGTTAGTTAGTGGCAATTTATTTTTTTATTTTTTTTTTGAGAGAAAAAAGAATAGCTGATTACTGTTAGAAAAAGAGGGATAAACATACCAAACACTAAAAAAATAAAAATGAAAAGTATAAGTAATTCAAAAACATATTATGTTTGAGCCTCATTTTCTTTTGAGAATGCATTTTGGAATAGTTATTTTATGATTCACATGTAATGTTATTTTATTTAAAAATATGTTGTTGAAAAGAAGAGAAAGAAAAATGTATTTTGTAAATAATGAAGATCGATATACTTTTGCAGCGGCTATAGATGTAGCAACTCTCATTTTGATAGTGAAGCACGTTAAATTGTTTGTTATTCTTGTTTTTTTGTTTTATTAAGTATTATTAATTGCTCTCATTCCGATCAATTATGGCCCCATGGTCTTAAGAAATCACTTTGCGATTGCTATAAAGTGCCAAAAAGGGTATGGTACTCTCGAATATGAATACTTCAAATATTTAAGGGTTCGTTCTTTTTACCATTTTCAAGCCGTTTTCTATTTTTAATTTTTCAAAATAATTAAAACATGTTCTCTTTCCTATTTTCGAAAACGTGTTTTTAAAAATAAGTTAAAAATTTACAAATAAAATTCAAAACGACAGGTGTTTTCAGTTGTAGTCAAGCCAAAATTTTCAAAACGTGTTTTCGGTGTTTTCAAAATGTCAAAAAGAACATATTTTCAACCATCTCAAATTGGACACTCAAAATAAAATCAAAAATCAAAACGCAAAACTGATACACAAAGAAAATATCCCGTAAGTGAATATATAAGGATATACTCGTAAATATAATTGAATGAGAAAAGTTAAGAACATATATTTTATATAGTTTCAACTTTTGTAAAGAGCTAGGAAGATGTTATAGTTAAGGGTGTGTTTGAGTCATATTATTTTGAAAAAATGTATTATGGAGTAGTAGATTGATGGAGAATGTGTGGTTGAAAAATAAGAAAAGGTTATTGATGTGATAAAAAATATTATTTTATTGAAAAATGTGTGATTGAAAATGAGTAAAAAAATGAAAATAAAAATTTTAATGTGTACCAAACATGGCTAAATCTCTTTTTGACAAAGTTCTAGTACTTGGACCGACTTATACTAGAGGCGTGTTTAGTTCTTGTAATCTTGATTATATTGCTCTCGTGATGATATTATAGATCCTTATCGTATTCACTCTCTAAGTGCCTGTTTGTGAAACATATAATGAAGAATGTGAAGATAATAAGGAAATAGTAGGTGTGAACGCATAATTAAAATTAATACT
Source organism: Fraxinus excelsior (assembly GCA_019097785.1). Taxonomy (NCBI): domain Eukaryota; kingdom Viridiplantae; phylum Streptophyta; class Magnoliopsida; order Lamiales; family Oleaceae; genus Fraxinus; species Fraxinus excelsior. The sequence goes on along the minus strand of CM032623.1, from coordinate 2,776,057 downwards.
TGACTTCGACATTATGAGAAAATTATAATAAAACCCCAATAAGCACTAATAAAATTTATCTTTTTATCTTAGAATTTTTTTCAACGTGATTCTTCTTGGATAAGTTTCATTTTCAATAAAAGGAGCTGGTCGCTAATGTAATAAGGGTTTGTCTACACGTACATAATTCTATGTCCGAAGCGGGCCTCCCTCCATGTGAGGGTGTTGACACCATTATATACATAAAATTATGTACAAGTAGCATAATTCATGTAATAAACTGTGGTTAAAAAAAAGAAGGGCACAAAAAATATTGATATTTGGTAATGGATTAGGTATTTAGCCGCGGCGTCTCGGGCATGTCAATTACTTCGAAAATTTGTAGAAATTAATGATTCGAGTATTTTGAAAAATTGGTCTAAAACAGACAAATGGGCAAGTAAAAAGGTTTAAGCATCTGTAATTCCACGTCAAGTTTTATAGTGGAAGACAATATTATAAACAATTAAAATATTCCACATTTTTTTTCTTATGGGTTTCGTGGAAGTTGATGGTAATTGACTGGAGTCTCCTTTATAACGTTAGAAAATGCTACCCAAGTTGAAAAGAGAGGTCAATTTGTATGATAGCTACTTGAATTTATCCTCAATTATTGATTATTTACTGTTTGGTACAATTTTTTTAATTTATTTTTAAATAAACTTTTTTCAATAAAGTAATTTTGTATATGAACATATAATTTTTTCATCATTTCTAGTCGCATATTTTTTCAACTTTTCGTAAAAGTTCCCTAATCGTTATCTTAGATGTGATTTTCTTCATCCTCTAAACATACCTTGCACACTATCGTGCGCCTGTTTGATCTGCGAATTTACAAATGGGGAACAAGGAGGGGCAATATGCACTAACAATTGTTGGGACGAGATGCTTAGACATTTTGAATGAGGGGACCCTGTTTAAGCGTCTACGAGTTTAAATCACAAGAAAAATTAATTTTCCTGAGGACCCCATCATTTAGTGGGAGACACTAGTGACTAGGGATTACCGATTGTGTAGCCTGAGCAAGCGGGTCGGGTCGGGTCGGGTCGGGTCGAACAACTCGCACGTATTTATTAATTTTTTTAATCTTTAAAAATCTAATTTTAAACTTCAAAAAAAATAAAAATTAATTCATCTCCTTTTTTTTCACCGGTTTTGTTCGATTTTGGATGACGCATTTTATGAGAAATTGGAAACTAGTTGTTTGCTAGTTTTTTTTAGCATCGATTTTGAATTGTTTAAAAATCACCCAAAATTGGTGTAATATAATTTTGAACGATTATCTCAACCCACCAAATCGACGAGTTTTGACCATTTCTTAAATTCTCTTATAATTTTACCCTTTATAAAATAATTATTCCCAATTAACCTATTTTGTTCAAAACTAAATTGTAAATAAAAATATATTAATTAAAGAATAATTTATCTTTTAAAAACTATATTATAATTAAAAAGCACTTATAAGTAAAATATTACTTGTTCTAAGAAAAATCACATTATAATTAAAATTTACTTACAAGTAAAAATCACTTTTATGTAAAAAAAAAAAAAAAAAATTGTAATAAAATAAAAATACTACTAATAAGACAAAAATTTCATATAAAAAAAAATATCACTTGTGAGTTAGAAAATTTCATACAAAAGAAAGTTTTACTAAGAGATATATACATAATTTTATTCTTTTAAAAAAACTTTTAGAACCACTCTCAAACATAAGTTTGACAGTTTTAAAAGTCAATATTAAAACCAATCAAAATCGATCCGCTTAAAATTGATTCTTTAAAAAATGACCATAACCAGCACGACGAAACTCTCAAGCATGCCCTAACCCTCGCTCGTCACCGTCACCCCTATTCCTTTCGTTTCTCATAGATACCTGGTACCACACATGGAAGAACTTGCAAAGAAATTGAGAGAAATTTTATAATCGAAAATTTACGTTCAAAAAAATCATACCTCATATAATTTTGCATATGAAAATTTACATGGGATATGATGTTTTCGGATGTAAAATTTTGAAATTTTTTGATGTCATATTCCATATAAAATTTTCCAATAAAATAATGAAAATCACATTGAGAAATTTGTATCGCAAAAATAATAAACGTTAATGAAATAATTGATTTTTTTAAAAGAAAATGTGAGTTAGACACCTCTATTTAAAACTCATGTTTAACGCATCTTTAACTATTTTCGATAACTGTTTGGACTATTTGATATGTATATAATATAATTCTCGAAATAAACTTTGAGATGACATAAGCAATTTGTAGACTCGATTAGCGTACGATCGTCGGAGAATTTTTAAAGTTAGCATGTTATCGAAATTTTCGAAATACTAATTTTGAACGACCTACTTTGACAAGTCGTAACATTTGCTATGAATGATTATTTCGTGTGACATTAACGACACATAAAACTAGACTGTGAGCACTTTTAAATGGTATTAAGAATGCAATATTTCGATTTTGTTTCACATCTCATAATGACTTCAAAAATTGAAACAAAAATATAGAAAATTTAATGGTAAAAATTGGGGGTCATGTACGCCACCCCTGCGTCCACCATGGAACCACACTATTCCAAATTGAATCGATTTGTGTCGGATCGATTTTAGCAGCATTGTTGGTTGATTTGGACTTCAATTCTCCCAAATCGATTTGATGTATCGAACCAATCAACGAATCCCAAGTGTTTCCACAATAAAGGATTTCTCAGGGGCAATTTAGCTCATGCTTGGGGGTCATTTGTTTGGAAAAATATTGTTTTGAACATTGATTTTTTTTTTTTTTTTTTTAAATGTGTAGTTAAAAAGTAAGAAAATATTTTGAGTTTATGTAGAAAATATTTAGTGTGAATGTGTGGTTGAAAATAAGTACATGGAAAAGAGAATCTTGAAAGAATTAAAGACAATTAGGGCTTAACCCCCGTTTGACCCATATTATTTCAAATTTAATGGGTGGAATATATATATGTATTTGGAGAATTGGTTGTTAAAAAAATGAAAACTTTTCGATTTACGTGCAATATTATTTTATGAAAAAAATTGTAATTGAAAATATGAGAGAGAAAAAGGTAAAATTTAATTTAATGAGGGCAAAACGGGGGATTAGTGGTAAAAAAAAGAACCAGACCTCTGTTTGAGTCACATTATAATTTTCATTTTCATTCTTCTAGTCATTTTCAATCACACATTTTTCAATAAAATAATATTTTCATCACATTAATAATTTTTTTTTTCTTTTTCAACCACATTTTCATCATTACATCACCAAAAAATATGTGTTGTTTCCATTTTAATGTGCATTAAAGGGGAGTATATCTTTACCTTTGACGATGACAAAGTTGACAGCCAATCTCTCATTTTATCACTTATTATTAATTGGATTGGAGGGTATGAATTTAATATAAAATACATCAAATTCCGTGAATAACATCAATACACTGACATAAATGGTTCACGTTTTGTATTCAATATTGGCTTAATAGCACACAACGTCTCTACGTTTAATATTTCTTGTGGAAATGTCCATATGTTTCATTTTTTCGCATTTTCATCCTTATTTCAACGTTTCTTTGCGGAAAACAGGTTTAATAGCACAAAACGTCCATACGTTTGACACTTCTTGTGAAAAACGTCCATACATTGCAATTTTTTTTTACATTTTCGTCCTTATTTCTACGTTTTATTGCCGAAAACATCATTTTCACCATTTGTAATGAAAAATGACCAATATACCCTTCTATTTAAATAAAACAAAAAAGTGAAGAAAAATAAAGAACAAATTAAAATCTTACTCCTGAATTTTTTTAAAAAGTACAAATGAGTCCTAGGCCCCGTTTAAGCCATATTTTTTCCTCACTAAAATGAAAAATATGACCGTTATCCATCACATCAACATTTAAATTCAAATTTTCTATCTCTTGTATGGACCCCAATAACGGCTATATTTTTCATTCTCATTTTCAAAAAAGGTGGCTCAAACAGGGGCTTAATAAATTATTAAAATATAAAAATAACTATTTGTCGCACAATGCTCTAATTACATGCACCAATTCATCACATTCAGTGCATAATCTGACATGACCCATGATTGGGTCAGGTGCACCAGGTTGAGAGGGGACTAGCCCAGGTGGTCCGCCACCTTGATTTGGTCGGCCGACACTGAATTGGTGAAAACAAGGTCGTGTTGTCGCCATTTCGTGCCTGCGAGCATTTCAGATTCAAGTTACGGTCGATTGAAGCCAAATTAGGGGGGAACCAAGGGTGGGCTAGGTGCGTCAGGTGAAGGCGAACCTAGCCCATCTGGTATGCGACCTCCGTTTGTCTAGACGACGTTGAAAACTGAATTCTCCTTAGGCGATGTCTCGACAGGGTTAAGTTCTGAGGTTACAATTGATTGCATGAGTGGAGTCGTCCAAAGGTGGGGGGTTAGTCATTGATGAACTCTGGTTGGTATGGTGGCCGGAAGTGATGAAATCGATATTTTTCAAATTTTGAGGTATCAAACTTTAAAACTTTGTACCGGCCGGAATACTTGGAGTTATAGAGAGATATTGGTATGGAATTGAAGATGAGGTTAATGGCTTTCCACCGGTACTATTTTTCGGTGGTTTAGGTGGCCGAAGCTTGCCAAGATTTGGCTCTATAATTGGCGGCTAGAGGGGCAAAAATCGTCCCAAAATTAGAGAGTAAAATTATATTTATTTGGACTTATTTGCACATTTTAAAAAATTTTAGGAGTACGATTTTAATTTGTTCTTTATTTTTCTTCTTTTTTTGGTTTTATTTAAATAGAAGGGTATATTGATCATTTTTCGTTAAAAAATGGTGAAAGGAATGTTTTCCGTAATGAGACGTTGAAATAAAGGTGAAAATGCAAAAAAAAAAATGAAACGTATGGATGTTTTCTACAAGAAGTGTCAAACGTAGAGACTTTTTCGCTATTAATCTTGTTTTTCGCAAAGAAATGTTGAAATAAGGACAAAAATACGGAAAAATGAAACATGTGGACTTTTCCCCAGAAAGTATTAAATATATGGACGTTTTGTGCTATTGAGCCATTCAATATTCATGAAACGCACATTCTTTCTGCGCCAGTGACAAGTGTTGTACAGTGAGATTTACCCCTCCTATAAAAAAATACACCCCATCGTTCCCTTCTTCTCTGCAAATTTTATTCAAATCACATATTCCCCGAGAGAGAGAGAGAGAGAGAGACAGACAGACAGAGATGAGGCCTGCAAGTAATATTTCAAGGCCATTTTGGAATTGGAATTCTCCACTGCCGTACCTTTTTTGTGGATTAGCCCTGGTGTTGTTACTTATCTCTGTAGCATTAATCATCCTCGCCTGTTCGTATCGAAAACGGGCTTCAACCGATGATGAAGAAAAGTCGATGCAGAAGCATGAAAGCACCAAGGCTGCTGATATCGGCCCAAAGTTTGTCGTAATATTGGCAGGAGAAGAAAATCCCACACACCTTGCAATTCCTATCCCTAATTCTCTCTGTTCGACTTCTTCATAAACCTGCCTGCCCTGCCAGGAAAAATTTTGTTCTGATATAAGAGAATTTTTTGTTTTTTGATGTTAAGAGTTTCAAGGAAATGTAAAATTAGACGTGCTTTTGTTCTGATATGAAATCAATCTTCTTCCTTCTTTACAAGTTTGAAGTTTTGATTCTGATTTTATTATTTCATTAGTCGCCAATATAAGCAATAAAACACAATTGCAACAGACAGAGAGAGAGAACTGATTGATGTTAGAATTTACAATCCTTAATAACTGCGATACAAAGGCATCCAAGTTCATAATTATTCATGTCCATACTCGATTGTTATAGCTAAAAACAAACTGCTATGACTCATGAAAAGGAACTATTCTGTGAAAACTTGGACTACTCATAACGATGTTTGTCCTGCATGAACTGAACAGGAGCGGACAATTCCTTGCCTCTCCCTTTTCTGGGAATGGCTGCAATCACAAGCCTCGCTACCTGAGAGAATTTCGATCACCTTGCAGACTGACTGGGTTCAGTATAAGTCATATTGTTTCTCCTTTTTGGGAAAATCGATTTTCAGGTATCTAGGCATGTTTATGCCAAGATCAATATAGATCTATTTTGTAGGTGACTAAACATGAGATTGATCAATCGGGGATGGTCACCGGTATAAGAGGTAATTCATACAATTTTATCATCGATATTCACCATAGTCGATTTTTTCCAACTAACCTCATCCACAAGGAATGTCCTCCAAGAAACTCATGTCTGCACCAAATCTACTGTTTGTAATTATTATTTTAAGGTAGCCTGTTTTCTTACTTTTAAGAAAAAAAAAATAAAAAAAATAATGGTGGGTTGGCAGGTGTTGAGCGAGTCTACAGAATAAAGTGAAGGGGATCCAGGGGATTAGGGCTCTTGTGGATGCGGATGCGGCGGCTTGAGAACGCAAGCATATTAATGATGACATTCGAGAAACTTTATATTTTAGAAAAAGACCTCATTTTTTCTTCTTCATACTGTGTCTATTGGGAGACACTTGTGTCGTGCCACATTTGTTTTTGCAGAATAATTTTTCCCATCTTCGACTCCAATTTTGACCATCTCAATACATATTTAAGTAAATAAATCTTTTTAAACTTTAAAATAATTTTATTCAATATAGATTCAAATCTTATCTCTACCTATTTATGATCGTTAAATGAAAAAATATATATGACCTAAACGTAAAGAGAGTATTTAAATCAAAAAAGAAACAAAAAAAGCCGTTTGTGGCATATTCTTGGATAATAATACTTTAGTCTTTGTTTGATGATTATTATTTTGAGCAAATAGAGTTTTAAAAAGTAATTTTTTGGAGAATGTATTGTGAAAAAGTACGATTTTTTTTTGATTTACGTGTAAAATATTTTTACTGTCTAAACATGTAATAAAAAATGAGTATGATATTGGTTGTAAAATAGGTTAAGGAGTCATTGCTTTTGTTCGTATCATGATTCATGTCATGAAATTGTGACCTTTCTGAACTCGAAGAGTTGAAACTTTATGGAACAAAATACACTCGCTAAGCAATTTGAGCCATCAATTTTTTAAATTGCCAAAATCATAAATTAGATTCCAATACTGCAGTAATTATTGTCTTTGGGAAATTTTTGAAATATTTGCACCCTGCGAGCAAGTATCTCCAAAGCACAATTGGGAATCTTCCCTTTCACGATAGGATTTTATAATAAAGTTTTTATCATGTTAATTAATTGTTCATATTTTGTATATGAGGAAGGGATAGGTCGATAGGCATAAACTCGTAGCGGAATTAACTAACTCGTTAAGTTAGATGTAGATAAGTCGAGAGTGCTAGCATAGACCCATAAAGGAATCAACTAGCCTATTAGGTTAGCCTCGTATAAGTGGGGGTGCATGGCCCATCCCTGCGATACAATATGATATTGTAAGGATAATTTCGGGATTATGATTCTGTATATAACCTTATTTTGACGTTAGTGAATTGTTTGTGACGTTGATACATTGTCGAATCATTTAAATTTCTGTATATCAATCTTATTTGTGTCCTACTGACTAACTCTGAGTACTTACCTTTACCATTTTACTCGAGCTCTACTGTGTACTTAGTTAATTTATACAAAACTAGGGTTCTTTGCTTGGACTTGTCTATTGTATCTAAGGGAGAAAAAAAATGAAATTTCCATCACAGTTATTTGTCAAACTCATTTCTCATATGCTTTATACGCGGCGACGTGCAAAATAAATTATTAATAATTCTAGTTGTAGTTGGTGAAAAAGGGATTAGTAGTGACTCATTAGTGAAGAAAAGGTCATAATAGTGGAGCACCATTGCTGTGCAACATTCTTTTCAAGACATATCCATAGGATATTCTCTTTGTACTAATAATATTACTCTCTCAACAGTAGTGAAAGATTGTACGAGAATTACGAGGAAAATAAACTTCGTACACTACAAACTCAAAGGTGGCGTTAACCTACACAGGTTGAACCATTCCTTTCGAGCCTTGTTCTATTTATGGGTCAATCAGTATGGTCTTTGAGCACAACAGATTAGGTCCAGCCAAGCCGAGTCACCACTGTAACAAAAGTGCTGCTCGAGGGGGGATATAACAGAAGCATCGATAAGGAATAAATCTCATGAAACTCCAAGTCTTAGCATAGTATCAGAACCCATTGAATTTTAACGAGCAATTTTATATATCCGATTAAGATTAGAAAATTGAGCACACGCATTTAAAGATTAGTTTGTTCAAACGAGCTATTTGCGGGGGCATATTATGGAATAAATCTTACATTGAATAAAGATGAAAATATAGGATCAATTTGTACTATTTAAGGCTGACATTCTAAAATGAAACCTTAAGTCTAATATGTTATTAAAGCTCATTAAATTCAATGAACAATTCGATCAAATTAACACTAAAAAACGAGCACACGAATTTTAAAATTAGTGTGTCTAAACGAGCCATCAATTTATGGGAGCATGTTAAGGAATAAAATTCACGTCGAATAAAGATAAAAATATAGATCAATATATAATGATTTGGACTACTCCTATGATTTCACATTTTAATATGCAACCTTAGATCTTAATAAGCGCCAGAGATATTTTACTTTATGCATTTTTCTTCTTTATATTTGCTTACTGTGCACTTTCATCCAGTTCACTAGTGATGAAGCAACACCTATGAGTTGAAATAATACGGAATAATATTAGGATATATAATGTAACGATTCAGGTTTTGTGTTCAAATCGTTCTCTTACGTGTTGTTCGATTTGGGAGAACATGTGCCCTCTTATCTCTCACGAAATTCCTTCGCATCTTTCATAATTCAAACTCAGTACCTCTATTTTATGAGATTATTTAAGTCTCTCATAAAACAAATATCTTAAGTTTGAATCATGGAGAAAAACTCAAAAAAGAAATTCATGAAAGATAAGATAAGCAGATGTTCTCCCCTTGTGAACAGTACATATGAATTTACGGTTTGAGTACAGAAGTGTGAATCATTACATACAAGTAAAAAAATGCTGTTAGGTCAAATATTGAGCAATTCGAACCATTGATTTTAATATGCATAATTTTGACCAAGGGGGAGTTTAATTTCCAAGAATCTTCAAAGAATAAGGAATGTTCCCTCCCACGAAGGGTTTTCAGAGTAGACTTTTTGTACTTTTGATAGGGCTGTAAATTTTGATGTCCCTTTATAAATTCTTGGAAAAAGAACCAATTCTATCCCCAGCAAATCAAACATACAAGAAAAATGAGGTTTGCAAACACTTCAACATGGAAATCTCCAATCCCATACTTGTTTGGGGGAATAGCATTAATATTTGCTCTCATTGCCTTCGCGTTATTCATTCTAGCATGCACTCGACAGAAGGAACCTTCTGGTGTTCCAAATGAAGCCGAGGAGTCCACTGGAGCTGCCACTAAAATCGAGCCAGCAAAGGTAGTCGTCATGGCAGGAGATGACGTGCCTAAATACCTGGCTACGCCATCTTCCTTTGAGGAATCACAGTGTTAGCAAACACCGTAAGATCTCTTCTTTAAGAGTGAACTACGTAGTAAACTCGTAAGCATGCAACACTTTCAGGTTTAAAAAGTGAGGGACTCAAAATTTGAAGTCTTAGCTCAAGAACTGGCCTGGTGAATACACATTGAATGCAGAAACAGAAAGGATTTGTAATATAATTGTAAAATGTTTTGTAAGATTCATACTAGCTTTCTTCAATGGTTTGTTTCACCATCAATTATCAAATACCATCACAAGAATGAGATGCAAACAAATTGAGAACGAGACCAAAAAATAAATAATACATTAAATACTTCATTAATGGATGATCAGGAGTTGCACAGAAATGGAAGAATCCACAATCGCGCCGTTTAGCTTCGAATGGGGAAGGAAGGGGAATATCATTTTTATGAGTTTCAAGTAGAATTCTATATAAAATATAAAACGGGTATAATTAAGGGCATTTGGTCTAGTGGTATGATTCTCGCTTAGGGTGCGAGAGGTCCCGAGTTCAATTCTCGGAATGCCCCTGAATTTTGATTTTCTTGTTTTCTAACAAAGATAGCCTTTTTTCTCTGTTCTTTTCGTTTTATTTTTTGCTACCTTTTGTGATTTTACAAGAATAGAAAAATAAATTGGAACACAATTATATTAATTTTATTGAACCATTTTTGAGGTTTGATGGATTTGACACAAAAAACTGATAGAAAGAGCCAAAAACAAAAGAAAAAAAAAACCCAGAAGAACTGAAGAAGAAGATTAAAATGGGGCATTCCGAGAATCGAACTCGGGACCTCTCGCACCCAAAGCGAGAATCATACCACTAGACCAAATGCCCATTGCTCTTCTACTTCTATAATGTCTTATCTTGTCTTTATTTGTATGTTGTGCCTATCTTTCATGAATTAAAGATTTAACCTGCTATTTATACTTGGTTACATCCAATTTTATGCAATATTCCAATCATGAATTTTTCACTCAAGTCACACCAAATATTGAGTTTTAATGCACATTACTTATTTTAGTAATTAACAGTAGTTTTACAAATAACGCTTTTCGACTTAGTTTTGAGATATAAAGTGCATAAACATGTTAATGCTTACAAAATTACGTATATGACATTATGGTAATATATGATGGAAACTGGCTTTGATTGGTTTTAGTCATGCTAGATAGGAAGTCCATCATTCTCGTATCGGACGACTTGTTAATATTCGAAGGTTGAGATAGTCAGCTAAGTGAAATCTTCAAAAAAGTTAATCCATGTTTGGTCCCCATTTTTCCTCAAATTCATTCTCAATCACTCATTTCATAGAACCCACAATTTTATCAACTTTTTCAACAAGTTTCATCCAACTTTTGTCAAAATTTACTAAAAATCTGATTTTTTTGCAAAACCAAACAAGGATTAAAACTTTTTATTTTATTTTTTTTTTCCGGCAGAAGCTACAAAGATACATGTTACTGAGGAAGGAAGAAGCACCTTCATTTTCAATTAAAAAATTGCGATGTGTCAACCCTGCAGGCATGAATGATGCACACAACAGAAGGAATAAATTTGAAACTAACTATTACAAATATAATACCAAAACAGAATACAATTTTCCATAATATTTTCCGGTTTAATTGCAATATAGATAGAGAAGATATTCTGACTTTGAAAGTGAGAATAAATCTTACAACACAAGAAAACTGCAGAGGGGTCACCATTGTTCGCATAGATGAGACCCCAAAGAAATAAGAAAAGAACAGGAATCAAGGGTGAGCTCTGGTAAGCATCGAACGCCAGATCAATTTTATTAAGATTGATGCATACTGCAGTTGCATCGAATAAATAGAGAGCTCTTAATTATTTATCTTTTTAGCAAGTTTGAACCACTCAGTGTGGAAGGATCCAGGTATATCGACCCTTTCATATGTATGAGCGCCAAAGTAGTCTCTTTGAGCCTGGACCAAATTAGCAGGTAATCTCCCCCTTCGGTAAGTGTCAAAATAAGCAAGACTAGCAGACATACTAGGGGTGCTAATGCCCGAGTTAATAGCGAGGCATACGACTCTTCTCCATGCAGACTGCCTGTCAATTATTTCCTTTGCAAACTCAGGGTCCACAAGAAGGTTAGCAAGATCGGGATTTCTGTCATAGGCCTTCTTGATCCGGTCTAAGAAGATTGCTCGAATAATACAACCTCCCTTCCAGATCCTAGCCAGTTCCCCCAATTTCAAATCCCATCCCTTTTCAATGCTCTTCGCACGGATCAGATTCATTCCTTGTGCATAACTGCATATTTTAGATGCATATAGAGCTTTCCGAACATCATCAATTAATTTTTCCTTATCGACCACCTGATCGGTCAGAATATCACCAAAACCCCCCGATTTGAAGACTTTTGCCGCTTCTGTTCGTTCCTCCTTCAACCCACTAAGGAATCTTGAATCCAGAGAAGATTCAATGGTAGGAGCAGCAATTGATAATTCAGCAGCCTGTTGAACTGTCCACTTACCAGTGCCCTTCATTCCAGTTTTATCCAAGACCTTGTCAACCAAATAGCCGTCTCCCTTATCATCCTTGATGCCAAAAATATCTGCAGTGATTTCAATCAAGAAACTTAAAAGCTCCCCCTTGTTCCATTCTGAAAAAACATTTTTTAGTTCCTCGTTTGACAGTTTTCCAACTGATTTCAGCACGTCATAAGCCTCAGAAATCAGCTGCATATCACCATACTCAATTCCGTTATGGACCATCTTCACAAAATTACCGGAACCTCCACTTCCAATGTAAGTCACACAAGGACCACTATCTGGGACTTGGGCTGCTACTTTAAGAAGGATGTCTTCTATGTATTTGTAGGCCTCAAAAGACCCTCCAGGCATCAAAGACGGTCCATTTCGAGCACCCTCTTCACCGCCAGAAACTCCCATCCCAAGGTACTGAAGGCCTAATTCAGCCATAGCTTTCTCCCTTCTCTCAGTGTTTTCATACCACTCATTTCCACCATCAATTATACAGTCACCTTTCTCCATGTAAGCAGAAAGTGTTTTGATGGTTTGATCAACAGGCGCCCCTGCCTTAACAAGCATTATGATTACACGAGGTTTTTGGATTGAATTGACAAATGATTCGGGATCGTGGAAGCCATAAACAGGAAGATGTCCTTCCTTTTGTGCTCTTTCAACAGTTTCATCAACTTTAGAAGTGGTACGGTTGTAAACAGAAATGGGAAAGCCTTTCTCAGCGATGTTGAGGGCTAGGTTTTGTCCCATAACAGCAAGACCAGCAAGGCCTATTCTCGTTAATTTCCGGGATTGATCAGCCATTCTTTTTCCTGCCAAAACTGGAACTCGTAATTTCAAGAAAATTCAAAGTTGATGCAATAAATAACAGAAATACATATGTACATGAAGAAAACAGTTTCAAATTAACACAAGAATTACCCATGAAGATTATCCAATATGAATCACAAAAACTTTTGTGAAAAAGTGAACATGCAACTTGAGTCTTCATTAGGATGCATGAAAAAAAAAGCTCAAACAAATGGTTGTTGATACCATTGACATGTAAGTATCTATATGATAAACAAGACAAGAAAATATCTTCACTTTCTCTAAAAATTTAACCAAGGTGAAACTCAGATCAAATGTGAACTATCCAACAACCTCTTTCCCATTTTCTTTATTTTGCTATTTCAAATGACGAGAAGGAATAAAAATACATACTAACAGTTAATGGATCATCGCTGTACAATCTGTTATTTTCCATTTTATCATACCACAGTAATGATTTTCTTAATCTAATTATACTATTTATTAGTACACAGATGTTCAAATCAATGTTATAATACTACACATCAACTTATATACAAAAAGAAACTAAATCTTAATCCAAATAAATTAGGGTTCGCTATACAAGTCTTACCGGAAGACCCAGAGCAATCAAATCATTTGTAACCAAGTTAGGCTATGTTAATTTTGGCCTACCTGGCTCTTATAAACTACAATATGAAAGAAGGTCAAATTTAAAGTTAAAAGAGATTAGATCTTCTTCTGTAATTGTTACCACCACATGATACAATAAAATTCAGCAGGCTATGATCTTAATCAACTAATACCCAAATTAAATAAAGACAATTTTACAGGAAATGCTAATCCAACCAAAATCTAACTTCCAAAAAAGAAGAAAACACTATGCAAATGTTTATTTCATCCAGAGAAATTAAATCGAAAATTAAAATATCCCAAACCTTCGACTGCTTAATATGATCAGATCAGAGGTAAATTGAATGTTCTTAAGAATCCCACAGGTGCCCAGAAGAGGAAATATATGTAATTTGAGGAAGATGAAAGATATAAATGGAGTGTGTTGGGGATTTCGGCAGGTAAAAAATTTCCAACGATGATACTGGTTCTTGGATGGCTGGCTGCGGTTGGTGGGATTATTATTATTATTTTCACTTATTTCCGACTAAAACGTTGTCCAATGAGAGAATGCCACGAAAGTAGGGGTGGTTCCTTTTTTTTATTTTTTTCTTTTATCTTAAATGCCTGTAAATAGATTTCTTTGTAGATAATTGAAATAACATGTGAAGTGTTGAAACATGTAATTTCTACTCTCTTTAAAGAGGGAGTTCGATATTTACTATTCATTTGAGTTTTTTACACTCAATTTACCGTTCCATGTACGGACAAGAGAAATAAAAAATTGTTTCACAAGCTGCAATTATTGAATACTGACTCTTTCCCTTCAGTTTTAAAGAGGGAGTTTGTTGACCAATTGGTTCAACTGTCAATTGCAGCTCATATTTTATAAATATTTTCTCCATATACGTATTGAAGAAGGAAACCAATTCTTGGTATATCTTTTAATTCACTTCCTTCCAAATCTTGTGACTCTTTCTCTCTCACTTGTTCTCAGTTCCATCGGGTAAGTACTGATAAGGAACCAGAAATAATACCAGCTGAAATTCAGGAGGTGATAGATGAGTTTTCCATGGTTTTCTCAGAGCCAAAAGGCTTACCACCACTCAGGTTTAATGAACACCACATACCAATTAAAGAGGGAGCACAACCCTTCAAACTGAGGCCATATAGGTGCCCCTACATACAAAAGACTGAGATCGAAAGGCTGGTTAAAGAGATGAAGGAGAGTTGGATAATCCAGCCAAGCACCAACCCTTATGCATCTCTTGTCTTGCTGGTCAAGAAGAAGGATGGTACTTGGAGGTTTTGTGTGGACTATAGGCAGCTCAATAGCCTTACCATTAAGGATAAGTATCCTATGCCCCTGATTGACGAATTATCAGATGAGTTAAAGGGAGCAAAATGGTTTACTAAGATAGACTTGAGAGGAGGGTACCACCAAATCAGAGTTGCTAAGGAAGACATTCACAAAACAGCCTTTAAGACACACGAGGGACTCTATGAATTTAGAGTAATGCCTTTCGGACTCACGAATGCCCCTGCCACTTTCCAATGCCTGATGAATGAGGTTTTCAGGGAACAACTCAGGAGATATGTGTTGGTCTTCTTTAATGATATACTGATCTACAACAAGGATTTGGAAACCCACCGCAAACATGTGACTGAGGTTCTAAAGTTACTGAAGGAACACCAACTCTATGATATAAGGAGTAAATGTTCGTTTGGCCAGTCTACGATAGAATACTTGGGGCATATTATCACAGCTGAGGGAGTGTCTGCAGACCCCTCCAAAATTGCTGCTATGCAAGGGTGGCCTACCCCTTCGAATGTCAAACAATTAAGAGGTTTCTTGGGGCTTACAGGCTATTATAGGAGGTTTGTGAGGGGTGGTTATGGGGCTATGGCCACTCCTCTAACGGATCTGTTGAAAAAAGATAAGTTTCAGTGGAATGAAGCAGCTGGTCAGGCTTTCCAAGAATTAAAACATGCTATGAGTACTACCCCTGTATTGGCCCTCCCAGATTTTTCCATTCCATTTGTGATAGAAACTGATGCATGCTATGGTGGAATGGGGGCTGTTCTGATGCAAGATAGACAGCCTATTGCCTACCTAAGTAAAGGGTTCAACAGTAGGAACTTTGGCCTGTCCATATATGAGAAGGAGCTCCTAGCACTTGTAACGGCAGTTGGGAAATGGTGACACTACCTAGAGGGGCATCACTTCATCATAAAAACTGATCATCAATCCCTTAAGTATTTGTTGGAGCAAAGAACTACAACCCCAATGCAGCAGAAATGGTTAACCAAGCTATTGGGTCTTAGCTATGAAATTCAATACAAAAAAGGGATAGACAACAAGGTAGCAGATGCCCTATCTAGAAGAGAGATTAATGAAGAGGCTGAGTGTTCTGCCATCACAACTCTAACACCAGCTTGGATTCAGGAGGTGATCACAAGTTACCAAGGAGATGAGGAGGCTGGGAGCAAAATCACTGCCTTGCTCCTTGATGAAAAATCAGAATATGATTACACATACAAGGATGGGTTGCTTAAGTATAATAAGTCCAGGATTTACATTGGCTCTGAAGCAGGTTTGAGAAAGAAATTAATTGAGGCTATACACTCATCTCAAGAAGGAGGTCACTCTGGGGTTCAGGCTAGCATTCACAGGGCAAAAACTCATTTTTTTGGCCTGGAATGGTGAAGGAAATCAAACAGGAGGTTCTGGAATGTGACACATGTCAAATGTGTAAAGGGGAGCATGCTGCCTATCCTGGCCTGCTGCAACCATTGCCGGTACCGTAATATCCCTGGAGCCACATCTCCATGGATTTCATAGAGGGACTGCCCAGTTCTAGTGCCAAGAATGCCATCTTGGTGGTGGTAGATAGGTTCACCAAATACGTCCACTTCCTATCTCTAACACACCCCTTCTCAACTACCAACGTTGCAAAGCTATTCCTAGATAACATCTTCAAGCTTCATGGGATGCCACAGAGCATCATTTCAGACAGAGACAGGATTTTCACTAGTGCATTTTGGCAAGAATTGTTCAAGCAGCTGGGAACTAAATTGCAACCGAGCTCTGCATATCATCCCCAAATGGCTGGCCAGACGGAGAGACTGAATCAGTGCTTTGAAATGTACGTTCGATGCATTGCTCACCGGCGCCCCAGGCAGCGGAATAGGTGGATGAGTATGGCGGAGTGGTGGTACAATACCACCCTCCACTCCTCTATTAAAATGACCCCATTTGAGGCTCTTTATGGAATCAAACCTCCTCAATTGGCGTTAGGCCCATACCAACAAATCAACGTGGTAGCAGTGGATGAATTACTTCAAGAACGGCAGAAGATGGAACAACTCCTAAGAGAAAATCTGGCACAAGCTAGAGCCCGGATGAAGTTGTATGCTGATAAACATAGGAGTGAACTGGGAGACTGGGTATACCTTAAACTTCACCCCTTTGCTCAACAATCTGTGGCTAGGAGAATTAACATGAAGTTGGCTGCTAAATACTATGGCCCTTACAGAATAATCCAGAAGCTGGGAAGAGTTGCGTACAAATTAGAATTACCTGTTGAAGCTCAAATTCATCCTGTCTTTCATGTATCATTATTGAAGAAGAAAATTGGGGAGAAGGAGGTCCCAGTTCTTGAATTACCAGAGCCGCAAATGAGCGCTAGTCATCTATCGTCTGAACCTTGGGGACAAGGTTGGTCTAAGGGGGAGGGATGTTACGAAGAGGATGAAGAGGACCATTGGAGATGGCTGCAAAAGAAGAAGAGAGGCAGCAGACACAAACCAAGAGGAAAAGAGGAAGAAAATGAATAACGGTCACAACCAAAATTCAAATGGAAAACGGCGTCGTTTCGAGCAAGGGACTAAAAGTGTCGTTTTAATAATTAGTGGTGTCGTTTTAGTTGGTAATCAATTTCAAATATCAGTCATGTTTTTCCTTCTCTCATTCACGTTTTTCTTCTTACTGGTTAGTTATATAGTTGCATTGTGGGAAGTAAATTGGGATTCTTTTTCTCCAGGTCTTCTTCTACTTTCTTTCTCCCTCCATCTCTCTGTAATTTCTTTTACTGTTAATTTTCATTTCAGAAATAATAAAAATTACAATTGTTATTTGAGTTGATCGATTCAGTTCGAGGGTAATTAGTGTGGTGTTTAGTATCAACCATCACATTCTGGTTTCTTTCTTCTTATGAAGTTGGGTCTACGAGTCTACGATCTGGGTATTCACAATGTTTGGGATTTTTCGTAGGGGAAGTTTGTTTTCCGTAATGTTTACACCACTTCTCCAATGGAAACCGAATTGGTATAGTAGAGATTGTTGGAAAGTTCTAAAATAATTGGGGCCACACGTAACGTATTAAAATGTGCTATTATTTAAAGTTTATTAGTCAATTAAAGTGATTTACCAAAGATGAAATTTGACTATTGGGTATTAGGTTTCATGGAATTAAAGTGTAGAGATCGGATGTTTGTTTCAAATTGATGAGGGGCTGATTTGAAGCAAATGAAAGATAATGACCATTCATTATCTTATTCCTATTAGAGGGGTCATGGTCCCCAATTGTTGGTGTTCTTCAAGCTTTCTACATCTCCATCAATGGAGAGCAAATTTGATAAGGAGATTACTAATCAATTGGAAGATCATAACCAATTACGACGAAGAATCAGACATCTATGGATCTATGGTTCAAGGTACGCTTCCGTTTTCATTTTGATATTCTCACTAATTTCAACATGGATGATTACAATGTTGGTTATTGATTGTTTTAGATCAATAATCCTTAATATATTTTCTATCAGAGATTTGTTTTCATTTTTTTTCTCTGCGGCCTACTTTAAATTAAGTACTTTCCATCTCTTTTGTTGTTTAAGTTACTGGTGTAATTTTAAGTAGCTCATGAACTTGTCTTTGACTTATTTTTGCAGTAGGACTGGTTAGGTATGAACAAAAATTTGCCACTTGGTCTTTTAAGATTATTATGGACGCACATTTGACAATGTCTTTATCATTTTCGGTAGAACATGTGTGGATTTTAATACTTATGAAATACACGTCCTTATTTGTTGGCATACTAACATTATATATTAAACCATCGTTTGAAATTCACCACTTCGAAAATAAAAGTGCATCCATCTGTTGCTCATTTAATTTTGTTTGTTGTTTACGGATTAGGTTGATATCTGGTTTAAAAACTCAGAACGCAAAGATCATCACTGGGTTATTGAGACTGTTTATTTCAGAAGCTATCTTACGGTCCTGAATTGTTCATTGACTCATTTGATGTCCCATTGCTTTCATTCTGAAGATAGTACGACACAGAAAACTCTATAGGGTTGTTGATGTTGTGTAAAAGTTGTAATTTAAATTACGAAGTTTTCTCGAGTGGCATTTGTCGTATTTATGGATGCCCATACAGATTTCACTTTCTTTGTGTTGTTTTGTCATTTTCTGGGGTCAGGGATGTACTCGAGAAGTAATGAAATTCAAAAAGGGTGAGAAAGCAACCTTATGAGAAGTTTCTCTTTTTAGCTTTTGTGCTGTGGGAGGTGTGCACCTTCTTTTCCTATTGGCTTCTGTATCTTGGAGATGACGTGATTCATCTGGGTGAATCCGATAAGAGTTGACCTTTCTTTGTGTTGTTTTGTCATTTTTTGGGGGGCGGGGGTGTACTGGAGAAGTTATGAAATGTAAATGGGGTGAGAACGTAGCCTTATGAGAGGTTTCTCTTTTTTTCTTTTGTGCTGTGGGAGGCATGCTCTATTTTTTCCTATTGTCTTCCATTGTCTTCCATGTCTTGGAGTTATTTACTAAACTATTTCCATGAATGAAGTTGTCATGGAACTTCAAAATGTTAATTGGTGTCTTGTGGCAGAGTCATGCAGGCCTCTTCAACCTCTGTATATTTGTGCTTGTTGCTGTAAATAGCAGACTTATTATTGAAAATTTGATGAAGGTGCGTCTCTTGGAATTGCCTTGCACCTTTTGGTTTATGGGGATAGTTAATATAATAATCATTAATACTATATTTATCTTTTATTAGTTAGAAGTGGTTGACATTTACAGCATATCATTATTGGAAGATTTACATGCCTGTTATTACTATCGGAGTAGTTGAGATTAAGAGGTAATCTTTTATGTGGTTGCAGTATGGCTGGCCGATCAATTCAGACTTTCGGTTTAGTTCAACATCACTGAAGGATTGGCCACTTCTAATGTGCTGGTAACATATGCCGAACATTTTTAATCATGTGATGGGTGTAAGAAAAAAATAGTTTTATATATTTTTTTATTTTTATTTTTTAAAATTTATCAGTGAAGTCTTTTGTTATGATAACTCTTCTTGTTCTGTTTTGCAGCCTGAGTCTCCCAATTTTCCCGCTTGCTGCATTTCTTGTTGAGAAGTTGGTGCTACTCAAGTATATATCTGAATGTGTAAGTTAAAGAGTTATTACTTTTTTCATCCTGATTTGAACAGTGTTTTGACTTCTATCATTACTCAGGGTTTTCTCCAAATAATACTTTCTCAAAAGTTAATGCATATTAGCATATGACTGTGAACCAACTCAACCAAACTCCTGATATTCGTCTGCACTATATAATTGATATTTTATTTTTGGCAAAATATCCATTTAGGTGTAGGCAAGAATTGTTAGGCTCTTTACCTAGACCTAAACGGAGGTTTGGCATTGCCCCCTGTCCTATTATATTGAATGTGAAAAATGTATCTATATTTTGCTTACTAGATTTTTCTTGTCATATATCACTCTAAATTGGTGTAGTAGTCTGTTCCTCAAGTTGATATAAATTGGACACCTTGTAGTAAAGTTTTATCACATTGGGAGAAACATATCACTCGAAAACCTGAAAGACAAGCATTACCTTCCAAAGTGATCTTTCTATTATTCATGGCGATTTTTCATTGGCATCTCTCTTCAATAATTGCTCTGTGAAATCTAAATCTAAAGAGTTCTATTGAAGTTTAGTATATAGTTATAAAAGTTGAGTTATCAGATTTAATCTTCAAAACTACCAGCTGGGAATTTGTAAGGCTACAAGTTCGCTGAGAATGCAGATTGTAATTGTGATGTGGTTAGATTATGATTATCTTAGATAATTTCAAACTAAATACTTGGTGGAATTTTGAAAAAGTGCATATTTTTAATCTATCTGATTGAGCTAAGTCATCTAATGTGGCATAACTTTTTTGTTCTCTTGTTGTGACTTTTGAGCTTTTATCTATTTTGTTTAGATAGATGAATCATTTTATTTATTTATTTTTGTGGATTCTTTACTCTCTCTTTTTTGTTGTCATGCTGCATATTATTTATACATTGCAGTTCGCATTATTGAGTAATTATCCTGTTGTCATGCAACTTGGTTTTTCCAAAACTGTGAATGTTGAGCTCTTTCTTATGATCAGTTGTTAGTTAATGCTCCGGGGGAATAAATTCAAATTGAATTTAAAATTGCAGGTTGCAGTCCTTCTTCACATTATAATAACAACAGTTTGGTTATTCTTTGGTTTGTCTTGGACTTCTTTAAATCAGTACATCTTTTAAGCTGTTCATCACAATTTATTTATTTACTTATTTTTGTCTGGTGAAGAATTTAACCTTGATAGTGGAGGCACTTCTATATTTAGATTCCAAATTTGCAATTGAAACATATCGATAAAATTTTGCAAACCGATCACAAACATAAGGTGAAAAGTGGATGGTAGATTTGGAATATATAACAGCTGTGTCGAGGTACCCAGCAATAAGGTCATTTCTTCAACTTAATGCTTTGAACTAAGAGGCAATGTGAGATTGGATGGAGCACTAAATTTATACTTTGTTCTTTTGGCTTCATTAATATTATGAAATTATTTATATTAATCCATATGACTGCATTTGACGATTACCTCTGTTGTGAACACCCAAAAGGTATTTTACTTTCTGATTATAGTAGTGATTGTCATAATATGCTATATCATGATGGCTGACGGATCTTCTTTCACTGGCATGAAGTGATGCAATTTCGTTTGATTGATTTTATTTTTATTGTTGATGCGACCGTTCTCTTTGCAACGAAATCGACTACAGTGTTGGAGGTCATTAAGCCACCCATGAGGCTACCAGTAAATGGTTTTGGTTTCTATGCTTCATCTTCATTAGGATTGAGAAATTGGAGATAATTTTACTTGATTTATTGAAGCTTGTCAAGTGAAGTAGTATATCTTGTTTATGATTGTAGATGTTTATTAAAACAAGGGGAATTCTATAAGATTTTATAAGTGTAACCTTGCTTATGGGAGCAAATGTGTTGGGCAAATTTCTCACCAATTCATCACACTTGCTATTGAGTTTTCATTCCATTTCATGCTTATTCGGGTGCGGCAATTCTTTTTGTTAACTTACTTTGATGCTGAACTCCTAGAAGCATGTTTGACTACACCAAGCTTAAAACAAAGTTGAAGATACTTTGAAATGACTTTTTTTACAAATTATCTATTTTAAAACTTGCTGATTTACTTATAAGTAAACTTTTTATACTTGATGCTCTGGTCAATTATTCTATTTGTATATGTATTCTGATGGCAATATCTGACCATTAATATTATCTGTAGATGAATGGAAAAAGAAGAAAAAGGAACGAGCTGTTGGCGGAGTGAGTTGGACTGGCCTCAAAATTGAAGTTTGGTCCTGAAAGCAGTGAACGAATTAAGAAAAACAATGCAGCTGTTAAGCAAATCATCCAGTCTGAGAGATCTTATGCATTGAACGAAATTAGTACTAAAAATAAAGAAGAGGTCCAAAACTGTATTTTTTTTTGTCTGTTTAGTCTGTGATGTGTTTTGACATTAATGCTGTCTACATTTATCTTACAAAGTTCTGAGTGTAAAACTCTGATAATTCTAATTTTCATTGGTTGGTCCAGAGTGAGAACTTTTCTGCTAGAAAGGACCTATCGGCAAAGGTAAAACCAAAGATAAAGAATAACATCGATGGGATTACCCTATAAAAAAGTTAAAATATTGGGGGATGGAATGAAGGCAAGTCTCCTTCCGTTGTGCATATAGTATATGTTTGCTATGCATTATTGGATACTACAATAAACAAGATTTTTTTTTTCCTTTCTTTAGCACTGTCCTCTTTTCCACCTTAAGTATACCACAATTGTTCAGCTCTTATTGGTGGAGATGATTGTGAATATACATACCATTTTTTCAATCCCATATTGTGGACGTTTTATTTATTTTATTTTTTCATTTTTTGCATGGAACCATCTATGACACCGCCGCTGCTTGAAAAACAGATAATCAAGGAAAAGAAATCAGCAAGAGAGAGTTTTGTGTGGGGCTTGTGGGCAGGTATGTTTCTATTCACAGAATTTTCTTCTTTTCCTGGCAATTGTATATCTACTAATCCAAATTTCTTGATAAGGACCAACAAGAACTGCCTAAGTACGGGCAAGATTCAGAAACATGAGTCGAAAGCATGGTTCCTGATAAGACACTTGTGAAACTGAATTATGTAGATCAAATCGAGCTGAACCCACAGAAAATTGTTCCAAAAAAGCTCGAACAAAAAGTGCGGCAAAAATTGTTGTGGTAGAAACACAGGAAGACGATAGGCCTACTGCAAAAGCAAAAACTCTGAAGGTCAAATGTGGGTCAATGGAGATAAACTCTCTCCTGTTGACCCACAGATTTCTAACAAACCAGTTAAATTCAGATGTTGAAACAGGACATAATGCTGTTGTCAAAGTCAATAAGGTAATTTTTTCAAACAAGACAAAACTCGAAGATGTTCAGGTCGAATCACATAAGCCGTCTATTGTAATAAAGCCACCAATGGAGGTTGAGAGAGAACAGCCTCACAAGAAAATTATAATTAAACAATCGAAGGAGATTATCAATGTGGATGAAATTAGCTAGGAAGGAAGCTTTGGCCAAGATTACTGGAAAATGAAGAAAATTGCTGAATTGTCAAGTCTTGATAAGCATAGAGAACATGAAAGCTGATATCTCTCGGAAGAGACGTCAAGGATGAGAAGTGGAGAGGATATGCAATGGTGGGAAGAAGAAGAGAAAAGTATAACCGCAGAGAGGCACAAAGAAGAAAGAGCCAGAAGGGCGTACGAGGAAAAAATGACGATGCTTGAAGAGAAAGAGAAGTTAGCCGAGTTAAGGTATCAAGAAACCATAAGAAGAGAACGGGAAGAACGGCAAAAGGCTAAGACAAAGAAAAAAGGGAAGAAAAGGCCTAAGATAAGGGTCGATTACTTAGATGACTTCCTTCTAGAAGAAACGATGGAAGAATACCAGAAAGAGAGGAAATAGGGTGGATGAGGCCTGCAGTCGAATCTGGAAGGTACACTGCTGAGGGGGAGGTAATTGATGTTTACACTTTTTATTTGTCTGTCTTCATCTTTTGCTCAACTGCAACTGATAAGTGCGTTTTGCGTACTTAATTATGCGATAAAACATGATTAATTGTTGATATAAATGCTTGAATATGGCTTAATCCAATATGAATTGTGTTTGTAGGTTCATTTTGATGGAAATAATGAAATGTGCACGAAAAAAGGCGAAAATGACCAAAATGGAAGGAAATGAAAGTTCGGGGACTAAATAACAATTATTCATAAGTTGACCCAAACGATGAACTGAGCATGGAACCTCACTAAAGATCTAATTGTCGATATTATGGATAACTAGAAGAAGATGAAAGAGGAAGAAAAGCCAAAAGTGGAATGAAAAGAAGATTGTGGACCAATTTGCACTAGAAGCGAAAATTATTCCATGCTATAGCATGAAAATATACCTTGCTATAGCCCAGACCTCAACAGAGATTTTCAGGAAGCATTTACTTTGCCCATGCTACAGCATGAAAATATACCTTGCTATAGCAAGGGGTAATCTGGGCGAGAAAATCTTTTGTTTCCTTATCCAACTACAACTCTTATGGTAATGATTCTAGGTCAACTATAAAAGCCTAAACTCGTCCTATGCTAGGTTTTTATGCATTCTTAGAGACAAAAACACCATTAAAGAGCAAGGAAAAAGGCGAGAACAATGGTTTCACTTCAAGATTCAAGATTCAAACTTTAAATTCTAATTCTTTGGTGATATCTTCTATTTATTACTTTTATTGTTCTTTAATTTTATTCATGCTATACTAGACTTTTTATGTACTAGGTGAACGATGAACATCGTATTGTGAACTTTTAATTTCTATTTTGCAATTTGATATTTAAACACGTTTGGTGGATGTTGAATGATTTATATACACTTTCTTGTCTCTACAATTATATGTGCAATAGTTGTATGAGTTTTGATGATTTATTTTATGCATTCGAAAGAAGGGAAATAGATTCTACAAAGTATAAATCATCGTAAGGTCCGATGGGAGATAGAAATATACCGCTATGCTTTATGTGAATCTCTAAATGTTTACAAAACGTCATGCATTCTTGTATATTGCATTTATCATAGAAATATAGTCAAATGGTATGCTAGAATAGGTTCAATTCTACTCGAAAGAGATTATTGAATAAGTTAGAAACATTGATTCTTCAACCAATTCATCGTGTTGTCAAATTGTGAAATATGAGTTAAAAGTGAACTTGATTGGTGATTCGGGATCCTAGTACGCTTTTTCATACATTAATTTCTTCAACTTTTGCATTTAATCATCACTGTTGCATTTAATCGTAATTTTAGTTTAATTTACATGTTAGTCATAGTTTGATCATAAAATCTAGAACAATCATCTTGAATTTAATAGATTCGGTTAATGTCGAGATAATAATAATCACGTTAAATCAATTCTCGTGGGAACAATACTCGAAATTCTAAGATTTCCACTTTATTACTTGTCAACGAACCGTGCACTTGCAGTGATTTAAATTCGAAACATATTTTCGTGAACAACAACTTTCAACAGTAACCTTTGCCAGGACCAATTATAAGCACCATCGGTATTATATTTTGCTAATTCTACTACTGCAGTTTCTGAATTGCTCTAGTCAAGTCTTCTACATTTTGCTCTTAATGAAGTAAAACCTGGGAAGGTTTAATTTCTGATTTAAATACCCATTACGTGCGTGTTATTCCAAATTTATAAAAATTTTGTAATACAATCTCTTATCTAATCTTATCATTCAAGAAGCTAATATTACCTTCAATAGAATACAACCCGTGCATTGCACGGTTCAAAAATTAGTATTTTTGAAAAATGTCAAAAAGTTGCAATTTTTAAAATGATGGTTATATTAACACCACAATCTTTGCTCATTATAGTTACTTTTAAGCCCTCCAATCTTTGCTCATTATAGCAATTGCTTCCTTAATTTTGTTTTGTTTTTGTTTTGGTCGAATTCTTATCTTCAACATTCCATTAATTATTATGTCTTATCCTTGATGATTATTTGCATCAAAATATTTTGTTTTTCTTGATTTGAAATGAGGGGGAAAAATATTTTTCTTGCACTTATTTATTTATTTTTTAAAATATGAGAGTAAAAATAAGTTATTTTACGTCATTTCAACGGACCTTTGAATATAAAATTGTTATAAAAAATAAATAAATAATGGAAAATTTGAGGATAAGAATTACAAAAAAACTCGTTAAGGACATAAGTGTTATAATAAACAATGATTAAGAACCTTAAATACAATTAAAATGTGGTGCAAGAAATAAAAATTGTGGTGGGAATATAATTACCCTTTTTAAATTTCGCTAGTCTAGGAATTACTAGTTATTGGTACATGGGATTTTGTAATGACGTATTTCATAGTATTTTTTATTGTTAATTTTATTAGCTTAATCGCATAATCTAGAAATAGATTTTCTAAGATTTTGTTGCGTGAATTCATTGTTGAAAATGAGTATGAAAATTAAATAATTTTATTTTAAAGGAAGGCAAACATGATCTAATTTCATTTGCAAATTTCCAACGACACACCACACGAAAAAAAAAAAAAATTGAAATTCTCCCCGAGCAAATTCCAGCAAAGTTTCCTTTATGAAATAAGGAAAACTCTAAAGATGAAAATCTCGAAGTATATGAGCGGATACCATGGTGAAATAAGGTTAATATGTGACTACCTACCCACCGTAAGTCGGGAAATTGGTTGGGTCGGTTCGGGTATCAATACTCGAACCACCTATTAGATTTAGGGTATTTCAAATGAAATCATTAGTGTTTTTGGAACCAAATCCAAACTCTATCCATTAGTTTTAATTCGGGTTCGATTCTATCTATAACATTTTTATATATATTTAATAAACGTTTTCATAGAGGTTCTTTCAGTACATATACCTAACATGCTACTACTCGAAAATATTTGTGCACTGAAAAAAAAATTAACTAAGAAATCTTCAAAAGGCAAAATAATAGAGACTAAAAATCAGAAAAGAGAAGAAAATTAAAATATTAAAAATTAAATTACAACTAGATAAAAATTAATTAATTTTTCTTGATAAATCTTATTTGATCCATAAGTTAGGCATCTAGAGCTTGTAATTTAAGTATGAATAATGCTTAGGTTCTTTTACTCTTAAAATGAATTGACATATAAAATACTAGTTAAATACATAACATTGAGTATCAAGAAAATGTAGTTCATATATTGAACTTGTATTGTTTGAATAAAAAAAAATGTTTCGAAAGGAAATCAAGAATTCAAAATAACAAAAAAGGTACACCATAACCCAAACTATAAATATATCAAGTTCAATTGTCATGCACTATAGAAAAATTAAAAAATCATTCAGGCTTATAAATTGTTGCGGAAGCTATTCGAAATCTCGATTCTGGGCTCAGAAAAATAACCAAAACGAACACCATCCGAGAAGTCACTAACCAACAATTTCTATACTTGGTTGCCACTATTCTTCTCATCCACAAGAGACAAATGGAGGATCTAGGTTAAATCTCAAGGCACAAAGAAAAGAAAAAACGACACCTCATTTTTGGCTTCCTTGCAAAAACACACACATGGCTGAACGTAAGGGAGTGGATATTAACCCAAATCATGTAGGTCACCATGTTGGGCCAAGACTCAAACAAGTGGGCTAAGGTAATTTATAAAGGGAAAAATTCACAGATCATGTATTATCTATCACGAAATCATTATTCAGGCCTCAAGTTTAAAAATTACATAAATCAGGTTTCTTGTTAATTAATTAATTATATTTCACAATTATTCTGTTAAATTACGTTCCTTAAATTAAGCGTACAATTAAGACTCTCTAATATACCAAACCACCTCTCTAAAATACAGACCCAATTTCAACACAGATGGATTTCGATCATGTGGATAAAATTGACGGCAGTATAAACGAGATTTCCGTTTGTCATCTCCAGTCACATGGTTCCATATTGTTGAGAGTTGACGGCAGAATTGCAATGGATCCCAATTATCAGCGATTTTGTTAGATCGTAATTGCACTTATATGAAACTTGTGGATACAATAATGACAGAGTTCAATTTGGATCGTACAAATGATTATTTGGAGTTGGACAATTAATTATGCATAATGTCAAACTGTGACTATCAGATTGTAATGTGTGACATATACTCAAACATGTGACCCTGTGAACACTGTTTGTGTGACCAATGCACTATTCACTATAGGTAAAAAAAAAATACGTTCATATTCTTGGAAAATGTGACTCAATACCAATAAATTAAATAACTTGTATTTATAGCATGTGACTTTTACAGATTGAAAGCAAATGTTCTAGAAATCTGTGTGACCAATGCACTACTGTCTATAACCATCAAATAGCAATGTGTGACATATACTAAGACATGTGACCTGTGAACACTTATTGTGTGACCATTGCACTATTCACTGTAGGAAAAAAATGGGTTAATATTTGTGAAAAATGTGACACAATGACCTAAATGAATTGCATTCAAATTCTGTGACCTTTACAAATTACCTACAAATGTTTAAAAAACATGTGTTGCTGTCTACCTCCATATGAGCGCAAACAATTACATATTGTGTTATCGGTGACCTGGTGGAAATCCTGTATTACAAACTGTGACATGTGTATATACATATACACATGTCATTGTGACCACTGCTGTAGCGATCGAGAATTTTAAATAATATAAAATTATTTTTCTTAAAAAATGTGTCGCTAAGTTTTAACCTCAAATGTTAAAATGAAAGTGTGTTCGTCTAGCCATTGTAAAGCAAATTTAAATATATTTCAAATCGAGTCCAATCCCAGATATTTTAAAGTATCAAATTCCTTATCATTTTTAAATCCAAATTTAAATAGTTTTAAGTACAATATTTTATTATTTAGAGCCCAAAATTTTATTAGTCCAAGTATTGATTATTTTAGTCCAATCCACTTAAACCCAATTAGGAAAATACTTGAAACCCAAATTCTTGGCCCATTTAACTCCTAAGATTTTGTGCCCTAAAATTTACTATTCCTATAACTCTCATTCTCATCTCCTCACATTTCACACCTCCAAACGGTCATTTTGGGTAAGAAAATTTCATCTCCTTCAAATTCCCTAAATTCAGTTTACTGTGCGTTTTCACGTTGATGCTAAAATCAATTTTTAGTACCAACAACCATCCCTCAAAATTTGGAAACTCTCAATGATGCTAGAACAACAATTCCTAGCATCAACCTGTTGATTCCACAAATTCGGACCCCTCAACCCAACCTC
This sequence comes from Fraxinus excelsior, assembly GCA_019097785.1. Classification (NCBI taxonomy): domain Eukaryota; kingdom Viridiplantae; phylum Streptophyta; class Magnoliopsida; order Lamiales; family Oleaceae; genus Fraxinus; species Fraxinus excelsior. The sequence goes on along the minus strand of CM032623.1, from coordinate 2,746,872 downwards.
AAAGTCAAACCCAATTGCAAACACACGTAGGCTGCAACATTCGAACTGCAAACACACAGGCTGCAACATCACACAAGCTGCAGCCACCCCTCCCACGGTCCAATCGGAACCCAGAACCACCATCACTAACTGCACACACATGAGCTGAAAGCACCTCAGCGTCGTTCCCACAGCCCAGCCAAACGAACCACCACACCAACTCCACCATCACAAAGTACCCCCATTGCAGCCGCCGCCTACAGCCCAATCGACAACCACTACATCTCCAAATCGACAGCCATTTTCACCCCCAAAATCGACACCTAATCAGCCACAAAACCAAGAAATAGCATAACCCATAAACTTACCTCATTTCCCGACCTTTTTTTCAACCGAATTGCCACCCAGAAACCCAAAAACCGAACTCTCCAAGCCTCGATTTAGCCTGGGTCCGTACACCAAATTCCCCCCCCCAATCGCATACATACTCGCACTGGCGCCACCACGCGACAGTGGCTCTGGCACTGTCGGTCGAATCGAAGGAAGAGGCAAAGCCCCTTCCCATTGCTGCTCTCTCTCGCCTCTGTACATTACGAAAATGAGAGAAAGAGAGTGATAGATATTTTGTATAAATTGATTTTTAGAAATTTACCTTTTTAGCCCCCAAGTTTTAAAAGTTATTTATTTCAGTTCCAAAGTTCCAAATTTACCTCTTTAGCCCCCAAAGTTTCTTGTTTCCCACAGTTAGCCCACTATTTTCGAAAAAATCTATTTTCAGTCCTTAAACTTTTCAATTTCGGTTTCAATAAATTTTCAATTAAGTCCCTAAATTTTATTTTATCATTTTAAAACTTTAAAATTTCTAAATACTAATTTAAGACTTATTTCCTATTTTGGCTGGACGAAACGTACGAACAATTAGGAGATTGAGGTTACTTCCCGCTCCACTTTGTACGTAACTTGAGAAAAATTGAGGTAGACTCGCCCCCATTAATTAGTTTAAATTATAATTGCATGTATTTTGTGACTTTACGTGATTTATATGATTTAATGCATATAAATGAGAATATCTCTTATGAGATAAATGATGTTGTTATGTTTGTCATAACTTATATTTTTTAATGCATGAAAAGAGACGAGACTATCTCTTATGAGATAAGATGATGTTATGCATAACTTATGTGCTTAAATGCATGAGACGAGACTATCCACGTTCCATGATTTTAAAGAGCCTATGACTTTTAAAGAAAAGGAGCCTATGATGACGATGACGATGTCACTGCATAAACTGCATGATTATGTGTTCAATTATTCCGTAAATTAATTATTGGCGATGAGTCTACTCAATATTTCTTCGAAATACTTATTCCATTATTTTAACAATATTTACAGATTTTGGAGACAGTCGAGTTTGATGGGTAGTGGCGGCATGATTTAATTGTTGAAGTTATTTACTTTTGAAATTTCGCATTATGAATATTATTAACATACTCTGTCATTTCAATTATTCCAAAACTTGAGACATAAAGTTTAATCAATTATCCTAAGTAAATCAAATGAATTTTGTTGCCGATGAGGTTCGCAATTATAAATGTGATGTTTAAAATTTAGATATTTCTACAAATCTTTTTATTAAATTCAAGACAAATGAGGGTGACGTGACACTTCGGGTTCACGGAACTCAGAGCATTACAACTGCACTATTCACTATGACCATCAGATTGCAATGTATGATATATAGAGGGCGTTGTAACCTCTGAACAATTATTGTGTGACCAATGCCATATCATCAAACACATTCCTGCTCAAAATGAAAATGGCACCAATAATTATCCAAAGTTCAATGTACATTTTGTTCCATTCACAAAAACTACAGCAAATCTAAACTAACAATGACACCAAAAATTATCCAATGTTCAATCCACAACTACTCCAAAAGAAATAAAGAGAGGTGGACAATCAGAAACTTTACAGAATATGTTCATCATTTTAAAGTAAAAATAAAATCACAACCATCACTCAATGAGAATCTCTTCCTTTTGTTTGCTCGAACCGGTGTTTGCACTGTCTTCTTCCCCTTCTTTTAATAATTTGTTTTCATCATTGGTAATCACAGCCAAATGAAGATTCATCCTTTGTTTTCGCCATTGGAGATTTATCACAGTTGTTTTCAAAAAAGTGGTGGAGATTGAAGAGGGTTAATGCTTGAGAGAAAATAGTGCTTGAATAAAAATAGAAGTTGGGATATTAACAAATTTGAAACCCTCAATCAACGGGGATACGCGCATCAATAAATTAAAAGATTAATCGTTTAATTAAAATGATAAAAACCAGAGAAATGAAAAAATAAAGTCCAAACCTAATATTTAAAAAATGTTAAACTAAAGGCCTGGTTTTACGTAATTTCCACATTTATAAATGGGTCAATATATCCCTACCAATCCAAACCACAACTTGAGTCATCCACGATTGTGAGGCTATGAGTAGGGCTAGGCAAAAATCAGTTTGAATCAGTCATACCGATCAACCCAACCTAAACCAATCGATTTGGATTGATTTTTTAGTTCAATTAGGTTGAGTTCGGGGTTAGGAAATCAAATTCTAGGTTGGGTTGGGTTGGGTTGGGTTCCGAGTTATCTATTAAAACTCAATCAAATCCAACCCAATAAATTTAAAAATATTAAAAAGAAAATTAGTACTTAAAATCAAAAACCTAAAATTTAATGATCAAAATTCTCCTCCGCCTCACGTCTCTTCTAGCTCTTATCTCTTCTGCCTCTCATTACTGCTCGTGCATCGGCTTCTTGACTCGATTTTTTGACATGATTTTTTACTAAACACTTGGATTGAAGGGGGGGATTTGATGATTTAACATTTTTAGTATCTAGGTTGAATTCATTTTATTTAATATATATAATATACATGTATTCAGATTGATTTAATATGTATTTAATTTCAGAACCCCCGCCTCAAATTCTACAAAAAATGTCTCAACCATTGGGATCATAAAAAAAAAAAAAAAATTATCCAACTTGAATTGGACTCAAGTCCAAACCAATCAACTCAACCCAAACCAACCCGAGTTTGGTCGGTTTGGATTGAGTTGGGTTTCAACCGTAAATGGATTGGTTTTGATTTGAGTTATTGTCAAACGAACATGTTGTGTTTGGTTTGGGTTGGATTCAAAACCAATCCAACACAACCCACGCCCAACCCTAACTATGAGCAATATTAACTTAATTAAGTTTTTTCAAGTGACCCATATTGTTTTTAGGCAGAACCATCGCTAAGGTGTAGATATAACTTATCTAACATCGTTTTAACGTCATCTTTCGAATTTATTGGGCATCAAAACCCAATATAAATATTGCAATAAAGTAGAAATCTCGAATTTCAAAATAATGAACGCTTTGGTTCATCAATTTACACTACAATCTTACTTGAACTTTTTGATTCATAAAAAGTCCAAATTATAAATATTTAACATGTACTAACTTCTGAAATGCAACAATATAGTGTGAGGCGAAAGATAAAAATAAAATAAAAGGAACTAGTCTTGTTTTTCTTAGGGTTAGAGTCTAGAGTTTTAGATTAATTACTACCCAAATTAGGGTCTTTAAGTTTTGTATTTTTTTTTACCCAACCTATAAATTGTAAATTAAAAATTAGTTTCATTCAGGTACCCACAATTCTTGTTCAAGAACTAAGAATTGAGTTGGACCGAATCAGTTATCGGTTCTGGTTTATTTTTATTTATTTATTTTGGACCCGGTTCTGGTCCGAATTCGATTCAGGATGTTGAATTCCGGTTAAAATGTCCGACCTAACCCACCATAAACTATGTTTCCTATTAACAATGGTAAGGATTATTAGAGTAATTGAAGTTTGCGGGCCAGGTCAACAGAACAATTTTTTTTTGGTTAAAACTAGTACTCACAAAATCATTTTTTTTTTTTTTTTTTTTTAATACTACGAACCAACTTGTCCGCTACAACCTTGTACTAGTACATTTTGTGCCTCCTTTCTCTGTTGTAGTTCGCCTGGAAGAACCAATAATTTCCACTTCTGGTAGAAATTCTCCTTTTTCTTTGTTTTTTGGTTCCTGTTTATGCTATTTGATTGCATCATAGCCTTTTTTGTCAAAAGACCTTAGTGAATGCAGACATCATCTATTTTCATGGAGGATTCATGTCTACAATTACCATCTCTTAAACATTTGACACCATAAGCAAACACGAGTGATATTTCTTATTGATAGCCCCAAAGAAAAGAAGAAACATGGACAACAAAAATCACAGCTGCCTTAAAATTTCAACAAAGGAAATTTTCAGAAATCATGAACTACAGGATGGACAATTATTTTAGTTTTTAAGGCAATGGATCGTCATCAAGATCTCTCAGGCTAGGAAAGGGACTATTGAGCCGCATGTCAGTAAGCATTTGGCGAAGCTCTGAAGCTTCTTCTTTGAGTTGAGAATTTTCCTGGAGGACTCGATCATGGTTCTCCGAGACATGGTTCAGTGTGTCTATGAGCTGTCGATTCTCATTCTGAAGCCAGATTACCTGTGACCAAAGCTCGTCCATGTGCTTTTGTTTGCGCATACGTGATCTTCGTGCAGATTCCCGGTTAGATATCATTCTTCTTTGCTTCCTCTCATTTATTATATTTATTTGTTGCTCATCTGCTTCATCAGAAGTTGAGTTACCACTGAAACATGTTGTCTGTGGATTGAATTCTTGAAATTGGGGAGTCATCTGAAATTGATATAAAGATTTGGAAAATCTGTTCAACTGATATCCTGCCATGTGCTGAGTTTGGTTTGAAGGAAGTAGATAATGAATTCCACTAACCTCACTGGATTGCATTGTGCGTAAGTCAGGTAGAAGAAGTTGGTAGAAGGCGAAGAGAAAATTGAGAAGAGGGGCTATTATATAGAATTGAAAGAGGTAGTGTGGCCCCATTTAATCACTTTGAGTAACAGTACTAGAGTTCCTGAAAGATGAGATCACTGTACTATGATGCCAAATACATGTATCAGAACTGTGCATGATTCACAAGTCTGTATATATCTAGGTCTGTCTTGTGTCCATGTTATTCAATGGTTACATGGGGAACCATTACATAATCTAGGCCAATCTATTTGTTTAGTTGTGGATAATCTTTTTAAAAAAATAATGCTTACATCAGAGTGAGCCGTGAGGGATTATTGCCCCGGGAGAGAGAGAGAGAGAAGGGGGGCGTTATCATAACCTAAGCAGGGAGGTGCAATTATTGATGGTTTTATTTGTCTTGATAAACTGTTACTAGAATCATTTTTGACATTTCATGCCCTTAATGGCATGTTTAGTAAGTTGACAAGACACTACTAAATGGGTTAAAAAGAAAGAAAGGGAAAAATTAGAATCTCGTTAATTATACAATCCAATTAGGGGTGTTGAGTGCGACGAGTAGTTCGTCGAGACTAGCCAACTCGTCATAATGAATAAAAAAATTAAAAAAATTGTGTGAACAGCCCCACCAAGGGGTGAGCTGAGCCACACTTTGGTTGAGCAAGTAGGCTCATGATCGGCTTACACATAGGCGTGCGAGCTAAGCCTAGTCGAGCTCGACGATGGAACAGCTCGACTCATCCCATTTTATACATGGAAAAAAATAGAAAGGTTTTACATAGATAACTTCTATGAAAACTAGGTTCAATATTAACCTTCCAAATTACCCTTCGTATGCGGTCTAAAAGGCCACTCGGCTCGTCCTATTTAATACCCCTATATCCAATACTATATACCGAACAAAGTGCAACGATGTTGTGCACTTTGAATAATTAATGACTTGTATGAAAACTAGGTTTAATATTAACCTCACAAATCACCATTTTTATGCAGTTTATAGAGATATTGTATGGTTGGTTGGGGGTTGGGGTGGGGGTGGGGGTGGGAAGGTGGTATTGAAATGCATTTTTTCCACTAATCAAAAGAAGCTTATAATGCATCAATAACCATAATGATCTCATGTAGCATCCTTACATATTCAGTGGCCAAATTGGCCTATTCTATCATTAGACAGATTTTGACTCTTTCTTTTCTTGTCTTAATCAAATTTATTTTTTGTTCTTCCTTTAATGAGTATGGTTGAATATGTTTTTTATTGGTCAACTTGAAACCATGCTACTTCTTTTGAAAAAATATATTTTATTGTTAAATTAATTAACACTTTAATTTTGTATAAAAAAATGTAATATATTCAAAATATGTTTGATTTACTTTTAAGCTCATAAGCATATTTTTTGGCCATTAGAAATTGATCTTGGAGTACTGGTATGCATTTCTTGAGTAAATGATGTACAAACTCGAAATTTTGAAATCAACTTTTGTACAAAAAGATATGCAATGAACAAGTTGGTTTCACTCCACTACAAATAATTTATTCAAACGTTTTGTTTTATTCTCCATATATTAAATTACGTAACTCAAACTCGAAGAAATCGATCGTATATAATATACAATATTTATATGTTCTTGGTCGCAACTCCCTCCTAGCATTAAACGATTAACGATACAAATTTTTAACGTACACTCGTAAATAATTTTTGAGAGAAGAAAATGTCAAAGGTGAATAGGTTCTTTCGTGCCCCAGTTCCTTAAGGGTGGTTATTTTTGCAGTTAATATCTCAAGAGTTTTAAGGATTGATACCTCCCTTCTCTTTTGTCCGAAAAAATAAAAAATAAAAAAAATAAAAAAATAAGTAAAAGAATCTATTGGCCAAAAGACATATCTTTGGATGTGAAAGAAACCTATTACCCACTTGAGGCACTACCCCATGTCACTAGGGGTTGTTTGAGCACCATTTTTTTTTTAAATTTATTTTTTCAAAACTCATTTTCAAACACACATTTTTCAATAAATTAATATTACAGCATATGTGGAAATCATAAAATGTGAAAGGAATCAATCAAATAGAGGCACAATCCTAACTAAAGGTCTGTGTTATGGATTTAACACCCCCTTCTAGTACCAAACAAACAATTCTCCATATGTGAATTAAGGTTTGCTGACTAAAAGAAGTGTAGGCACATGACAATAATTCTCCCTGCTGGGTCCTGCCGCGCCGGGTGCAAAGTTCACGCACCCACTAACTCAGTGTCAGTCTCTCTATATTGTCCATAGTTCGAAATAGTCGATTGTATGAATCATTTCAATCTTCATATTCAATTATGTTAGCGACTGCAATAGACTATGTTAGTTTCGTTTTGAATTCAATTATATAATTATATAAAAGAACCATAACTATGTAGTCGTATTCCTAATAGATTGACCCGATCAAGCTCCGTGTTTCAATTTCATTATCCTAACCATCTCCGTTCCTCAGTCGGGAACTTGGGCCCTTCTTCTATCTTATATACTGTCTTGCTCTTCGGCTCTATACTGCTCCAACCGTTCGCTGTAATAGCTTGTTTCTCGGGTGGCTCGTTTCAAATTTCTTTTATAAATACGATTATCTTTAAACCATAGATTGATGTATGGTCTTTAAAAAATACACTCTTTTTTCAGAGAGATGGAAACTTTATTCAGGTGCTCTAGCTCAGCCCATGATAGGGTTCTCAAATTTGTGGTACTGTCACTTGTTACCACATGCAAGCCATTCATGCACCCCACTCAAGTAACCTTGACAAATTTTTATCTTTCATGGAGTAGTGAAGGCAAATAATTTTCCATAGAGCAATCATGTGTTCATCCCAATCAAAGTTTTTGTCTCAACTTGTTTGAGTATATGGGATTAAGCTGTTCTTCTTCTTTCTGGAGTTTCAATTTTTTTATTCTTACCAACCTGGAAATACTTACTCTTCTTGAAATAGAAACGAAATGACCTACAGAATCACGAACAAAATCGAAACATAAAAACAACAAACAAAAAATTTTCCAATGCATTTTTTTTTCTTTAATAAAAAACAAGAAATCTTTTTCAGTTCCAAACAAAAAAAGTTTCTTTTCTTATGGATAATGAGGTCAAGAGATGTTCAAAGATTGGTTTAAGTATGGATAAGTTCATCATTTACTTATCTTCTTGAATCATCTTTCTTGTTCAGGTCTCTACTTTTACCTTAAAAATGCAGAAATAGACCAGCATTATTAGTTTTCCCTATTGTATAATCCTAAGTTATATGTTTCAAAAAATATTTTATAAATAATTAATATAAGTTGTGGGTGCTTCATTTGAATGATTACAGCTATTTTGGACACATTTGAACAATGGGCTTACGTAGTTATTGTGAGTTACTGATCCACTTAGAATGTGGATAGAAAAGGTGTTTGGTTATTTAAAGCAAATGGGGACTCTGTTTTTTCACTAGATTCGGTGAAAACAAAACATTTATGGTTCAATTTTGTTCTTGTTAGGAAAATACGATCATCTTTTTAATAATGAAGGGACTGTTGATTTTCGCCCCCGTGTCGAGTTCTTATGGAAAAACCTAAAATTAGTTCATCTTGGCGATATTGAGGAAAAATTGATAGCAAGTTTATCCTCAAGTTTTAAAATTGAGCTCGTACTTTCATTTTTGTTTCACAATTAGTCCCCTAATGAACAAGACCTGACCATTATGAAACTTTCCTCACTTCAAATTTTCTAGGTGCATGAAACCAAATATCATAAAATTGTACATGTGAGAAACATCAAGCATGTGATATTTTGACAATTTTCAGTCATTGAAGACCGATTAAATGATTGATGATGAAATGTTGATGAATACCAACTTCGCTTCTTTTTAAAAGTTAGACACCAACTTACTACTTACCCCTGTTTGACGCATTTTCTCATTCTCATTTTTTACTTTTTCTTCATTTTAATCACACATTCTCCCAATAAAATAATATTACGCACAAATTTAAAACTTTTCATAACTTTTCCACCACACATTCTCTGATTTATCACTATTCCAAAAATTTTATTCTCAAAAAAAATGGGTGTCAAGCACCCTCTTAAATAGTAAATGAAGGCCTATTTTAAACGTTGAACCTCAACCTTGAGGGCCCCCATCACTCAGCCCCTAGAGTATCGTGGATGAGGTAAATCGCGGAATATGCTTCAGCAAATCAGGGTACAGAGCTATCATACTGGTGCCCACAAAGAGTTCAATTCCAAACTTTTGTTAGAGACAGAAATCGAACCCTCACACTGCGACTGTCAACTCAGTTAAGACTACCTCACTCCCGTCCTTTGTATCACTGAGTTATGTCCCGGGGGCAATGAAGGCCTATTTTGATTGGAGCTCTGGTAGTTCTAGTTGTTATGTGAGAGAACAAATTCAAGTAATATCCATTTCGATCATAATTAGTCTTGAAAGATAACAAAAAAGAAATTATTTAGGCAGTTTTGAGGACATTGGGTCATGCAACGTGACATCACATACTTTATGATCTAAAAATTTTATATACTCCAAGATCAATTATCTTATACTAGTCTCTAAAAAATCCTACATTTTACATGAAAATGTATTTTCATAAGTTAATTTCAAGTGCCGTTGCTGAGGTTTGTGCGAAATTTTAAGTTGGTCAGTAAAGTTTTTGACACACGCTAGACTTTAGTCGACCTAAAAGTTAGGTCTTCCAATTTTGTGGATTTAAAATAATTCTTCACAAGTGTTTTCTTGAACTAAATCTATAACCTCAAAACGCAACTTAAATGACAAAAAATCAACATTTTATTTTTAAAAACTTAAGTTTTGTTTACACAGAAAATTGGAAAATTTTGGAAAATAAAAGATTATAGGTGTTGTTAAGAAATAAGTGGTCTATTCATTTCAAGTGTATAGTTGGTGTTATGGTGCAATTTAGACATTTTTCATGCCTAAATCAAACTGGTGGTTTCCATCTGTAACCGTTCTGAATAGGAACCTCAATCACTAAATTACATTTGTGAGATTTGAACTTGTTGGGTTTTTTTATACCCAATACATTCGGACGATGATTTAAAACAGTTGACGGATAATTTATCGACATCATAGACTTGGCTCGACTCGAATATTACCGATACTTTTGGAAGGTCGAAGTTGGAGATGGATTGGTGGTTTGATTAGTGTGTGGTTTGGATTATTGTTAGCCCGTTAACTTAGCCCATTTATTGGTTTTGTTGGCCCATAAAGAGAGATAGGAGTCTTGGCCCAAATTATATCCATCCCTCTCTAGTAAAAACAGTGTGTGTTTGAAGTGTGCAAGAGGGTCGAGAGAGGGGCAGCCGAGTTGTGGGGGAGATTTCTTGTGAGACTCTACCATTGTTACCCTCTTCTTTCCCTTCCTATGTGAACTTGCTAATCACCACCACCATGATCCTTTGTGGATGAAATCTTGGAGCAACCAAGTTGAGAGAATGTGGTTGTGTGTGGTGTTCAATTGGTTCTTCTGAGCCCGAAAACTTGGTAGATTGGAGCTCCAAAATCCAACAGAACTCAAGTGTCACGGCTAGTTTTTATTACATATTCTCTTTAAAATATATATATATATATATTGGCCCCTAAATACTCTGGGCATGAGGCAGCCGTTTACTGAACCTCATGTCAGTTCCGGCCCTTTTACCTTTAAAGTGCTTAGTTAGTTCCCTATATGTGCCGTTTGGTTTTGTTAAATAAAAATACGAGCAAGATTTCTTTCCACGATACCCAAATTTCACATTTTTCTCTTCATAGTAGCGCTAAATATTTAGAACAGTAGTTCACAATGATAATTATTGAAGATACAACTTTCCCAATAACGTAGAATTTGGACGAAAATGAAGGTTTGGTTGATCATTCTGAACCTGTTAACACAATCAAAGACTCGCGGTTGTAGGTGAAACTTACACCACAAGAAGAATCCAAGTTCGTGACGTACGACTACTTAAAATTGTGTACTCCTACCCCCGCCTCAAAATTATCGAGTTAAAAAATCACATAAACTTTACAAATTTACAAATTACACCCAGTATATGACTGATTCTAAGTTGTACAAATTGCAGAATCTCAATCAAACTGCTCATGCCTTCAACTTAAAACTTTATTTAAGATAAATAATTAGCAAAATAGTACCTGGATAATTGCAAAACGAACTGTCTTAAAACTCGTCAAAGGAAATTATATACTGAGAACTTATGCATATTCTTTCTTCTGTACATTATTAAGAAGCAGTAAACACACCTAGGTCTGCATCTGTGTTAAGGCATTTCAGCTAATTAAATACGATACTGATACCTTATATAGAATGTTCAACCAGCATTAACGAACAGAAATTGTCCTGCTGAGAAATATCTCTAGCTGTAATTATGCAAGTGAATACTAAAATATTAAGCTACAAGAAAGATGCTTACATAATCAACGAGTTTCTATGTAAAGTCATGGGAATCATCCTTGGTACAAATTTTGTCTAAAATTGCCCAAAATGCTCAAAAGCTATGACAGGTTATATATACTTACATTTGCAATGAGTCTTGAAAAACCTACAACTGAATTTTTATACTCTACTTCAACATATGCTGAGAGATAAAGATAATGAATCAGATTTGCATACAAGAAATTTGATTCTAGAAAAAGCTAATATATTGGGTTTGCATACAATCTATTGGCTTCATAGTCAGTAGTCATCATCTGAGAATAGTGATGCTTGTAATGTAAGATACCGGAAAAGTTTCCTAAGCACAAAATGAAAAGCCAATTTGCCCCTTGATCCACGCATTCATCCCTCCACTGGCAATCTTTACATTTTCTTTTCCTGATCTTAAATGAGAACTGGCACCTGGGGGCGGAACTTGCCCCAAAATTACACAAAAATTACATTCAATAAGATATCAAAAGTCTGCATGCTCAAATATACACTTAAGTCTCCCAAATTTTTCAGCCTGGCAAACCAACACAACACACGAATTCTGGACAGATTCCTACCTACCCAACCAATTAAAAGAAAAATGCTAAATGTACATTAAAATCTACATCCCCTCACATGGAAGAGTCCACTCGAATATTTTATTCGAGTGGGCCCTCTACCCATGTGAGGGGAGTGTACACCATGATGTACATCCCGATGTACCGCTAGCATGGCTCCAATTAAAATCAGAACGTGATAAAATTGTAGATATATTCATCAACAACTTCATCGCAAGAGTGAAACCAGAAAATCAGGATGACCCAAAAACTCTAAAATTCCATTTATCTCTGAATTTTTCACTGTACCATTACACATGGAGTCGCAAAATAGAATTTATACAATGACAAATTCACATGAACTTCAATCAAATATTGATACACAAGTTTTGCTACCTCGTCATTTCACAATGCAAAAAGGAAATTTACGTGCTAACTGAAAAGGTAAAGTATACCCACTATTGCCATATTCTACAGACTAATACACCTCTTCAAGGCAAAAGTTCAAAACTGTACCTCGCATTAAGATCATCAACGGAGCGAGAAGCAATTCCCACACCACTCCTCTCAGTCTTCCTCTTCTCGTAATCCAAGTCATCTGTAGGCAGCTCATACCTACAAACTGGGCAAGTATTCCTAATTGTGAGCCATGGCACAATGCAGTCCCCATGATAAAGATGACAACAAGGCATTCTAATCACCTTCTCCCCAATCAAAACATCGTCCTTACAAATGGTGCAGACAACTGCGTCATTATTTTCCCCCGTTTCCTTTTTTGTCAACTCCACCAAAGTTAGATTCTCTACCACAGATTTCGCAGCAGGTGGACTACCCTTCCAAGCATTCTCATTCTCCACCAATTGCCCGAAAAGGGTACCATATTCAACAGTCCAGATGTAGTCTTCCGAGAGATCAAGGTGAGGAACTTCATTCCCATTATTAGATTCGTCCTGGCTCTCAAAGTCAAAATTCCTGTCCAAATTATTCACTGCCAAGAGCACTTCCCACTCGATATTCCGCTCTCCTCCTACTCCTCCTCCTCCTCCTCTCCCATCACCTAACTGTAGATTTTCACCTTCGGAGGATGAAAAATCTGAGGAAACTGAGATTTCATCGATTCTATCAATCACAGAATTCAAAATTTCGCTTTCATCAAATTGGATTCTCTCATTTACCTCCTCCCATTCAAACTCTTCCCTTTCATTTTCATTAATGAGATAATTAACCCCAAATCCATCAAAATTGTCATCATTATTATCAATAAACCCTGAATTTACCTCGAATTCCTCGGAATCAGACTCCGAATCCATACCAACAACCCTAAGTCCCACTGGCGGGGAAACCTCCGCTGCTGACACGAGACCTGGACCGAAACCGAGTTCCATGCCCAGATCCTCCGAGAGACCCGAATCAAACTCCGGAAAATGGGCTTCACGAGACTCGAACAGATCCGTAACAAAATTCATCTCCTCCTCATATTCCCCTCCTCCACAGAAAAAGCAATTCGGGTCCGCCAATGAATCATCATATTCAGAAACCGAATTTTCGGGTTCTATATTTAAATCAAACCCGAAATTGAAGGTATTGTCGTAATCATCAGGTATGAAGAAAGAGGGGTTCGCGTTATTGGGAGGGGATAATGAATCCAAATCGATGACAAATGGACTGTGCGCAAAGATTTCTTCTTCTTCATGGGGCCCAGTGGTGGGGTTGGAAATTGGGATTCTGGTTTGCTGCTGCTGGGGTGGTTGACGGTGGTTGAAGCGGTGGAGGTTCGATACCTCTGCCATGACAAAAATTGAAGAGAAGGTGAAGCGTAACTTTACTCTTGACGTTAAATTTATTTGTTTTGTGTTGGATATTTTCCTTTTATGGTTTTCTTGACGACGTCGTATAACGGAACCGGGTTTGGGGAGCGAGTTTTTTTTCAAAGTCTTTTTAAGCTATTCTCTTCCCCATTTTAATTTATGAGAGCAATAAAAAAGAAATTTCCTTCAATTTGTTTTGTTTACATCGGAATATTGAGGTATTAATTAAACTAGATATAGATGTAAAAATTGAGCAAGTTTAAGAAGAGATTGAGATTAAACCTCAGTTTGGTATTGATTAAAATCTATATTTTAATTTAAGTCAAAGTCAACAATTTATTTCAACCACATATTTTAAGAGTTCCACAACTTTTCAATAACACATTTCATCAACTTCTATCAAAATATACTAAAAATCTGATTTTGATCTCCATCAAAAAGGGTCTAATTAGAGTTGTTTTGTATAATTATTTGAGTTTTATTTTATAACTTACTTTAATATAAAAATAATTTAAAAGTTACCCACAAAAAATTTACACACAATCATTGACAAGTGGCATTCTTTACAACATATTGCATGGAATTGTTTTCGATTCATCAACAATTGGCGTTTTGACAATATGTTGGATGTAATTGTTATCGATTAATCAATAGTCGAACTTTTGACAAAACGTTGCATGTAATTGTAGTCATAATCATTGAAAGTGGCATTCTTTACAACACACTGCATGGAATTGTTGTCAATTCATCAACAACTAGCATTTTTTACGATACATTACATGCAATTGTTGCCAATTCATGAACATATGACGTTCTTGACGACACGTTGCATGTAATTGTTGCCGGCCAGACAATATCTAGTAGCAACAATAGATGCTAACTAAGTGCAATGATGATATTTTAGAAGTTGAGATGAGAATAATAGTATTTATCATACCATAAAACACATTTTTTTCAATGCATTAATTTAAATCTTGTATTAGAACCATACAACATGCATAGAGTTCGCACAAAAAAAATAATGTATTCAAGTGTGGAAACATTAAGGATTCTAGGTTGATGTATGACAAATCACTAAATCGGGATTTTATTACATGGAATGCTGTAGTTTGTGCCTTTGCTAATCATGGTCTAGGTAAAGAAGCTTTACTAACTTCTGACAAAATGCAGCTTCAGAACATGAGACCAAATCATGCAACTTTTGTGGCAGTTCTTCGTGCTTGTGCACATATTTGTCTTGTTGAAAGAAGGTTGTTCTACTTCAACTCAATGCAAACTGACTGGATTAGATCCACAGTTGGGACATTACTCATCTATGGTGGATATGCTCAGTAAATCAGGTCAAGTTACATATGCTCTGACGCTTATTGAAGAAATGCTTTTCCAGGCGGATGATGTAATTTGGAGTTGCTTAGTATTTGCAAGATGCATGAGATGTCAACGAGCCGAGCCGGAAAAAAAAAGCTCGAGTTGAGCCTGAGCTTTTTTGGGCCCGAGCCGAGCCTGGCAAAAAAAAAATGAGGCTTGGCCCGAACTTTTGACTCGAGCCTTAGCGGGCCGAGCCCGAGCCGGCTCGGGTTTTTTTTTTTTGTGGCACCTTATAGGCTTATGTCGAATAACATATTAGATTTATAAATGAGTAACTATATATTATAACAAAGTAAGAAATCTTTTTAATGATCGATTTAAATTTTCTTACAAATTTTAGTAACCATTGATGAAATTAGCTAAATTTTTAAATGTAATTAAGCAATATATATCACTAATAATTTCACTTAATATAGAATAATAAACATTTGTGTAAATGAGAAAATGCTTACTTTAAATATTTAGGTACTTAGAGTTTTAGAGAAATGAAAACAGTAATAAACTAATAATACAATAAATATTAAACAAACAAATATCACCCATTTTTCAAAATAATCCATGTGATATATTATGAGATAAATTTGTCACTTATAATTAGTTTATTAGTTTCATAATGAGTGAAATAAGTTGGTAATTTTTTTTTATTTTTTTTTTTTGCGGCCGACCCTAGCCACACGGGCCGGGCCGGCCCGGCCCGGCCCGAGCCCGAGCCGTGCGAGCCGCCGAGCTTTTTTGCCACCCCTATGAGAATGTCGAGGTGGCAGAAAAAGCAGCAAGTTCTCTTCTGCAATTAGACCCTGAGGACTCTTCAGCCTATGTTCTTCTATTGAATATTTATGCTGATGTAGAGATGTGGACTTTGGTTTCAAATTTGAGGAAAGTGATGAGGTATAGTAGGCAGAAAAAAGAACCAGGCTGCAGCTGGATTGAGATATATCAGATGAAATCAACATATCTAGGTTCTGAGGAAAGTGATAAGATATACAAGATGAAATCAACAAATCCAAGATGTAAAGAGATACGAGAACCTGGATATGTTAATTTGTGAGGTGAGATGGGCCGATTATGCGTCTGATAGCAAGCTTATCCTATGTGATGTAGGGACAGAAGATGGGCAGCAAGAACCACATCCTGCATATGCAGTCTCTTGTTTTTGAAACATCTTAACAAAGTTAAGTCTGAGATTCCTTTTCCAGTATGTTAAGATCCTATTGCTTCTCCCTCCAATAAGGATGAAGTTCGACTTGGATTATCTTGGTCGATTCAGATTATTAGTCATGTTATGCTCATTTAAAGTTATGAGCCAAATGGAAGTTAATGAAGCTTGGTAGCTTCTGAATAACACTCGATTCATGGCTATTCATATTGCACCCAACCACTTATTTTTTGCATCTTGAAGCAGGCTTAGAAGTTGCCTCTTATCAAGATTTACAGCTGCAGTTTTCGATTAAGAGGAGAGAAAATAAGCCTTTCTAGATTAAAGACAGTAAGCTACCAAAATTAGATCCAGTCTCGAAGAAGTCCTCATTACATGTTGATTTCTTCTCTGATTGGGCTCATATTTTGCTGACACATCCAGACATCATGAACTACAATCTGAATGTTGTGACTGTGGATTGGACACTTCAAAATCAAGTTTTCTGATTCGTGATTTCGGCCAGTGATTTGGTGAGGTGCCAATCTCCCTATGGTTTATACCTAGTATTTGAATGACTATATTTGAGGTTGAATTGTATGCCAAGAGTATCATATTGTGTTTTAATGACTCCTAACTATTATTTGCCTCTATTTACACTGTATTCTCCTGGTGCTCCTCTATGATTTTTCCCCGTGTTGGGGTTTCCATGTGATTCTTTTGCGTCTTTTTTATTTTCTTGTTGATTTTATTTAATCTTTATTTGTTTGGCCAATCTTAGAACACCAGGGAGGATTTGTTCTTGATGAATGGATCGCGAAGGTGTTGAAAAGGAAAAGAGCAACACGAAAGCGAACGAAATTGGTATCATAAAGTGTCAAGATTTGAATTTCCATCTTAGAAGGTCAATCTTGTTGAGAGGAATAATCCAAATTCTTTAAAATTGGTCCATGTTTTTCATCTTTATTAGATGTCCCTGTAAGATAGTGGCTCATTTGAACAAACCAATCTTGAAATCCGTATTCTCATTTTTTTCAGTATTGAAATCCGTATGCTCGTTTTTTTTATAATCTTAATTGGATGGAATTGCTTAATGGCTCTTGTTAGAGTCCAAAAGATCAGCTCGGGCTTACTTTAATTTATGAAGGAGAGCTTATGAAGATTCGGTAGTCACTTCAAAGAATATGGGCTAAGAGGTCATCGGGTCAACTCTACCCATGAGCTCTACCAAGGTAGGTCAGCTTATCCCGAGGTCGGCTCTACCCATGATCTTTACCAAGTTAGGTCAGCTATACACACGAGCTCTACCAAGGCAGATCAGCTCGACCCGAAGTTATTCGTAAGCATCATCATTGCAATTTTGAACATATGTCTCTTAAATGATGTCATGACCGCTCGGATGACCACTCCCAAAGTGACAAGTAGAACACATGACATCAACACCCCATGTTCAGCCAATAAAAAAATCAGCAATGACTACTAGGTGACAGGTAATCATGACCTAAGTCATGATGACGTGTTCAACCGACCTTAACAACCAATCAAGAGGTGCCAGAGGCGTACCTTCCTAGCTCGGTCCCGTAGTTAATTTGACAACAACCAATCAAGAGGTGCCGAGGCGTACCTTCCTAGCTCGGTATTGTAGTTGATTTGACGTGGGAGGGCCAAGTTGCTTGATCAAATGCCTATAAATAGAGGCTAATGGGAGGAGAAAAGGGATCCCACATTTTCTTTACTGGAATCAATACAAGCATTATAATTCTCCTACTATCCAAGCATCCAAAATTACCCCTTGCTCGGCCTCATCATGAGCTGTTTTTACTGACCTCAAAGAGCCAATGAGGAGTCAATGAAAGCATTGTAGATAATCCATTTTTGGATGCCAATTGGCTATTTTGGGAACCTATAAACATGACTAAATGGTTCCCTAATGGGAGGTGGGAAGGACACACAATAAACATTCTACAAGCTTTTCTTTTTAATACAGATTTCTTTCTTTTTCTACTATTTCAACAATTTACCTCTTACAAATCATCCGTTAAGTTGGCTTGAATTTTGTCCATACAATTTTCAACGTCAACAGCTCCGATATCACGTTAAGATTCATGGAGGAATGTTTCTTTTAGAAATTCAGAGGCATTTTCTTGAAAAACTTGGCAGTGGTAAGAACCTATATTTTCATCTTCACAGTCTAAAAGGACTTGAAGATTAAATGTAGAGTTTGATTTAAACTAGGTTTTATTAGTTTTACTCCACTAGAATTTTATTATTCTCAGTAGTTATTCATTAGAAATACCTGTAAATTCTTTTTCTATAAAAGGGAACGCAGATTTTTCATTTTATATCAATCAATTATGATTTTCCTACTACATTCTTCTCGCTATATCTTTCTGTCCCCTCTCTTTCTTACCAGTCTCTTATCATTTTCTTTCTCTGCGAGTCGTGGCTCAACATGCATTTATGAACCTTGTGTTTGTCTATGTGTTTTCATTTTAACCAAAATTAGGTCATGTAGGAGACACCATTCTGCCACTCCCATGGTACCAAACCCATCTTTGCTTCCTCCAGCATTGACTTTTTCCCCTTGCCTGGATCTTTTTACTTCTGGAGGTTGGAGTGAGGAGGTCCCATAAAAACCAAAAAACTCATGGCAAGAGACAATTTCTTCATAATAAACTTAGATGTTAAACTTATGGTAAGAACCTATTATCTATCATTACAACAGAGGAGTCACAAGAAATTACAGAGGATTTGATAGTCAGTAAATTGTCATTTTCATTTTCTGTACTTTAAATTTCAAGAGCAGACATCCAACTAAAAATTTAGCAAATACATCTAATATGCCTCGAACAATCTATATATCCATCAGTCCATATTTATGGTATTTGATGATTCATAATGACCTATTAGGCCACAATCAGGGCTCCAAAGAAAGGTGCACCCATGTCATGCCTAGCAAACATAAAGAATTCCTTCAGATCCATCTAAACACTGAACTATTTCCTACATATTTAAACGTTAAATCTGAATACCGATAACCACGTTTATAAACTGAAGCGCCTACCTTGTAACCGATAGCTGAAGGCTTACTTTTTTCTCAGTAGTTCGGTTAGTGGAAGTTCCTTTCTCGGGTGTTCTCAGAGGACATAAATTATTTGACAATTCCCTTGGCATCATTCCTCGGAAACATAGTAGGTATCCTTGTACATTTGTGCAAATGCTTTACTGCAATTTTTTTTATACTTTTTTAATAATGATATCTGCATTAGCATTGCACAGAATTCTTAGTGTTTAATAGATGACTTATGGTGACGCAATCAAAATTACTATCTTTTAGTAAGAATGCCTTACAATTCATATGACAACGACAAATTTTAGAATACTTTATCAGAAATCAAATCCACGCATAGATAGCTCCTTCTGGTTGAGTGAGGGAGGAGGAATTAGGGATGGAGAAAACAAATAGTATATGAAAATCAAATCCTAGGAATTAAAATATAGCTGAAAAACCAGAACTTATTCTACAATAGGGAAGAGACGAGGCTTTACTAAACATTTTTTTAATACGTGACATTTTTTAAAATCTTGACAGATAACTTAGGATACGAATTGACTTCAATGCGAATGAACTTCAAATTACTAAATGGCCTTCAGTGACAAGATTTGTTATGCAGGATAGCAAACTTGAAACTCCCTAGGAAAAGAAAGAAAGAAATATGTTACTTAGCACCAAAAGTTTATGAGGAGGATAGTCAAGTAGTAACCAAGCTTATTACTGTCAAAAGTATGAATGATAAAGTGGTAGAGCGACCTTCTTATTAAGGTGGTGTCTTTCATGAGCCAAATCCAATACTAAATCTGCTATCACTTTGGTCCGAATGCTTTTACCTTGCATTCTTCGTTTTTTCTCCTCAGCCTGATGAAAAGATGCTTCCGAGCACTCCGTTCTACCCCTTTGATAACTTATTACTTCTAAGTTTGCAAGTGTATTCTGGCAATACGGTGCGTTTCTCTTTGGTTCTCTCAGTCTGACTTTCAGCTTTTGAAACCTTAGATCGCAGATCTTCAATCAAATTTTCCATATCCTTAATGGTGCTCTCAGAGTTTTGCAATTTAGATTTCAACTCTCCTTCTCTCTGAACGGAACCATCCAAATTAAATTGTATTATCTGGATTCGTCTCAATAGTTCTTTTGAAATTCCCAAAAGAATTTCTGCAGTATATTCTGCTTCAAACAATCTTTCACAGGTTACTTCAGATTCTTCCACAATGTAGTGAACTTCTCGTTGCAGCTTGAGCTTTAATTCTTCTTCAGTTTCTCTTGACTCGGTTAGCTTCTTCTCAAGTTCTAATTCTCTAGCCAAAGACCTCTCCAACATCCTCAAAATATACCTCTGCTGTTCTGCAGTTTGCATTTTAATACTTGTATTCAGATTTAAAAGATGGCTATTTTCGAAACTTGCAACCTCCTGGCCATCTTTCCCTGTCAAGATGCCTAGTTATTATTAAATAAGGCAATGAATTAAAATTTTGTAATAAGCTGAAGATGGGAACTTCAGATTTAATGTTCTCGTAGATGCAGGTATAACCAAAATAAAAAATATTTTTTTAAGAATTAAGAAATGTTTCAAATACATGAACTTACAGTTTTCGTCTCCAACAGTGGTCAAGATCCTCTGGAAATTGGCAGACTGCACCTTTATTTCAGATACATGCTCAAATGATTGCTTCAAGGATTCCTCACAATCTTTCATATTTTCTTCCATTTCCTTGAAAGCTACCTCAAATGAAGACATAATCCCATGGAAACTTAGAATCTCTGTCCGAAGGGTGAACAGAAAACTGTCCAGTTCTCTGACCACAGAGTCCAAAAGCCCGGATAAAAGATCAAATTCTAATGCTTTCTCAACACAGCCATCCGACGCACATTCTTCCACTATAACAAAAGTCTCAAAATCAAGTTCTCTTGCAACCACATGTAAAACAAGTATGTCCAAGTTAACCAACTTCTCAGCGGAACGCGCTAAATCTAGTTTAACCCTTGTTAAAATTCTGGTTGCACTTTCTACTTCTAGTGTAATGTCTCCACCTGCCTCCATTTCACCAGCACTAAAATGTTCATTAGAAGCTGATCCATATGTAATGGTATCAGCATCCATTTCAAGTCTTGTACTAGAAAATATTGAAATTCTATTCCATCCTCCCCAACCAAAAACACTCAGAAAATAGAAAATTATTGTATTCGATCATTCTTCTCTTCATCAAATCTGAAAACCAGTTTCAATAAATCCCGCTTCTCACGCCGGGAAAATATGACCTATTATTATACATGTTTGTGTCAAAGCCACATCAAGAGAGAAATAAATCATATAAAAAATGATACTCGAAACACCAATTGATTCGAATTTATCTATAAATATGGATTAATTGAATAAAATCTGTACAGCCAGCCATAGTTTTCAATTAGCTATATCTTTTCTTTTCTTTTTTTACCGCCTATAATTTCTTCATCTTCTTCTGTAGCATCACCGCCTACAAAGATTTCCACTCATACAAGACTGTCAAACCCATTGCATCTCAATTCTCATAACATCAGAAGTTCAAAATCTCAAATGTCAATAACATAAAGCCTATTATAGCATCAGAATCTATTCACATCGATATACATTATCACATCTGTTTAAAATAGATCAAATCATCTAAAAACGATAACAGAAGAACGAATTTCCATATACCATAAAACGTTAAAAAAAAATTATATCAGAATCTTAAACTTAAAAAGGTCAATTTCCCAGATTTGAAGAAAAGAATTTGCGAATTAAAATTATCTAACAAATCGAAAATGTTAGAATAAAATCATACCCGTTAAAATTTCGCGGGTTCAAGAGTGTGTGAATTAGTTTTTGTTTTCTTTATATGTTTGATTGGATTCATAATTATATTTTTTTTCTCATGAATAAATTTACTCCCCAACTTCCAAGTTCTTACAGACAATAACGAACCTGGTGAGTGACTCGCTGACTCAGCGATCTTCTACTGTGTGCTATGCACGTGATTTTTCGTTGAACTTGTGTAAACCGGGCCTAGGCTTAAGTTGTCTCAACCAACGAGAAAAATTCAAAAGTCAGGTATTAACTTTAACATAATTCAATTTTTAGGTGTCAAGTTTCAAAATGCAAAATTCAAGTATTTATTTATTAATTAAAAATATTAAATAAATTTATTAAATATTTAATTCTAATATAATATAATTAGCTCACTCCACCTTCACCGCCCTTACCATTCCGGGGACTATTTCAGCCACCACTCTTCTACGGTGCTTGTTCCAATTTCAACATTTATTCCAACGACTATTCTAGTGACCATTCCACCGTAACTTTATTCCAACGACTGCTCCGATTTCGACAATTTATACAATATAGTCACAGATTCACAATTTAGATAGTCACATATTATTTTTCAGTCACAAATAATAATTTTTATATGTCACAAATTATTTTACGGTCACAATTCAAAAATTTTGTAGATCACAATTAATTGTTGGTCACAGATCAAAATTTATAGGTCGCACAATCACAAATTTTTTCACGGTCACAGATTATATAATTTTTAGGTCACAGATAACAAAATGGTTGGTCACTGATTATATTTTTAATCACAGATTACCAAATTTTAAGGTCACAAATTATTTTTTTAGTCACGAAACCAAAATCACTAGATCCACCACCT
Organism: Fraxinus excelsior; assembly: GCA_019097785.1. NCBI lineage: Eukaryota > Viridiplantae > Streptophyta > Magnoliopsida > Lamiales > Oleaceae > Fraxinus > Fraxinus excelsior. Next base: position 2,723,967 of record CM032623.1, on the reverse strand, counting down.
GCACCACCATCGACTGCCACCACCATTGTCAACCCATCAAACACCACGTCTGGTCAAATACCACCGCACACCGATAGATCGACCAAATAGTTGGTCACAGACCACAACACCACCACAACCATCGCCACAACAATAACAAAAAACGACTACCACCACAATTCCACCACACGGACCCCTACACACACACAAATCCACCACACGGATTCCCACAATCATTGTTTGGGTTGTGCTTCATCATCCAAATGGAAAACTCCTTTTTCGATTCCTTGTAAGCGGTTCTTATGTCAATTTCTATCATTAAATCTACATAAAATTATCTATTCGCGTCGACCCCATTTATTATCATTAATATTTACAGTAGTATAAAATTTGCAATTTAGCTTAAATTTCCATATTTAATTTATAATTAATCTCTCACCAGTCACGTTTATGGTTTCCCACCAAATTTTTGTTCATCACAACCCAACGCAATTTCAGCTGTGGCATAATTTCCATGTAGTTATAAATAATTTATTTTTTGTAATTACTCTCACACATCCGATGCTTTTAAAAAATAAAAATAAAAACTTATTTTCTTTTTCATTTATGCATATAATAATAATATAAAATCACCACCACCTAAAGGCTGCTTTTGGCGGGTTTTCACTATGGAACCCTAAGACAACTACTGACAGTGGTCGCCTTGCCTCTCATCTTTTTAGGCAAAAAAGATAACATTTTTCTCTAATTTATATTTTTCCTGTATTAGGACTTATTTATCTTGTAATTCAAATTGTACTTCACATTTTAATGACCTGCCAGTTACACGTGTGAGTTAGTTAGCTAGTTAGATCACTGGCAGCTAGCATTTTCTGTTTGGCTATTTATACATGTAAAGCTCATTCATCTTAATTCAATTTTTTTATTCCCAGAACTGCAGACTCTTCTTCCCATGTTCTTCTTTATGCATCTGTGATTTCCTTCATTATCTTTAATATAGTATCAGAGCGATAATTCTGCTCATCACCTTCATCAGTTCAGCCTTTTCTTCAACATATACTCTTGTCTCAAAATCTTCTATGGAATCACCACATCCAGAAATCAATTATGGCTCGAGATCATCTATGAGCAAATCTGCCATAGATGAACCATTTAGTCCCTACTTCCTACATCACTCAAATAACCCTGGGTTGATGCTTGTTTCCCAGCAGCTTACGGGAGATAACTACGCCTCTTGGAGTCGTGCTATAACAATTGCTTTGTCTGTTAAAAATAAACTATCCTTTATCGATGGATGCAGATCCGGATTTAGTTCATTCGTGGATTCGAAATAATAATATGGTGATATCTTGGATTCTCAACTCCGCCTCAAAGGAGATTTCAGCTAATGTGATCTATGCAAGTACAGCCTCTGAGATTTGGAATGATCTCAAGGAGCGATATCAACAAAGTAATGGCCCACAGATCTTCCAGCTAAAGAGAGAACTGATGAATCTATTTCAGGATCAAAACGCTATGAATGTATATTTTACTAAACTCAAAATCGTGTGGGAAGAGTTGAGTAATCATCGATCCAACTGCAGCTCTGGAAAATGCACTTGCCGCGGGGGAGGGGGGTTAAGGTGCTGAATAAGCACTATCAAATGGAATACATTATGTCCTTCCTTATGGGGTTAAACGACTTATTTTCTCAAGCTTGGGGTCAGATTCTACTTATGGATCTCTTGCCTCCTATAAACAAAATCTTTGCATTAATTTCTCAGGAAGAGAATCAGAGGAGGATTAGTACACAGTACATTGTTGATTCGACTGGAGCAGCTGCTTTTACTTTTGGATCTGATCATTCCAAAGCTTTTACTCATTCTAATATTCACAGCACTGGTTCAAAAGTTAATGTCTCCAACAATTCCAAAAGGAATGAAGGACCATATTGCACACATTGCAAATATCATGGACATTCCGTAGATAAATGTTATAAAGTCCATGGATATCCACCTGGCTACAAGTCAAAACCAAAGGAAAACTTCCAAGAATCTTCTACTTATAACTCTGTTAATCAGTTGTCTGCTTCTGTTACTCAATAGGATGATGACAAACAAATGGATCAACAGCTTGGCATTAGAAATTTTGTGCAAATTTTGAATTCCAATCAATATCAACAGCTTATGACAATGTTATCTACTCACTTGGCTTCAAGTGCAAACTGTACTTCGACTGATCAGGGTAACAATATCTCTTCAGGCATATGTCATTCTATATCAGTCAATCCTTCTTTTACATCTAAAGATTTGTTGATAATAGATTCAGGGGCCACCAAACACGTATGTTGTGTTGTTGATGCCTTCATGAACATGAGAACGGTTGATAATTCAAATGTTATTCTACCCAATCACACACGAATACCAGTCAACCTCTGTGGAGATATCAGGACTAATACAAAACTGATACTGCGTGACGTTCTGTTTGTTCCCAAATTCAAATTCAATTTGTTATCAGCCAGTGCATTAACCATTGGTTCTGAACTCACCTTAAGTTTCTTCCATGATCAGTTCATTATTCAGGAAGTAGCCAGCAGGAAGACAATTGGCAGGGGTGACAGAGTTCATGATCTATATATACTTGATACTAAAGTCATGGAGTCTATTTGTAATGATTTTTTTGGTAGTCTTTCAGCTCATAGATGGCACTATAGGCTTGGTCATCTGTCTTTTAAACGATTAGATGTATTGAAGGATCAAATGCTATGTGATTTCTCCAAGTTAAATTCAAATCTTCTTTGCTACATCTGTCCTCTTGCTAAGCAAAGAAGATTGTCATTTGAATCTAATAACAACTTATCCAGCAAACCATTTGATCTAGTGCATAGTGACATATGGTGGCCTTATCATGTTGTATCTCACTCAGGTTACAGATATTTTTTTACCTTGGTTGATGATTGTTCTAGATTCACGTGGCTATACATGTTGAAGAATAAATATGATGCGAAAAATGTTGTTAAGAGATTTTTCACTATGGTGAATACACAATATAATGTTGTTATTAAGAGACTTAGATCAGACAATGCCAATAAGCTATCCTTTAAAGATTTTTTTTGCTAAAAAATGGGTGATACATCAGCTTAGTTGTGTTGAAAGACCACAACAAAATTCTATGGTTGAATGCAAGCATCAACACCTTCTAAATGTGGCTCGAGCTCTATTTTTTCAGTCAAGAGTGCCTATTAAATTCTGGTCTGAATATGTCATTACGCAGCTTTTCTTGTCAACAGAACTCCCTCTCCTCTTTTACAACACAAAACTCCTTAAGAAGTGTTGCATGGTAACCCTACTAGTTAATCTCTCCTCAAAGTTTTTGGATGCATAGCCTATGCTTCAACACTCACTACACACAGAAATAAATTCCAGTCCTTGTATATTCATAGGATATCCTTCTAGCATGAAAGGTTATAAACTCTTTGATGTCTCTTCAAAGAAAATCTTTGTTTCAAGGGATGTTGTATTCCATGAGGATATATTTCCCTTTCATACCATTGTGGATGCTGATTCAATGTTAGATCCTTTCCTTGACTTAGTTCTACCTCATGAAGATATACTTCCTCCTATTTCACCTTATGTTCCTGAATTTCCTCATCAAAGGGAATATATCCCTCCTGATTCATTCTCTTTTGAACCTTCACCTACTCATCCGCATATTGATGTGCACTCAAGCATTGACCTTCAAAAATCTCAAAGAGTTTCTAGACCACCAACATATCTCAAGGACTTCCACTGCAATCTGATATCTCTTACCGATGATTTTATCAATCTTTCTCCTTATCATATTGGGAATTTTATTTCATATAAACACTTATCCAACTCTCATAGACATTTTGTGTTAAGTGTATCTTCTCTTTTTGAGCCGCTCTTTTTTCATCAAGCCATCAAGATTCCAGAATGGCATGAAGCCATGCAACTTGAACTTGATGCCATGGAAGCAAATCATACCTGATCCATTGTTCCTTTGCCAACTAGGAAACATTCAGTGGGATGTAAATGGGTGTATAGCAACAAATATAGATCAGATGGCTTCTTGGAAAGGCACAAAGCACGCCTTGTGGCAAAAGGCTATACACAACTAGAAGGGTTGGACTACTTTGATACTTTTTCCCGAGTCGCCAAAATGTGACTGTCAAGGTGATGTTGGCCTTTGTAGCCTATTATAATTGGCACTTGTTCCAACTAGACTTGAACAATGCCTTCCTAAATGGGGACTTGTTTGAAGAGGTCTATATGGATCTCCCACTTGGTTATGAGCTCCATAGACCTGTCAAATAGGGGGAGAAACTTGTATGTAAGTTGCACAAATCTATATACGGTCTCAAGTAAGCTTCAAGGCAATGGAACTCCATGTTTTCACATGCTCTCATTCATCATGGCTTCACTCAATTAAAGGCGGATTATTCTTTATTCACAAGAGGTTCTGGTGATAACTTTGTTGCATTATTAGTTTATATGGATGACATTGTTATCACTGGGCCAAACATCCAACACATTGTTTCATTAAAATCTTTCCTACATTCTCAGTTTAAGCTAAAAGACTTGGGTTGTTTGAAGTACTTCTTAGGGATTGAAATTGCTCGTTCAACATCAGGTATAATCATTTCACAAAGACAGTATGCCTTGCAGTTACTCAAAGATGTTGGTTATCTGGACTGCAAACCAGTGAATACTCCTATGGATCCTAAGACAAACCTTAGCTTGAATAATGGAGATTTACTACCCGATGCTTCCCTTTACAGGAGATTAATTGGGAAACTGATATACTTAACACTTTTACGACCAAACATAACGTTTGTGGTGCACAAATTAAGTCAATACATGTCCCAACCAAGATTACCACATCTTAAGGCAGTCCATCACCTTCTTCGATACCTAAAAGGAAGTCCAGGACAAGGCCTTCTGTTCTCTTCACACATAACTTCCCCTCATGGTTCTTCAGACACGTCTATCAAACTCCGAGCATTTTCTGATGTGGATTGGGGATCTTGTACTGATACTCGAAAATCTACAACTGGTTTCTGTGTCTTTATTGGCAACTCCATGGTTTCTTGGAAATCAAAAAGATAACCTACCGTATCTCATTCATCAATTGAAGCGGAGTGCATAGTCCTTGCTGCCACAGTTAGTGAAATCATATGGATCAAGCAATTGTTAGCAGATTTTCATATCATCATTACATCTCTAGCTGTCCTCTACTGTGATAACCATGCTGCCATCCAAATTGCCACAAATCCCATTTTTCATGAATGGACAAAGCACATTGAAATAGATTGTTATTTCATTCGTGAAAAGATTACAAATGGGTTGGTTAAGCTACTTCCAATTAGATCCCAACATCAACTAGCAAATGTCTTTACTAAACCACTACTTGCATCCATTCTCAATCATTTGTTAGCCAAGATGTGCATCAAATATATATAACACATCTTGAGGGGGAGTACTAGGACTTATTTATCTTGTAATTCAATTTGTAATTTAGATTGTACTCCACATTTTAATGACCTGCAAGTTACACGTGTGAGTTAGTTAGCCAATTAGATCACTAGCAGCTAGCATTTTCTGTTTGGCTATTTATACATGTAAAGCTCATTCATCTTAATTTAATTTTTTCGGATTCCCAGAACTGCGGACTCTTCTTCCCACGTTCTTCTTTCTGCATCTGCGATTTCCTTCATTATATTTAATACCCTGATGCAGAATAATGTGGTCTCGGTTTTTCTTCTAGTATTTGTCTCGATTATTAGTCAATATTGAAAACTGTACGTATAATGACAGCAAGCTCCCATTATCTTGTTAATTTTACATTAGTGATGTTGAAACTTCGTCAAACTTTAAACTTGGTAAAATTAGAAACTTTAGAATTTGAAAAACCAAATTTCTTTATTGTCAAGATCGTTCATGTCAAATTATCAAAAAAATTAATAATACGGAACATAGTTTAAATCTTTGAAAATTATTTTGTATCACTGAATCTTGAAGCTTGAACTGCAATCTTTTAATGTTTGAGTTCTTCACTTTTAATCTTGGATTTTGCCTCTGATTCTTTAATTTTTCTTTTTGGTTTTGCTTCTTGATCCATATTCTTGATTCTTGAATTCCTTCATCTCGATTGTGGATTTTTTTGGATCTTCATCTTCAATAAGTTTTCTCTTGTATTCTTGTATTGATGAGATGACATAAAAAATGAGAATTACATATGAATTTGGGACCATAACCCTATTTATAGTTTCCATATGTATTTGTCTCATCGTCAATACAACTCTAATGGATCTACTCTCTACACAAATAATCTGATCCACCTTTATTTAGACGCGCTAAACCCAACAATTTAATTCTTTATTAAATCACTTTAATTAGGCTTAATTTTAAAATAGTCTTACATGCAATTAATTATATATGTATGTCCACATGACAAATTAATAATCCCAACAATCTCTCAATTAGGTCACATATGTTACTTGATAAATGTGTATAACCTTATGACGTTAAAATTTTTGTTATTATAACCAAAAGTATCTCTAGACAATCTCGTACATTGATTATATCAATATAGGATCAAATCGGTATTCGTTACAAATATCACAACTAAACCCTTAATGGTCACGTATATCAACACAATCAAATGACATAGATCGAGTGTGGATATATAACATGAAAATTACATGCAATGTGATCCAAACATGTCTATTTCTAACTGGTCATACTTTATTCTTTAATGAGATCAACCATAAACTTTAATTAAAGTGGAATTACATTGAATACTTTATTTTTGAAATAAACTGAATATTCATGGATAAAAATACGAGTCTAAAACAGACAACATTCGAATACAAACTCTCACTAAATTGGCATATCGTCAAATGATATAATACCCATGTGAGCATTATACTTATGAAAGATCTTGTGTGGCAGCTATTCAGTAAATGAATCCATAATTACGGAGTTTGTCTTAATATATTTTATAGAAATCTGATCAATCTGAATTCTTTCTTTAATAACTAGAAACTTGATGTCTATAAACTTTGACATCGTCAAGTTCTTATTAAAATATAAGATTGACATCCTTATTTTTTTGGAGAAACATTATAAAGTTATTTGGAATTGTCTCTCTTTTATCTAGTAGATTTCCTTAATGGCTTTTGTTTTTAAGATTGTTGAGTTTGTTTTTTTGGAACAATCTCTTGATTGTATATAGGGGATTTTGTAATATTGTCTTGATCTGAAATTGTTTCTTGAGCAAGATATAGAGCAATAATTTGTCTCTAATCCTGATCATTGTTAATTGCAACAAAGGTGATATATACATATCCTTCCTCAAAGATAAAATCATTAATTTTAAAACATTATCTGCTCGGCAAACTCTACGTCCTCAAGGAATCATACATTTCCCGTTTCGTAAACTGACCTAATAGTGGGATCTTTAAAAAATTTGTAACCCTTTGACAATTGCTTTGCTTGGATTTTATTGAGAATTTAAGCTGCAATCTTTAATGCTTCTTCTTAGAGAGATTCTGGCAAGGTGAAATGATTAATATGCTTCTTATCAAGTCTTTTAAGTTTTTTGTTTCGTCTCTCAGTAACACCATTCATGCCAGAGAACCGTCATATGGTATATTGTAGGACGATTCCACATTCATCTAAGAATTTAGCAAAAGGCCCTGGACGTTGTTCTCTTAATCCACCATATCTGTCACAGTATTCACCACTATAATAATATCTGACTTGTTTAATTCTTTTACTGAGTTGATTTTCAACATCGGTCTTAAGCCTTGAAATTGTCCAGTGATTGAGATTCCTTATGAATGAGATACAAGTATTCGTCCATGAATATAATAAATTACTGTTGACCAATTAAAGAGACCAAAAGGAATGACCCACATATATCCGTATGAATTAGTTTTAAGACGTTCGAAGTTCTGTTGGCACCTAATCTCCTTATATTTGTTTGTTTTCCTTAATGTAATTAATATAAAAACTTGACTGAAAAATTAAGGGAATCGAGAATTCCTTCTGACACACGATTTTTCATTATCTTTTGAGAGATATCACATAATTGTTTGTGCCACGATAAAGTGGAATTCTACGGTTAAACTTAGACGGCCTCCTCTTTTCATCTTCCAAGGCCTTCGGCTTCAGACAATTTGAGGTTTGCATTGGTCTCGTCATTATCGTCTTTTTGGTTTCAAATTTTATACCCAGCATATGGGATGCTTTCCAGTTCACTAGAGCAACAGCTGCTGTTTTCATTGGTTTCATCTTTCCTGCTGCAGTTCAGAAAGTTTAGTAACGGTTTTCTATATTTTGCTGCTTTGCACTATTGGAAGATACCAAAATTAGATTTAATTTTCTTGTTAAGCTTCATCTTTTAACGTCTAAAGCATACTCCTCGTTATGTTGGAAGTTAAAAAAATTAATACAAAACATTGCCAATCAAGTGCTGACATTTCAGCCTGTAGAACAAGCTCCATTCGTTTGGCTTTTTCCTTATCATTTACCTTTAGAAGAGTAACTACTAGTAAAGCCTTTTTTTTTTTTTTTTCTCTCGTTTCAAAGAATTTCTCCTCGTGTTTATTTTAGTAAATACATAGGTCCATCATCTTGATAAAAACCCTCGTTCAATTATTTCTCTTGATGTCAGATATCGATGTGGCATAGCTACAAAGAGGGACAAGATCTTGAGTATTTTCATGATTGTCCTTGCTGTCAATGGTGGCTATATATAGCGACGCCTATGCCTAGTTCAAGAAGAATCCATCTCATAACAAATATTCGCAACCTGGAAATCTCAGCTGTATCGATCAATAAAGATAATTTGAGGGTGAATAGAATGCTCTTATGAAGAGTGTGTATTTATATATTCCATTGTGTTCAGCAGAATGTGAGACAATAACTTGACATGCTAACAGAGGAGCTCGAACCCTACTAAAAAAACTACATAGAGCTAAGCGTTTTTACAAGAATGGAAGGGGGAAAGCTTGGTGCACTCCTACGAAAAAGTTCACAATCTTACATATTGGAACAACCGCTAAATCTATGCAAATATCTATTTACACTGATCAGCTCCCGTAACTTTCCAGTATATAGTCTAAAAAAACCCAAGTGTGCGTGAGATTGAAAAATACCCTGGGTCTCAAGGGTTTCCGGCCGTTGTCACAAAAGGAACCAGCCTTCTGTAATCTCGTCTTCTGCCAAGCGCACAACTATCTAGTACTCGTCCTAGCATCAAACAGGTATTCTGCAATGCTAACTCCCTTGGTGAAATACCAGATTCATTTACATTAGCCTGCCCTGCCAGAGTGGAACCCCCACCATATCCTATTCCTGCAGCAAACTGCAATGGCCCGCTGCGAGCTTTAAATGAGGTCTGAGGAAAAATCTTCTCGTCTGTCCCACCAAATCCATTCTCAAAAGATCCCGCATCAGGAGGATGAGAACCGGGCAAAGAGCTACAGCTCTGTAAGAGTGCTTCCAGTACACTAAGTGCCTCCCAGCACAGGGTACTCTCTACCAGCTGGGACACAATGGCGTACATATGTGGGCTTTGAGCTGAGTCCATAGGAGTATGCTGAAGCAAAGCCTTCAGCATAAGAAGTATGACACGCTGATATTCAACTGGTCCTTTCTCCAAAAGCCGTAGGAGGTGCCCGAAAGCCAAAGCTGAGTGCTTGGGGAACCATTCATTGCATAATAATGGTGAGACAGAAGCGAGAAGATTCTCTATGCCCTTGAACTCTCCAGAGGCGTAAGCCATAAATACAGTAGCTAGCTCATCCAGTGATTTTGCTCGACACCAGATTGCAACTTTAGCTGCAACAGAACAAGCCTTTTGATCCTGTTGTTGCAGTGATGAAGTGGGTCCCACTACGCCATCCTGGCTGAGCTGTAAGCAAAGCCAGGGAAGCAAGCCTGTAATATGCATCAGGAGGCGTGTTTCTGAATCGCCGAAGATCGAATCACAAGAAGGCACTGTTATTCGTGCAAGAACCTCGATAGAAACACCGTGACTAACAGTAGACATGAGTCCTTTAAGCACTAGAGGCTGCACTCCTTCAAATGCTGGCACCTTTCCATTCGATGGTGACGGTTCACAGACATTCCTTGATTCCGTGCGCTGAAATTCAGAACTATCAGATGTGTGTGTATCAAGCTCATCCCGAGGCATGCTTGAAAGAAGCACATTTTCTGTTGTCGTGTCGCGAAATGATAAACGCTCAATTACCCGCGAGAAAAGTTCAAGCACCTGGCAGTAAACATGAACAAAGTCCGTATGCATCATAGCTACACAGCCCCAGAAAAGTTGGGGGTAGAGTATCACCTTTTCTGGCTCCATATTTTCCACCATCACCTGCAAAGTCAACAATATTTCCATTACAGAACCCAACACCGAGGGTAAAGGATTACCCAAGCACCTATGCAGGCAGCGAAGCAGAGATACACATGCATCATTTGTTACTCGGGGTCGCAATGCACGGTAAATCTGGTGTGACCGGCAGGCAAGATGTCTCGATGTGCACTCCATAGCCCATTTAAGTGCCTCTGCCCCCCAAGTTTCTCGAAGATCTCCTTGGACGAAGATCGCGTCCACCATGCTCTGCACAAGAGCAGACAAGAGAGCTGCACTTGGAAGCTCTGTCCTGGTAACCGTTGAATCCTCATTCTCCCACATCATGCTACCTCTCTTTGACTGGACATATTTAATCAGGCTCACAACCTGCTGCTTGTTCTCTCCGTTACTATTTTCAACATCGTACAGCTCTAAATGCCTACCAGCAAGGGAATACAGTAGATTAACTAGCAGGTGCTGGCAGTGCTCCAACACAATATCCTCTGAGCTGTCCATTGAGACAAATGTTACATGAAAGAGCAATGGCAAATGCTCACGAAAATCCTCATCATTCTCATAGGCAATTTCAGCAAGTAGAATCAAGGCAATGTCCGCCTGCGTCAATGAGTGTTGCTGATGGCCTTGCAATGCTGACTGAAGTTCTTTAGCATTGATACCAGGAGTTCCAACCCCGGTATGCAATCCATCTTCCCCAGAATTCGGAGTGTCAATGAGGTAATCGCCACTATCTCGAGATACATGACGACTTCGCAAGCTTCCAGTTGAACTTCGCACCCCCATTAGCGGCCCTGACATGTTTACCAATGATGGCAGAAGTTGCCCAGACCGACCAGTAGTTACCGGAACAATGTTCATCTCTGGAGGCATAGGAGTCAATGGGCCTGAAGCACTTCGGCCTCCAACAGCAGCTGTTCTCCAGCTCAAGCTTCCGCTAGTGTTCCTGAGTGGTCCATCAAGAGAACCACGAACTAGTAAAGGTGACATGTGAGGCTGGGTGTCCACAACAGAGGTGATTTGTGCTACTGCAGGAACCTGAGAGAATTCCAAAACAAAGTTTCCACCACCATCACCCTTATTTGCAGCAGGTCTTAATGGTTCTACACTATCAAGCATCCGCTGAGCCAACTGGTAGACCAAGTGATCAATTGTACGCTGTGGGCAAATTCTAGCTAAATATAAACTAACCCTCTTAGCAACAGAGAAATATGTGGCAAATGCTCCAGTTATTTCTGCTGATGCATTAGAATCACAATCTTCAATCCCCTTTGTAATCAAGAAATCAAGGACTGGACTTACGTTCCTGGGCTTGCTAGCAATTGTGCTCCATAGCTTTTCAATTTCATCTGGAAACTGATCACCGTGACGCCATGTTACATAATAAAGGCTTTTTAATAATCTTTCACTCCAGCCTGAATCCTTTAGTTTCCAGAAATTGAGATTCTCTATCCATGGGGCCATGCAGGTTAGAACTTGATGTTGTGCAATTATGTCCACTGCATCAAGCTGCCTCTGCATAATTTCTTCACAAAGAAGCTGGCTCAACTCTGGGTGATCTTTAGCAAGTTTGCAAGAGAGCTTGTATTGGAACTGTTGATAAGAATCAGGAAGGTTGCCAACAACAGCAGCTCGATAGCTATTTGAGCACTCAATACCATCCTCAGCCCACTCACGGACAGAGAGTGTCTCAAGCATTTGAAGAGCATCATCGCGAATTCGTCTAGATGGATCAACCACCTTATAAAGGATAAGGCTCAATAGTCTCTGAATCTCACATTTTGGTATCTCTTGACGCATGTAGACTTCAGCCAGCACACTGAAGTAGCCATCAGCTATTGAAGCGTCTGAGTAGTAGCACTGCATTAGGATATAAACTTATTAGCATTCAACAACAGAAGTCAACAATAATCGGAACAGAATTGAAAAGTAAAAGAAGGCAACAAACTTGTGCAAAGAAAGTGTTTTTCAAAATTAGTCACTTCAGGAGTGTTTACCAGATCAAAATGCCATTGTGATCGTTAAGCGTGCTTGGATAGGCACAAGTGCCACGACGTAAGTATGAGAGAAAATGATCACCTTGACAAAGAGATAAAAATGCAGAAGGAAGCATGATATGCTTTGCTATCTGACTTGGTAACAAATTTTCAATTAGTTTTGCTAAGAACCAGTCATAAAAACATAGTCTTCTTAGAGAACTTCAAGACTTGCCTGATCGATGCAAGCAGGAAATAGGTCCAAATTTGTGAGAAGAAGATTCTTCAAAGCCAGTTTTGCAAGAGAAACACGAAGATGGCCACCTCTATGCCTATCACGGCCAGTTACTCCTCGCCCACCTTCACCAGTATATTTTGAATAAGATGGAGTTCTTGGATCAGCTGGTGAATAACCAAATGGTGCCCTCGGGGCAGGCTCAATAAATAGGCTGTTGATCCAAGAAATTACCCGGCCACTCATCTTTCTCGCATTGTCGTCAAAGCAAGGTCCATATAACAGTGAAGCCATTGCATTCATAGAAGCCCATTGTATTGCCTCAACCTGTTCACCCAAATCTTTATCAAATGAAAGTTTATCAATAGAATCCTTCGATCGAGCATGTTGACTGGACTTGTAGCGTTCAACCTCGCGTCGATAATCGCTAACACCATCTTGATTCCATGTTCCACCTGTATCATCACTCCAGGAGAGAAGGAGATCAAAAAGTCTCTTTCTAGTTCGAACATCAAATTTCTCTGACTTGGAGTCAACAAATTCAGGAGCCAGAGATCTTAGAACAGAAGCAAGTGCAAAACGGAGAGGTTGCATCTCTTGGAAACTTTCTGCAGACGCTGTCAATATCTGCCTAGTTGTCTCTTCAATGAACTTTAAATAATGAAAGCGAAAATGTTGTTTGCGACCTAGCATTCCAGGCCAAATTTTTTCTGCAACTGTGCGGTATATATTCGCAATGTGGATACGGAGTTCTTCACGACGAGACTTTTGACTCTGCATAAATATCATCGACATTTTATCTTCAATGCATCCAAATGAGAGCAATAATTTCAGTAAATATTATGCAAACAAAAATAAAAGGGCTGTATACTAATAAAAGTGGGGATTCAGCCTCAGATGAGAACTGGATTTTAGGGATTTCAGCCTATAACGTGCTTTATGGCTTTAGATTGTTGGCACAATCAAAGGGTTGTGTTTGGGGGTCTGACTGCCAGCATGGAACTTTATCAGTTTATTGATTATAGAAAAGGAGAAAAACCTTTGCTTATGATGTGCTTTATGGCTTTAGATTGTTCACACAAACAAGGTGTTGGAGGATCTGACTGCCAGCATAGAACTTTGTCAGTTTCCACATGACCTCGGATCTTTGTCAGCATAGAACCGCAAGTAGGATTTTTTGAGGTGAATGGTGAGGGAAATGGAATGAAGAGAGAGGGAAAGTATATTTTCTATGGAGTTTAGTCATGAAGTGTACCTTCCACTTTGGCTTTCCTTCTGTTTCAAGAGAAACCTCATCTATGAAGGATGAAAGCTCGCTGAACATGACTTCACATATTTCTAGATGTGAGTGACCAAGCGCCATGGTGGCTGCATGCTGGAAAGGAAAAAAAGAAAAAAAATTGAAAAATAACAGATGACTTGTTATCTTTTTTTCTTTCCTACTTCTAGTTTTTGTGTGTGTGTGTGTGGGGGGATGGATGAAGGAAATGGGAATTAAACCTTTTTGACTGAGCATGAATGAAGAATAAGCCTCTAACAGAACAAAAACTCATTCTGAGCAGAAAATGCAAAGCATACCTAATGCAACCTTATACAGTTTTTTAAGTGAGGCGCATGTAAATCACTATACAGGCTCATTTGAGATTTGCAGCCAGAACAACACTCTAGATTCATGATTGAGGAACTGTTAGTGATATTGATAGAGCCATGGGACCCATTTGCTACAGCTAGGTAAGAAGTTTCTGCATGTACTAGGCTGCTACACCAGCTCAATAACATTAAAAAGAAAAAAGAAAACAAAGGTTGTCTAGGAAACCATCAATTTATGTTCAAATATATATAGCCCCTGTTTGAAACCTATTTTGGTAGAAATAGAAATTTTGGAATAGTGATTGATGTGAGAATGTGTGGTGAAAAAGTAATGAAAAGTTTTTGATTTGTGTGTAATATTATTTTATTTGGAGAATATGTGGTTGAAATGAAAAATGAGAAAGAGAAAGAGAAAGAGAAATTAATGGGGGTCAAACAGGGGCATAGTGACTTGAGGAAAATATCCAGCCAATTCTACACTCATGAGTCAAGACCCAAATGAAAAGAAAAACTAAGTAGAGGTGGCTGAGCATAAACTCAGGTAAGGATAATTTATAAGGGGTTACGGCATGTCTTAAGTAGACTTGAAGAAGCTGTAGCTCACGAACGTGCTGCTACTAATAGAACCAAATACAAGATGAAAAGTTAGACTAAAATTAATATGGCATGATGTGGTTGTGCAGGATGTGATTGCATTGGATATCAAGTAGATGCAGTGAAGGACTGACAGAGTGGCAAAAAAAAAGGATATCTGCAAACAGCCCCATATTTAGTGTGTGTCTCGATTTACTTATAAGTTACTGAAATTATAATGTGATAGAAATGAGTGGTGAATAAATGGGTAGTAGTTGTGGGTCCTACGGACTGTGTGTTTAAAATTAAGGTTTGACCTTTGACCTTTAAATAATAATGTGCTTATAAATCCAAACAAGCACTTACTCGCTAAATTTTTTGTTGTGGTTGTCGGTTCTGACCATGATGTCCAATCTCTTGTGCTTTTTTTACAAATCAGCACCGTTAATGTTAATTCAGGCACATAGGCAACTATTGATTACAAGACATCCTCCAGCAATTCAGGAATTTTAGCGGTACACATAATCCTTTTTATGTAATGCAGCTTTTCTTCTTATAGAAAATTGATAAAATTGGTGTGAACAAGCAGCAACGCTCATGATTTTATATATTTATAAATCAAATATTATATATATTGTAATATGATATAATGCCCTCTCTTCCGAGATAGCAATTTTAGTTTGCAGATTTGCAAAAACTGGCAATAATATGCAATTAAATAATAGATCTAGAGTGACGTTTAAGGATTGTTGACAGGCAGCAATTACTTACTACGTGTGCTTCGGAACCAGACTTGAGGGAAGGAAAAATCAGATGGAATAGTTCTTTTGTAGCAGCTGAACCTCCACCTTCTCTGCCCGGTAGTGGACATGAGCATGCAAACATTGCATACATAAGCCATTGCTCCAGCTTATTGTCTGTATCCTGTGACTGATGAGCCTTTCCCCCCAACTCAGCTGGTGTTATATGGGCAAGTCGTTGAATAACCTCTAACCTGCATGTAAACATTGAAAATCGACTTGAATCACTAGTATCTTATGTGGCCCTCTCTTAACACTCAAGTTTAACATGGTATGAGAGGAGCGAAAGGTCCTAGGATCAAGTCTCACTGCACTCATGTAATGAAATTGTGCATGTGTCAAGCTTTGATATGAAAAATGATCCCCACCTGCACGTGAGGGGTCGAGCTAAAGAAAATATTTCAATGATATACATATGGCCATCTCTAAGAGCTTAAGCTTTTATTTCAAGTGGTTCAACATCTTATTCTAATACAAATTAGTAAACTTTGTAAATCCAAATTCGAAACGAGAATCATGACTGAGGACAGCATGTTATTGGCAAATAAATTGAGGTCATTTTGCTCATGGGTATATTATCATTGAATACAATTTGAAATGAATAGTTAAAAGTTAAAACATATATTCATAGATTTTGGCTTTGGCTTTGGCTTTGGCGAGTAAGATGTCAATTTGAATTAATAATTACAAAATAACAAGGTTCAAGAATGTGTGCATATTCCAGAACCGACCGTGAGATATTAGTATTACTTACTTTGCTTCCTGAACAGAGGTAGGACAGAGCTCGGCGGCATATTTGACAATCTCACTTAGACATCGAGCCCACCTGTTCTTATCTGGGCTCTCGAAAAGTATAGACTGGAGACTGACATCAGGAGGTACAGCATCAGATTCTCGTCTCAGATCAAAAGGACGTCCAGAATCCCAATAACAGCTTTGAACAATATCATCCTGTGAAACACAGTCATGTAAATTAAACCTCCGACGCCTAGTTTTTAAACAAATGTATAAATGAAGCAGAATTTCATTAAACTTAGAGAAGTCAGAAAGTGTTACCCACCCCATTCTCTTCTAGAACATCAATTATGAATATTGGTTCAGCCTCATTTTTGAAGATATGCTCCGGCCGTTCATTCATTGAACGTTCTCGTATATCATTTCGTAAAGCACGTACACATCGCAGTAACTCCAATGCAGTATGCCTGATTTGACTATCAACAGAACTAAGAAATATAAGACCAACAGAATCTATCTCTGAAGCACGAAATTCCATTGCTTCCTGAGGCTGATGAAAGGAAGACTTTCTGAATGCTTCATTTCTCTGTACGCGCTTTGTATCGGAAACATCAATTTCTACCTTATCATCGGACAGACATTCTCTCCAAAAGTGCATGAGTTCCAGAAGGCGTTTTAATGATGTTTGAATGAGAAGGGGGAACTCATCAGGAAGATGTACGATAAAGTTTGCCATCCCTCTCATAACTGCAAAGCGGCGATTGGGTAGATATCTTACAATCCGTTTCAGAACCTGTACAGCTTCCTCACGAACACCAGGATCAATACTGATGCCATGTCGGGGTACGATTTCCGTAATTTTATCACTTCGGCCAACTTCTTCGATCAGATACGGTATGCACTTCAACACTGACCGGAAAAGATATCCTTGAGACTTTTCCTTTGTAACAGCATCTGGAGAAGTATTCTTCAGTTGTATATCCCATTTTAGCAAAAACACAATTTAAGCAATTTATAGGAGAAATCCAAGAAGCATATAAAGAAAATATGCACACAACTTGTTAAATGACAAGCTTAGTTGAAGACAGGACAAGAGGTAGGATGAAAAGTCAGCAGATATTCTGCATGCCAAATAACTGAGCAACAAGCATGTGCAATTTCTTTGCATATGCTAAGCACTAATCTATTGCTTTTCTTAATTTTGCTTCAGAATAAAAAGTAGGGCAGTATAAAGTTTTAAGGTTGCCATTTTAAGCACATAATGAGAAGCAAAAATGCTCAACTCAACTCATGAGGCAGGGAAAAACTCTGCCGATGTGACCAGGAACAATACAAACTAAGAAAATACAAAAACTTCATCCTATTCATGGTGCTTCTACAAAAGTGGTCCAACTATAGACCCTTGGCCACAGAACTATATGATAGATCAATTTTCTTTTGCTTAAATGACTCGATTCCTAGAAAAATTACCTACAGTTTGCATTGCTGCAAAAGACACCAGAAGATGACAGTTTAACTTTCACTTGGGTAAACACAGAAACCTACTTTAGTTCAGAGATGCAGTTCCAGCATGGAAATGGAAAACAGATCAAAATAGTCGGACAAAGGGAGGTTAGAAGTTACTGTTAATTTGCTCATGTAAAATCAATACAACTAAACTAAGGGTTTTCCCTTGATTCTACTGTTGTGGAAACAGTTATACACAAATTAAGTTGTGTGCTTGTTTGCATTTCCAGAAATTTATAAGATTCTGATTGTCCTAGCAAAATGTTGACTTTACCCATTTTAACAAGCTCTGGGGGTTGTAAGTTTAGAAAAATGAAACTTCACAAAAATCCACAAGAAATAATAGATTGCATTATTCTGACTTATGATTATTCTGATGTGAAATCAGTAACAGGTATACCAAACTAATGGTCTTACATAGAAAATAAATACCATGAGAAACCCGAAGTTACCTATAGTGGTCCTTGAAGATGTGAGAAGGGCCTGACTGTAAGTTCTATGGCACGACCTCAGAATGGCTTCAATTGCAGCCTTAACTTTTGGAATGTAGTGACCGATATTATGAACTGCCAATGCAACACAAACCTCAATTACGGCGGTCAGACATAAAAAGAGCGTTGCGTGACAAGATAAGTAAAAGTTACCATGAAGAATTTCCAAGCCAACATGCTGGCTTGTAGGAGACATAACAATGGCAAGCAAAGCACGAAGACCAATAACCTTCGCTTCACTTGGACTATCTTGCTTCAATAATTCCAATATCATGTGATTCATGGCAAAATCAAGGTTATGTTCTGAAATAGTCACACAGAATTCCACAAGTTTGTCGTGTTGGACATCCTGAGTGAGCATTCCTTTCCTTAGGATCGTCAAAAGTTGTGAAGTGACACTATCCAGGTAATCCCATACACGATTTGGAGGTTGTGAATCACCGTGAACACTTAAGTAAAACCTCAGAACGCGATGTAGACAATCTAAGGCCATGAAGCGATGGTTCTTATCCTGCAGCAGAAATCCAAGGCAAATCATTTCAGAGAATCTTCAATCAAATGTACTAAAGACAAATTATCAACACCCAAACAATTCAAAATGCTAAAGTTTCGAAAGAAAGGGGGATAACATGTATAATTTCATTTCTCAAAAATTTACGGAAACGAAAAATATAGCTTACTCTAAGATGCTTGTATAATTGTTCCATGTGAGGGCCAAAATTAGAGAGGAAAAAATTAGGATCACCAAGACATAACAGAAGAGTCACCAAAGGGTAACCAACCTGGCATGCAAAGAATTGTTTACACGAGTCAGAATATGCAAAATAAGTATATAATATGCAGTGTTGATTCCCACATACAGAAAGAAGTGTGTTGAATCCCAAACATCATCAAGGACAATGCTAACAAAGCCTGATAAGTGAAGATAGAAATCATTTGTTCATTTCAAATTTATTAATACAATATTTTTCGTTCACAAGTCTCTATAATCAAGGGGTTATAATGGCTAATTACAGAATGATTAGTTTAGCATATGTACATTATAGTTAAGGTAATGAGCAAAAGCTTTAGGAATCATCAGAATCATTTCAACTGAAAAGATGTGACATTCTTTGAGAGCAAAAGAGAACTTTATTAAGAGACAAACTACAGGAGCAAAATAAAGGACAAGAAGTCCTCAATGGCCATATGCAAGCAAGAACTGCATCAAATATTACTCGGTCGTTATCGTGCATAAAACTAGAACTTAATACAAATACATTTGATTTGTCATTATCAAATATATGTTGGAATTACTTAATATAACCAGATAAAGTATAAGAGTAATTGATCATTTTAAACTAATTACAACATGATAATGCGGAAACCAAAACTTAGCACAAGAATTCTTATGAAATATTTAAGTAGCGAGATTAAGAGACAGTTTGATTAGAGGCTTGACCAACAAAATAAGAGAATAAATTTCAATTTTTATTTCCTTTCAGTAGTCAAACATACATAATATGTAGCTTATTTTAAACAATAAGAATAAAAATTTTGATCTGGAGAAATGGTAATACGTATGGAGGAAGAGTTCTTTGTGAAGAAAACTTCGTTTCCAATTCAACTTGATTAAAGGTTTGCTTACGCCTGCACTCATCCAGGATGTATCATGGAAGAACCAGAGCATTTATTTATCTTAAATCAACCACAATACAGCAGGAACTAAATAAGATTTACCATCAGGACTCAGGATGTTCTAAATCCTGAATACGATTGATAGTGGCACATAATTTTATCAGGAAACACGGAAGTATATAACAGCATCCTCCCAAGAAAATAACTTTGATCGAGACAGTGAGCTTTTTTAGACTACACAATAGAAAGCTACATCGGAAAGCAATGGATGGAACTTTTCTGAGAAAAAATGATGCCAGAAAACATTTGTTCTACCAGAACAAGGTACAGTTATTTCTAAAGGAAGCAAGCAATGGAGGATTGTACATCACTTTTAGAGACTGCATCTTGAACTCGAAATTATTATTTCCCATCATTTTTTGCAGGTTTGGAGTACAGTAAATTAGATGAAGTTGTAGATCCTAAAATATGTGGAGAGATCCTGCTGTTCCCAGCTAGTAAGGTGAACATTACCTAAATTTCAGAAAAAATAAAATAGAAAAGGCGAAGAAAAAGAATTTGTTTTCCCTGTATCCCTTTACCCTTATACTTACAGCTATATGTTTACTTTGTTTATCCATCCAGTGCATGAGCTGCCCCCTTATTCGTGCAACGGCTTCATACCAAAAGGTGAGTGCAGGTTCAACGCCTGTAGGAGGCCACTGACCTTTTCCACCATCAGCAAGTGGAGCTAGAATGTTTGAAAGCATATTGCATAGAGCATGATGAAGTTCACTTTTCCGTTTATGAGGAGCGCGATTTAGAGGGTTGGCTTTAGCAACAAAGGAAGCTGATGCATTCAGACCGCCCTCTGTTTTGACCTGATAATCAACTTATTATTATATAAATGCTTCCACATAAAATTAGCGAGATAATTTAATCACACATACCCCAAGCTTAAGGTAGCGCAGCCCATTGATAATACTAAGTGTTTCACTTCGAGCAACGTTGGTGTCAATTCGACGAGTGTTGAGTTCCATGAAGAAGCGCTCAGTCACAGAACTAAATCTTTTGAGTTGAAAGGAATCATACACAAAAATTAGTGAGACTAGTGCATACCTTAACAAAAAGACTATTAAAAATAACATTCTTAATTGTCAACACTAGATGGCAAGTGGCAGATGTACGTAAGAAGCCAATAAAGAACTGATGATATATGTGGATATAAATTTAAACGAAGTATGCGTTGGCATTAGTTAACTCTAAATTCTCATAATTTGACAAGCATAACAGTATATCTCATAGTATGTGGTGCCAATTTTATCATCACAAACAGAAGCCAAGAAAAGAAGAGAATAAAGGTGGGCAAACCAATCAACAATTATTCTCATTTCTTGTCTGGTAATCCTGATCTCATGAGCTTCAGAAAGCACATTTCCATGTTAATCAAAAGTTTACAGAATGATTGGTTCAGAGTGGAAAGAAAACAAAAGGAGGAAAAAATAAGTGGAGTGGGAAAATTATATTCATGGCTCTTGCTCTAAATAGAAAGCAAGAGAAGATAAATATGGAAGAGAGAGAAATTTACGCTCTGAACTGTTTTTCATTCTCATTTTTACTTCCCTGTTAAACAAGAGGAGATAAAATAATATAACTTCCTCTTTTGTCTTCTTTGGTCCCCACCCTAAAATGCCTTAGAAAGATATTATGTACCAATTTTAAGAACAAGAGAATTGAGGTACAGAAGTTACCATAGAATAAAGAAAAAATCAGAAAATGGAAATGAAGGATTTATCAGACATCTGAGTGTAAGTTGTGTAAGCAGTTGTTTTCCCCTAGATTCATTGCTTATTGCACCCTTAAGATATCCATCATCAGTTACAGTATGTAGATCTCAAAGCAGTTACAAAAAACAAAAAATGATTGGTGGATTTGATAGAATCCAAAGATTGTTGACATATTTCAGAAGTGACTTGTTCATGCATCAACGAAAAAGTTAGAACAAGCGGATTACATATCACCCAGCTATGAAATGTTATATTTGAATATTCGGCAGGGCAGTGAACGATTATCTGTTTACCTGATCCGAGACAAGGCACCAAGGAGTTGTGCAACTAGGTCCAGAAGAAGGCCCCTCAAATCTACCAATGAAGGATAATCAACTTGGCTAACAACCCTGCAATTGGTAAAAAATGAGTTTGTACGACAGTTACAGAGGACGCTTTGCAATGCAATCGTGCTTTAAACTACAATGTATCGATTCAAATTGAAAGTGTGCATTTCTTTCTACATCATAATTTAACCCCATTCTATATAAAAAGTAAATGCATGACACACAAGTCTTACTCATTGAACTCGTCTCTGTATCAGAAATAGAGCTAAAATTGAAAAACACGGAACAATAAGACAGGATAACATTTGGGTCTTCTTCTCTGCAGTAACTTTATGGACAATGCTCAAGACAGTTAAATAACTGAGGATTCTTTTTGGGCTGGAGTCTGTGCAGAAGATATAGAGTTCCTGGATGGCATATGCCATTTAATATGTAGGTAATAATTTGGTCTTTTGTAGAGATTACATGGTATAGAAACATCGTCAATGAAATTCCATTACTTACATCAGGAAAATAAACACCAACTTGTTCCAGTTTGATCCGTTGGGATGTCAAGCATCCTCATGAAATATAGATAATAATTCTTCTTCACTGCACCAATTCCAACTAATATGCACGATCATATTAACCGTGGTATAATACTTTTACTTTCTAAAGTAATTACATGAACTTTAAAAAATAAAAGACTATTTGATGCAGTTTGTAATATTTGTACTCATAACATGACAAATTGGCAATATAAAGATGTTTAGGGCCAAAAGAACAGGAAATATGAATCCACGCCACAATTAACACACATGCTTGCACCTTAGTCAGAATCGAGACAGGAGCTAAAAGATGGCTAACCAGTATTGCAACAATTTCTAAATTTAGCTTAATCATTTTACCTGTCTGCATTAATAAGCCAGTCGAAGACAAAATTTTCAAGCCCAATCCAAAGTTTCTCTGCCATCAAAGATTAAATATGAGGAAATGATGAGGTGTTAGGTGAAGGACAAGAAAATAAAACTAAAAGAAAAAAAGAGGTAGTCAAATGGAGGTTAGGAGTTTAGAGCATGAACAGACCTGTAAGTCCTTCTTGCGGGCAACACTCCACAAAGCGAATACAAGCTGAGCAAAAGATACACTCAACTGCAAGCTGGAACAAATAAAATCACCATTAAACACATGTACAGTAAACCATGTTTCAGGTTTGAAATGTCTCTTCTGCGAGGTACTACCTATTTTTGTGTAGCAGACCTAGCATTTCCATTTGTCTTGTGAGTCAACAAGACAAATTAGAACATAAGAAGCCATAAACAATTTGTTACATTGAACCAAAAACAAAGTATAAATGGATTTTTAGGATCATTGGATTTACTAATTACACTCGGCTTTCAGCATTTAGTCTGTGAAATATCTTTTTCTTCCACTAATTTTAGTCACTTAGGTTAAATTTGATTGTGTTTTCTTTACTCAACCCAAGAGAGAGGATTTCATATGGTCTCTTTTTTTACATCTTCCTTTTATAAAGAGATCATTATGTTCTGGTGCAATGAGGCAATGAAATTTCCACCAACTAAAGTTGCAATTTTATATGAAACTGTGTAATTAATTCATATTGGGAGAGTCAAACCTTTCTCTGGAATGTTGATGCATCGTTTGCACCTTTTGGTGATTCACTGCATAGCATGCAGACATATAATTTAAATGAGAGATCATAATTTAGCTTCAAAAGAGAAGCAGAAATTGAGGTTTAAAAATAAATAAACACTCACTAAAGAAATCGTTTCTTCTAGCTACATTGAGCCAATCATACTAAATAAGCATTAAAAATACAGTAACAGAAAGCATCACTTTGACAATGCTCAATGCAGGGATGTTAATACTTTAGCCTACATTTGGCTCGTGTTTATAAACTATTTATACACACTCGAGCTGCTTTTTATCCACACATTTTGAGGACGCATAAATACTACACTTATCCACTATTTATTTCTATATATTTATAATCTAAATAGTTTATAAACACTTCCCAAACATGCTCTTAGTGTTAATACTTTAGCCTACGTTTGACTCATGTTTATAAACTATTTATACACACTCGAGCTACTTTTTATCCACACATTTTGAGAGATGCACAAGTACTACACTTATCCACCATTTATATCTATCTATTTATAATCTAAATCGTTTATAAACACTTCTCAAACATGCTCTTAGTGTTTTCTACCACCAGGGCAATGTGCTTACTGCTTACTGTGAGACTCACGACATAACCAGGACCCATTTTGGAATTGAATTACAGAGAATGATATATTATCATCTGAAAAAATGAAATACGACTACATTAAAAAGGTCAAACCATCAATGTATTCAGAATTTACTGTTTTCACTATTTGAGAATTACAAGAGGCCGTAATGACAAGAAATTCCATGAGCATGAATAGTGGGACCTGAGATACGAAACTAGAAAAAAATCATGGCCGGAAAAAATCCATCAATCAGGCCAGCCACAGCTTGAGCCCAGACAAACAGCAAAATAAATTGCAGGATGGTCTGACTGTAGCACACATCAATTAGACTTCTAAACCACTGGTTTCTTTTTAAGGAAGTACAACAAGAAATAAATCAGCAGATATCACAAAATAAAGTAGTACTTATATGCATCACTCCAGATGTGCAATATATATGATGTCATTACAGGCTACCTAGAGTTAATTTTTTTGTGGTTTGTGAAAATACCTTTCTCTCCACCGTAATAGAGCTTCCAATAAAGGTACGGGCGTATGCCGTGCCACCATAGCTAAAGAGTCTAACACCTGCTCGTACGCCGGATCTGATGGTCGAAGGTATTGCCCATCCTGCATTTAGGGTGCAAAGGAATAATAAAATCCAACTGATCCCATCATATAATGACATGCAAAGAATTCTCATTGCATATGATGATACGCTAGGCAATTGATAAATACTAGTATGACGTGTTAAAAGCTCCAACCATCAAAATTTCTTTAAAAAGTTAAATATACTCCGTTATCTGACAATTTTCTCCCTTTGACTGCCGATGATCTTCCACATATTTTTTTTCTCACTCAGGATCTATCATTCATATCTTTCCCTTTTGACCTTGCTTTGTATGGACTGTAAGGAAAGAAAGTACGCCAACGGCAAGTAGCAATTTATTGTGTATAACTAATTATGAATTTTGAATGGTCGATCACCTGATAATATATTGTACTGGCACTCTCCAATTTCAAATACCTGGAGTGCCTTGCCCAAATTCAAGATAAGGAAGAGGACAAAATGCATTCCAACCCATCGTGATTACATAAAACTACAATCTAATCCTCATTATCTGCACTCCAACGAGCTCTGCATATCTTATTGATCAAACCCCAAAAAAAAATTAAAAACCATTCAGAATCTTACTTGTGCTTGAGCTGTTTCAATTCGACGCCTGGCAAGTGGAAGGAAACGCTGCAACAGCGCATCGACAATAAGCTTAGCCGCGCTCCCAGCCTTCATTTCTCCTGAAGTTGAATTAAAAACCCAATTCCGACTCTAATTTTCAAAATTGTCTGAACCCCATCTTGTTTTCGCCTTGGGAATCCGAGGCGCGATCCCAATTTAATAGAACTGTGTAATATCAATAAAAACCATAAAATTAAAATAACTCGTAAAAGCAAGGGCACGAAGCGCCTCGAGGTTCAGTTGGATCCCATTGAGTCAGCGAGTGTATTACACACGAATACGTGGTAATTAAATTATTGCTAATGAACCTTGTGAAGCTGATCGAATGCTTTATTCTTCATTTACAGTCTGTTTCTCCTGTTTGGGAATTGAAGAAGCGGGTAAAACCAGCGGGTGTAAACTGGGTCGGATATAGGTCGGCGTTCAAGCTTTAAACTGGTTTGAGCTGTAAACGGATCTTTTCTAATTTTTTCAAACTTGCTTTTCCTTTTTGTGTTGTTGTAATTTATTTAGGTAGTTTGAATAAAGCTCGTATTCGATAGATTTTAATAGCGGTTAAAATCAATAATTAATTTTTCATATATTTCATGAAATTTATTATTTTTCAATAATATTTTTTATCGTCTTTTATCTAAATTTACTAAAAATTTGATTTTAATTTCCGTCGGGACAAAGTAATAAGCTTGAAATTTAACCACTCTTTGAGTCCTAATTTTTGGGAGAGGTGAGTTTTGTAATAATAAGCCCCTGTTTGAAACTCATTTTGGGAGAAATAAAAATTTTGGAATAGTGATTGATGTGAGAATGTGTGGTGGGAATGTGATGAAAAGTTTTTGATTTGTGTGTAATATTATTTTATTTGGAGAATGTATATTTGAAATGAAGAATGAGAATAAGAAAGAGAAATTAATGGGTGTCAAATAGGGGCTAAGTTTTTGGAAATGTATGGTTTGGAATAAATTTTATAAGGATTAATCTATATGTACCAAAACTTCTACATAATCTTTTACCTAAGGACCAAGTGGCGAACCCTATTAGAAGGGTGCCGGTGGGCCAGGCGCTCCCTCCAATAGGGGGCCGCCACTTGGTCCTTAGGTAAAAAATTATGTAAAAGTTTTGGTTGCTCTAGCATGGTCCATTTTATAATAGTGATTTTTTGAAAATGTGTAGTTAAAAATTATGAAGAAATTGTAAATTTATGTGTAAAGTTATTTTATTGAAAAAATATGTGATTGAAAATGAGTTTTGAAAAATGGTTCAAATAGGTGCTTAAACAGTTAAACTCACACCCATTTATCTTAAAATATATTTTTCACTCTCTTCTTTTTAATCACATATTCTTTAATAAAATAATATTACATGTAAATCTAAAAAAAATTCTTATTTTTTAGTTTCACATTTTTCATCAATCTATTATTCTAAAATGAATTTTTATTGTAAAAATGGGAAACAAATAGGCTCTTCAATGACGACTAGTTAACTACCGTGTGCATACAATAGATATGTTTTAGGTTGCAACACTCGCAGCATGTTACAAAATTATAATCAAATCCTCAATTCATCCAAACTATCTATAAGACCTTATCAACTGATAGTGAAAAACCAAAATTGGGATAGTTAAAGTATTCTTCATCATGGTTAGTAGTTCCAACTCTATATTAATGTCATGATAAATACAGTCACTCGGTAAAAATTTAAAGAGCTCGTATTCCAGATATTAGCACCACAGTGGCTAATTTGTATTACACAATAAAAAAGAGCCCTCCACTACTTGACATTTTGAAGGTACTCGTTTACTTCTTGATTGAGACAACATGAAAAATTTGTGATCGCGGATAGACCTCAGTTCTCAAATAGCTGCCACCCCTATAATTATCAACTTTTTACACATTGGTTAGTGCTTCAATTTTATCAAACGATTTCGGTCATTTTTATCCAATTCTCAATATTGATCCTGCAACTTTCAAAAGCATCCAAACGGTCCATGAACCTCCATAATCATCCAAACTGGACTTTCTCAATTTCTGAAAAGTGTACAATTCAGTCTACTAACTTACTATAAGTAGAATTTTACTTTCGAAATTTGTCATTTTCCTTCAAGTACTCTCTTGATACTTCTCGTCAGTCCTATGCAATTCTGAGTTTCCGATTGCCTTGAACCAACTCAATTAAGCTTATAATTTTCATTTTTTTAATTTTTTTTGCTTCAAATACATCCAAGTGGGTTTAAAATGATAACATTTAGAGATAACCGCAATTGCAGTCTCAAATATTTCATTTTTTTTTTTACAAATTTTACTCAAACATTTTCATTTATGTCATCCACATTTCAAACTTTTTACTTTGTTGTAGGTGTGAACGAGGTTCGGTTTGGACGGTTGTGCCATATTAACAACTCAAATCATTTCGATCGATTTAAAATTTTTTCAAACCAGACCAAGTTAGACCATAATTTGCGATTTGGTTCAATTTTAATCGACTGTTTACCTATCGACATCATAGTAATATATTTAAAACAAATTAACGTGTAAGTTTAAATGAGAACTAATAATATTAAATGTTAACTTACATTCATTTTTCTCACGAAACCCGTGAATAATTATTTTTAATGTTGGTTGTTAAAAGATGTTCATAGAACAAATATACATTTCTTCATTTTTATTTACCTTTTCTTATTTGCCTTTCATATTATCACATAGCAGTTGGTAAAAATAGAGTC
Organism: Fraxinus excelsior; assembly: GCA_019097785.1. NCBI lineage: Eukaryota > Viridiplantae > Streptophyta > Magnoliopsida > Lamiales > Oleaceae > Fraxinus > Fraxinus excelsior. The sequence goes on along the minus strand of CM032623.1, from coordinate 2,695,827 downwards.
ACATTTTGTTGTAATAGTTTGGTTAAAACTTCTTTTTATCCTACTAGTGAGATGAAAAATAGAACACGATATGTTTAGATGTACAAAGAATGATTGAGTTCATGTTTATTGAGAGTTGACAAATTTCATTCTCTAACTACTTTGAAAAAGTAGAATGTAGTAGTACTAGTTAGGGAACTTCAACAGTTTTCACACAATCAATACGCTTTGTCTTTCGTTCTTTCTAAATCACAAACAAGTCCATTAATCATCCAGGCAAACAATCAGTTATTTTTTTTATCCAAACCACAACTCACAAGTGTATAACAAGTTCAAAAACAACAAATAAAAGAAAGAAAAATGAAAAAAAAATGGTTTGAATGGAAATCTAAGACTTATCGAGAGAGAAGAGAGAAAGAGGCGATGCAGGTAGAAATAGCAGACTAACAGACAAAAAACGACTAACGACTTGTGATTGAGAATCGCATTTCTTTTATCAGTTCGGTAAGTGTCAAATGTTTGAGAATGAGAGTTTATGTTAGGGCTTTTGAAACCGTAGGCATGATTTATTGTCGTAGTTTTATTGAATTATGATTTGGATTTTCAAAAAAATAAGTTTTCTTTTTTTTGTGGGTTTTTTTGCGATTTGCGATTTTGTGGGTTTTTTTTATTTTTTATTTTTTGCAGCCCTACTTTGTTGCCGTAGAAGAATAGATAGATGAATTCTATCAATTTGATCGTTAGTTGATCAAAAAAATTAATTTTGATCTAATATAAAAATGATAAAATGGTAACCTTACAATTTGAACATAAATTAATTTTAAAAAATAAATCCCTCCTCTTAAAAGAGGGAATCTCACGTTTACTGTTCACTCAGGACGTATTTTCGTCTTCTCATTCTATCCCTCTTCCATATTGATTGAAACCGGTTTCGTCCTTTGTATTTACTGCAAAAAAAAAAAAAAAAAAAAAAACTGTCGCCTGCGAGAAAAAAAATATCATAGCAGCTGGACAAATTACAATTAGTCAAAAATGTAGACGGTAGACATATTTTTCTTCTTATTTGCATTAAAGGCGGTATTGAAAGGCGGTGGCTGGAGAAGTATATATATAGGAAGAAAAATTTATTCCATTCCATCATCGTCTTCACTGGTCTTGCAGCATACAAACCTGAGGTTTTCCTACCTTTATTGCTTTTCACTATAAGTAGTTATGTAAAAGTTATGTTTCGGTCTATTAATTTTGCATGTTTAGAAATTATGCTTAGAAAAATTTGCATGTTTACCATCCATTTTAATGCCTGTTATTTAGTGTTAGTTTTTTTTTTTTTTTTTTTTTGTCTATTGAAACCAGAAAATTAGCACACATATAGAGAAAAATGCATTGCTTCCATTATAGTAAACATTAAATTTCTACTAATTAAATTATAACAATTAATAATACTTACATAAAATTATACCTGGATTTATGTAGATAAAAAAATCGTTGTAACATAAGAACAAAAGAAAAGTTGACTAGGAAAAACAATAACAAAAAATAAAAATGACATAGTTTTTTTTTTTTTTTATATCAAATGTCATTGAAAATATTAATTAAGCACATATACCCGTGCCTTTTTTATTTTTATTTTTTTTTACCAACAATTCAACTTATTTACATTTATATTTTAGAAAAATTTACATGTTTACCATCCATTTTAATGTCTGTTATTCAGTGTTAGTTTTTTTGTCTATAGAAACCAGAAAATTAACACGCAGACATAGAAAAATGCATTGCTTCCATTATAGTAAACATTAAATTTCTACTAATTAAATTATAACAATTAATAACACTTACATAAAATTAAACCGGATTTATGTAGATAAAAAAATCGTTTTAACATAAGAACAAAAGAAAAGTTGACTAGGAAGACAATAAAAAAAATAATAACAAAAAAAAATTTTACATAGTTTATATATATATATATATCAAATGTCATTGAAAATATTAATTAAACACATATACCCGTGCCTTTTTTTTTTATTTTTTTTGCCAACAATTCAACTTATTTACATTTTACACAAATTATAAATACAATTTCATTTATTAATATTTTAACTCAAAATAATTAGAAAATATTTGATGTCATACATACATAAAAATAAAAATTCCCCCTAGATGGGCGCAACTCGTCCATTCGATTAAAAAATATGTAAATTACTTCATATACTTCGATTTTTAATTTTTATTATGATTACGATTTTCTTTGCTTGTTATATTTTTAGTTATTCCTAATTCTGTCTATATTAAATTTGTTTTCAATTTTTTTTTCAGTTGCAAGATATCATTCTCAAAGTAGAAATATCATAATTTTTAACATCAATTGAACTGTGCTATCTTCAGGTACAATATTTTTTTATTCTTTTATAGATTTTGTAACGTTCAATTTGCAGTTAACCTTTGTACTTTTTTCTATAAAATTTTTATTATAGTATTTACCATTTAACTATTATTAACAAATTGTGGACTCTAATTTGTATTTATTGTTCTCTTCTATACAGTATCCAATTATTTTTTCTGGTGGTTATAGTTGACTACAGTAGTGCACTCTATTTTAGGTAAGTTTCTCTAACTGAACTATTTAGATTTTTGTTCATAATATTATATGTTTATGTAGTATTGTGATTATTTATTTATAGTAACTTATAAATTTGTAATAAATTGCTGGTTCTCAAGTTTTCTTTGTGTATACTATTTTTTCTCTTTTTAAAATATATTTTCAGTCATTGTTCACAAATTTTAATATTTTAAATTTTAGTTTTACCCTATGTATGTATATTTTAACATATGTAAGATTATTTCTTTGTAGAGTTATGGTTCAAGTTCAATTATTCTACAAAAATTGTTAGTTTGTAAATGACATTTTTGTACCATCTGGTGATAGAGAAGTCGATTCAACTATTCTGCAATCTTATTTTATTTCAAAATATAAATATATTAATAACATTCTTTAATTCTTTTAGTTCATGTTGGTTACCTTGAACTCCAACTATTTGATATGGATACTTAGAGTGGTTTTGAAACAATGTCTCATCGCCAACAAGAAAATCAAAGGAATAGGTATCGACGAAAACGACTTCGAAGTGGTTGAAATGATCGTCATAGGAGAATAGGTAATCCTCTATCATCTAGACATAATAATTCGAACGATGTACAAATGCAACATTCTATAATGCATCATGATTTTGAGGCTTTTACTTCAAACCAAGATACACCTCATATTTCTAATTTTACATTACCAAATGGTTTTAATGTATTGAACATACCAACGACTGCATACGTATTACCGACATGCAATAGTTGTAAATATTGTGATGCAAGAAAAATTTATAGAGAAAGTAAAGATTTTTGTTGTTCTGATGAGAAAGTACATATCTCTATGCCTGATTCACCAACTGAATTGTACAACTTGTTTACTTCTAAAGAATCTAAATATATGGTATTTAAAAAAATTACACGAGGATATAATAAACACTCTGCTTTCACTTCATTTGGTGTCAAATATGACGAAGAGCTCTTTAAAACATATCGAGGTATTTACACATTTAGAGTTCAAAGACAAATATATCATTATGTAAACGAACGTATCCCACAGAACAATAAGTCTTCTTATATGCATTTATATTTTTACGATACAGATAATGAGATTCAAAATCGTATGAAAATTTCAAAGAACTTTGATGAATGTACTTTAACTATTCTAATTGAAATCCTAAAGGTAAATCCATATTGTATATTTTTCCGATCTTTAAATAATATGACTAACTTACGAGATCATCGAATACATATAAGATGCGATCCAGGACTTGATCAAAGAGTATTTAATACTCCTACCTCATCTGAAGTAGCTGTTATATGGGTCGAAAACGATGAAAATACTAATATTCGCTTTCGTGACATTACTATATACGGTCATTCCGGTGATTCACATAAAGTTCATTATTACTACGGTTGCTATGATCCTTTGCAATATCCTCTACTTTTTCCATACGGAGAATCCGGATGGCATAAAAACATTGAGATGTGCAGAAGGACTGAACATTTCTCTGAATTTGTTCAATTTCCTAACACAGTTACCTCTGCAGCTGAATTTATTGAAAAAGAAAATCAAGGTTTGCAAATATATGTTATTGTACATTCACCTAAGTTTTGCACCGTCAATGTTCTAATCAAGTGATGACTTCTTTTCTGCAGTGCTCAATGGAATAAAGAAACGATCATAGGTTTCTTGTCGAGAATATTATTCATATAAATTGCAAATCAGGTCTTTCGATAAGTCTATTTTACTTCACAGTGGTAGATTGTTCCAGCAATATATTGTAGATATGTATGTGAAGATCGAAACTGCACGATTAGACTATTTTCGTAACAACCAAAGTCAAATTCGAGCTGAACTTTATCAAGGTATTGTAGATAACGTTCAAAATTGAGAGACAAGAGTGTACAAAATTGGAAGAAAAATTATTTTACCTCAATCTTTTACATGTGGGCTTAGAGATATGTTAAGGAGATATATGGATGCAATGGCTATTGTACAGCGTTATGGAAAATCAGACATATTCTTGACTATAACATGCAATCCAAATTGGCCAAAGATTAAGCAAGAACTAAAACACAATGATGAAATTCAAAATCGACCTGATCTAATTGTGCGTATATTTAGAGCAAAACTAGAAGAGTTGAAAAATGATTTATATAAAAAAAATATCCTATGCCCAGTTGTTACGCATATATATGTTATTGAATTTCAAAAAAGTGGATTTCCTCATGCACATCTATTGTTAATTTTCAAATACGGCCACAAAATTTGTTCTGCTCTAGATGTTGATAAGATAGTTTGCTGTGAAATTTCTAATGAAAACGAATATCCTTATCTTCATTCTGTTATTGTTAAACACAATATGTATGGCTCTTGTGGACATCTTAATCCAAAAAATGTATGTATGGAAGGAAACAATAATTGTAAAAATAAATATTCTAGAGATTATTGTAATACTACTATATTTCGGTGATAACTCATATCATTTGTATAAACGTCGTGATAATGGTACTTCTATTAAAGTTAGATGTCAAATGTTAGACAATCGATGGGTTGTACCGTATAATCCTTATTTGAGCGCAAATTTTGACATCTACATTAATGTTGAAGTATGTTCTTCTATTAAAACTGTAAAGTATTTGTACAAATACATGTATAAAGGACATGATCGTATTCATTTTTCACTTTCTACAAATGAAACAAGAAAAGAAATCGACAAAATCTCAGCTTAGCAATCTGCTAGATAGATATCTCCACCTGAAGCTATGTAGAGGATTTTCTCGTTTAATTTGGCGAAAATTTATCCAACTGTTTATTCTTTACAATTTCATATCGAAAATCATAAACAAGTAAGATATGATAACGAAAATGATTTGTCTACTATTATTGACAATGAAAATACGAAAAGAATAATGTTGACATAGTTTTTTGAGGTAAATAAAGTAAATGAATTGGTGCGTACATTGTTGTATCAAAATTTTCCAACCCATTTTGTTTGGAACTCAACTAAGAAGATTTTAATTCCCGAAGAAAACACATTGTTATAGGATGAATTATCGCAACAAATCCATCTGAAGGAGAACGATATTTCCTACGCGCTCTTCTCAATTATATTCGAGATCCAACATCATTTCATGACTTACGAACTTTGAATGGAGTAGCTATTAATACATATCGAGAAGGAGCATTTTTACACAGTTTGTTAAGCGGATCATTGTGAAGAATGTCTGTCTGAAGCTATTATTTATAAAATGCTTACTTCTTTAAGACATCTTTTTACTACACTTCTTACGCTTTGCAATCCCGATCATCCAAAATTACTATGAGATAAATTTAAAATTTATATGATTGATGATTATGTATATGAAAATATACCTTCAAGGGATGCTGAACTACGAGTTTTAGAAGACAACAATTCTATTTTAGAATTACCGGGTAAAAGTATAAATGACTATGAAATAGTATCATTCGGTGTAAATATAGGTAAAAATGAATGGTTGAGAAGAATGGTTGTAGATGAGACAACAAATTTGAATATAGAAGGAGGCTATGCCTATACATCAAGCTTAAATAATAAGCAACAATTTGCATATGATACAATTATGGAAAAAGTAAATTTCAAATCAAGTGGGATCTATTTCATCGATGGTCCAAGAGGAACGGACAAAACTTTTTTATATAAAACTCTACTAACAGGTATAAGGTCTCAAAATCTAATTGCTTTAACTACAACATCTTCTGGAGTATCTGCATCTTTTTTATCTGGAGGTCGAACAACTCATTCAAGATTTAAAATTCATCTGGAAACAATTGGTGAAGTTATCTGTTCTGTTAGTAAACAATCGGCTCTAGAGACTTTGTTAAAAATGTCTACATTAATACTTTGGGATGAAGCACCTACGGTGAATCGTTGTGTCGTTGAAGCCGTTGATAAAATGCTCAGAGATATTACTGATTATAATTTGCCTTTCGATGGAAAACTGGTCATTCTGAGAGGAGATTTCAGACAAGTTTTACCAGTGATACTAAGAGGAAAAAAAAAAGACATAATGAAAGCTAGCTTAGTATTCTCTTACTCATGGCCTTCGTATTCACATCTATCGTTGGTTGAGAACATGCGAGCAAAATTGAATCCCACATTTTCTAATTATTTGCTTAGAGTTGGAAATGGAACAGAGGAAGAACACAATTGTAACTGCATTCAGCTTTCGAGCAATATAATTGTACCATTTGAGGATGAAATTACATCTCTGAAAATTTTGATAAATCATGTTTTTCCAAATATAGAAGCATATGTTGATAATTTACATACAATGAAAAATCGAGTAATTCTTACGTCTAGAAATGAATGTGTTGATCATATTAACAGAATTTTACTTGATCAGATTCTTGGTAGAATTTTCACATATTATAGTTTTGATGAAGCAATTGACAAATTAGAACAGAGCCTACAAGAAGATTTCTTGAACACTTTGACTCCAAATGGTATTCCGCCTCATGAATTGAAGCTTAAGATGAGCTGTCATGTGATGTTATTGCGGAACATTAATCCTTCTGAAGGTTTATGCAATGGAACACGTCTTACTTGTAGAAAATTTGATAAGAATGTAATTCTTGCTGAAATTACAACTGGTGAATATTGTGGAAAACATGTTTTCTTACTAAGAATTCCTTTTGTACCTCTGAAAAATGATCAAACTTCAATTCATTTTAAAAGAACTCAATTCTCGATTAGACCATGTTTGCAATGACGATAAATAAAGCACAAGGTCAAACACTTGATTACGTTGGTTTGTATCTTCCTGAACCAATTTTCTGTCATAGTCAACTTTATGTAGCATTATCAAGAGCTAAAACAATCAAATCTTTAAAGGTTTTACTAAAACCATCAAGCGCTGACAATTTACACATTACATGTACGAAGAATGTTGTCTACAGAGAAATTCTCTCATTCATTTATTTGTAGAAATATAACTTCTTCGTAAGTATTTGCCATATATCTTAGTCGCTCATTGTTATAATTATATTACTGATTTCTGTTATATCTTATTTCTATAACTAATTTAGATTTGGAATATTTCAGGCTTTATGATATTCATGTATATTTTTCACACTTACTTGTATTTACGGCAACATGGTACTCTAAAGTTACAACCACGATGGAAGTAACTATAGCTAAGAAAACTTCAAAAACTCTTATGCATATACTCTTGATAACATGTTATTTTATTATTACTTTTTTGTCTAATTGTTATTAATGCATGATATAAATTTTTCCATTAACCATAACTCGTTTTAATTTCAGCTATTTTCATTTTGTCTATGAGCTTCTAATTATACTTATGGACTCTACATTTATTTACTTCAAGATATTACCTGGTTTTCCTGGTAAGCTCTCTGAAAATTCAGGATCAATTTATGATGATATCTGAGCAAATTTAGTTATAGTCCATGTGCATTTTGTTAAAATTAATGGTGTTACCATCATTTTGCTGAGTTTGTTAAAATGAATATATTCCTCACCTTCTATATTTTTGTTGCCACTCTATTAGATACCATATTTATGTGTGTCTATGAATTTAGAATGAATTTTTTTAGGGCTATAATAGTAAGAGTAGAATAAACTCCGTACCATGATGGTCTCTTTTTCTTAGACATCTTCTGTCCTGAAAACTATCCCAATATTCTACTTGTATGTTTTAGATATTTTTGTGCTCAACCCCTTGTACACTTTCGAATATGTCAATACATTGTCTTCCATTAATGCTAACTCACTTTTTATTGTAGTAAGTCGATTACCACTCTGATGGACTTCGCATCAATCAAAACTTGTACAATTGTGGCAAAGTATGCCTAAGCCTTCTCAACACTTGGAGTAGTAGTCAAAAGTAGAAGTTGATCCATGATATATCAACCGTGCTACATGTTTTGGTCTTTATACAAGGCATACTTTTGAATGCTAAGTCCTATTTTAATTAGTCTAGACATGCAAATATGAGTGGTTCAGTGAATGGAGAAAAGTGTTCCATGACATACAATGAGAATACTTTTATCCATTCTCTCCAAACGATAGTGTACAGTATGAGGCGGCCACCGAAGGTAAGATGAAATTGAGATCCTTCTATGTACTATTGTTATTATTAGACATTTCAATCATTGCATATTTTGGTGATTAATTTCAATTTATTATTTCCTTTTGGGTCACGATTTCATTATATACTGATTTAAGTTTTGTGTTATGTTGCTCGTAGCATTTCGAGAATTTTGTGATAGGACATTTCTGCAAGCATTCTCGTGATATTCTGATAGCATGTAAAGACTATGTAGAAAGCATTCAACTGGGTTGTCTTGTTAAAGGGATTGTTGAAGATGTTCACGAAAGTGATAAGAGCTGCTCACAGGATTTTAAGGCCAATTTAGCATAGTTCACCACTACGTTAGTAAATACATTTTCTCAAATTAGCACGAAAAACTGTCAAGAGTTTTTTTATTTAGCTCACATTCATACCTGCCGGTAGGATATAAAATAAATTTTACCTCATGTCCCATGCGTAGAGAGAAGGTGAGGAGGAATGTGCTTTTATTACCTTCATGATTTTTGTCATATAAGATTACAACTTTTTTTGCAATTCTTCAACGTTATTGGGTTTCATTTGTCATTCAATTAATATTATGTTATTTCGTTATTAATTCCTACTTTCATAACGTTTGATAATAAAGTTCAGTATCTATAATTCTTAACTCTGGAAAAGCAAGTACATGAAAAAATGCTACATTATGCATTAAATGCTTAAGAAGAATCTACCAAAAAATGAGAAATATTTTTTTAGAAACGCTAATATTATTTTCGAAATAACATTGCCCGTGCAATGCACGGGCAATAGACTAGTAATAGAGGTGTCAATCCGAGTAGTCCGGGTCGGGTTTGCCCGCCAACATGTGAGCACGGTAACGATCCGCGTGAAAAAAAAAGCCCGCCCGCTGCGGGTTACAAGCCGGTTACGGGTCGGTCAACAATTTTGGACTATAACTCAGGCCCGCCCGCTGACCCATGCGAGTCACGGGTCACGATTCGTTCCGGTTTAGCCCGTATGATTGTATAAATAAAATTATAAAAATATAGAATTTTTTGTATTTATAGAAAAAAAATATTTTTTTGTTAAATGTAAACTAATAATTGAACAAAATAATAAATTCATAATTATATCAAGAAATTTTTACATAAAATTCAAATTTAATGTTACATGAATTATTTATAACTTTGCAAAGTTAAATTTAACTTAAACAAATAACAACTAAATGTATGTCTAATTACTATTATAAATATTTATAATATAAGTACGTCCCAATTAGGTTGACACCTACTTTTACTATAATTTATAGTTTAAGTATATCCCCCATTTTTTCAAATTTTTTTGAATTTTTTTTTTCACGGGCCAGCGGTTTAACTGCGGCCCGTCAAGTCTAAACCCGCGGGTCACACCTCTTTGGCCCGTGAACCGCTCGCTCGGGTCACGGGTCGATCCAAACCGATTTTTACAGATCTGACCGATCTGTCCGGCTTGACACCTCTAACTAATAATAATAAAAAAAAGAAATAAAAATGTACTGTTCATCTCATCCTCACCATCAACCCACCCACTAAACCAAACCAAATCAACCCATCACTACAGCCACTCCTCGTCACTGCCAAAGCCACAATTTAAGTGGTGCGAAAGGAGCCTCCAACCACGCTACCATGCAGCAAGATTTATAGATGACACTTTTGGGCACTACAAATTGCACCCAACCCTTCCCTCAATCATAGTTCAATTTCCCCTCTTCGTCTCTTTCTTCCCTTTATCTATCTAAAAATAAGAAAATCTTGTTCCTATTTTTTCACATATTAATGATATTTACCGTGAGATTACAATTTTTATTAATTTTTCCTTTTTAGCCCATGTTTGGTACACATTACAATTTTCATTTTCATTCTTTTACTAATTTTCAACCACAAATTTTTCAATAAAATAATATTTTCCATCACATCAATAACTTTTCATTTTTTTTCAACCACACATTTTCCATTAATCTATTATTTCAGAATACATTCTTCCAAAATAACGTGACTCAAACACACCCTTAGTATGTCAACTATAGTGTGTCAGAATCTTGTAACATGTTTCAAGCAATCTCAACACACAAAGACAGCAAGCCTGAAGTTGAAAGTGGCAGCTCAACCACCATGGAATCCATCATGCAATGTGATAAGTGTATTTTCTACCCTTATTTGGAACTTGAAATTATAGAATTTTATTGTTCTTTTGGTAAAATACTACCTAAATTGTGTTTATATTTCACTTATAGGCAAAACTCAATGGTTGATGAAGAATTGGAGAAAAGAAGCAAAATGTGACGAAAAATGGAAAAGTGGCAAAGTACGAGGATCAAAGTCTACACTTTAGAAGTTAAAGGATTAAATTGCATTAATTCAAAAGAGTGAATGGCATGGAAGAACATAAATTCATTGGCCTTAAATTTCTAAATGGACCAAACCACCTAGGGTGTATTGAGATGCATATATATACAGACGGACAGAGAAAGAAAGGGGGGCAGCGAGAGAGAGATTAATTGAGAAGAATTAGAATTCGGTGGCTGCCATATTTTATCATATATACACACATAAAAAGGGTGATTAGGGGCTGAATTAAAGGGAGATTACGCATATAGTGGCGGACAGATCGGGAGACAAGAATTCTTGGCATCAATTGATACATATATAAACTCACAGCCGGCAACTTTGTGGATAAATTGGTGGCTGAAAATTGGCAGGATTAAAGTGCTGAAAATAGGCAGATTTTGGGCTGAACATCGGCAGATAAGGGGCTGAAAATTGACAGGATTAAAGTGCTGAAAATAGGCAGATTTTGGGCTAAAAATCGGCAGATTAGGGGCTGAAAATTGGCAGATTAAGGGGCTAATTAAGGTGCTGAAATTAATTGAGAATAAGTGGGAAGTTGCTGCTGAAACTCATAACATCACGCACGTACGCCGGTAGAAGAACGAAGGAGACAGCTTCAATTGGAATTAATCGTCAATTTTATAGGTGATGTCTTTCCATTTATATGTGTTTAATCTTGATAATATGCTAGGCTAAATTCCTTTGTATTGGATGTATGATGAAACTAATTAATTTTTAGTGTTTAATTCGAGACTATGTGATGTTAGTTTAATTATTTACGTTTGTGATTTCATAAATATGCTTAAGTATATTGTGTTAACGTTCGCACATCATCAAGATGATTAGTTGCTTATTTGTAGTGTTGGAAAACTCACGATAGGTAGAACACTGTTTATGGAACACACGGACAATAAATATTAGGAATAATGCTTATGACGTGTGCAATCATATATGATAATCCTAAATGTCATTGCATGCGTGTCATATGAATTCGGACTAGGAATAGGATCGTCTCGTGGCAATCATATGTTTATTATGTCTTGGAAAAGAATAGTAAATAAAAGTGGAATTATCGATCGTCACAATTGCATGAATTAAGTTAATTTTCACTAGTTGATAATTGAAACCAACAATTAATTAGTGGAGTCAGAAATCCAATACACTTTCCCTCATTTGATTTAATACCATTTGTTTTGTTTTGCTTTCGTAATTTTAGAACGTAGTTAAATTCAAACCAAATATCTTTTGTCACATTTGCGACTTTAAATATATCAAATACACTAAAATTGAGCTTTATTCCCTGTGGGACGATAACTCACTCATCACGATTATTACTTGTCAACGATCCTGTACGCTTGCGGGATTTATACGAACACAATGATCAAAACCCGGAAGTCAAATAATATATTGGTTGGAGTTCTCTTTGAAATCTCTCTTCCAAGAGTCCAAAATCAACAAAAGAAAATGATACCCCATATATTTATCCCTTTGGAAAAAAAAAAGTCATTAAGTGAAAAAGTAATCTTGGAATTATGTATTGAAAATTTGGGAAGCGAAACAGGCAGTGATATTTCTGATTGCCACATTTTCTCAAATAGTAACATGACACCAAAATGCACCAAAAAAACCAAAGCATGAATCAAGAAATTTTAATAAACCAGCAAATTCACGTCGCGGTTTTTCCTGTCATTAACAACCATAAGCGGTGGCTCAAATCCTAAGTCAATTGCCACTATGAAGGCGATTGGCTTCTAATCGAAGTGGTGAAGACCCCATTTAAGCTCGCAAGAGGTGGTGCATGGGACGCGACGACAAATGATAGTGGATGTAGCACACGGCAACAACGACAATGGGGGGTTGTGTGGGTGAAGAGAAGAACAATTCTAGTTAGGATGAATTTGATTGCCAATATTTCATATGGAAAAATGAGTTTTCTGTATAATTTCTTACTTTTGTGCTATTTGATAGACAATTTTTTCCACGAAAAATATTTTTCTACTTTTGGTCACTTAACAATACTTTCCTTGAAAACAAAGAAAATATTTTCTTTATGAAGATGTAGTTTTTATTTTTCAGGTAATTCACTATTTATCTCTCCATCATCTATCCACTAATAATTTATAGGTTGCAAACTAAATCAATCAAATACATTTAATTAATAATTTCTATACAAATAATTTATAGGCAATTGAATTGCCCATAATTTATTTTATTTTCATACAAATTTCATACTCGTAATCAAACACAATCTTATTTATTTTATTTTTTTATTTAGTTTTGTGAATTATGTTATGTTAAAATTGAAAAGTTACTATTTTGCAATTTTTATATTTGGTTAAAGTCAATTTTTTGATCAATTAACGATCAAATTGATGTAATCCATCAAGCTATCCTTGCTGCAATAAAATGAAAGATTTGAAACTCGTAACACAATTGAAATGTTTGGATCATGTACGCAAAAAATAAAAAGTTTAGGATTGCAACTGCATTTATCCATAACATGCATACAAAGAAAAAATTAGATCAGTTTGCAAAAAATTATCAAGTTTATAAGCATAAATTTCACAACACTCATTTCTTTCCTCTCAAATTTGATTGGGTTTCCCGATAAAAGTAACTATCTAGATACGTGATAATTCTCCACATATTTATGTCCCAATACTCAAGATTCTACTAGGCAAATCAATCACATTAGGTATCTATATTCTAATTCTTAGCCACGAAGTGCAGTGTAACTTTTTTTTTTTTTTTTCATTTTTCTTTCACTTGTAGCAGCTATTTAACTCATAAGTTGAAAACATCAATGCTAGACCGATTGTAGTGTTGCTCAAACATCAATGTCTTATTTTTATCAATACATGTAATTTATTTTTACACTTTTACCTATTTCTTTCTAAATAGTACAATGCATTTTGTTGTGACGAGTATTTGTGATTAGACTCTAGCATTTGGTTAATAAAAAATGATACTCGTACATCTCGGGGTGTACACCCCCCCACCCACATGAAGGGGGTTATGCAATTTATTGTTGTCAAACCATGTGATGAGGGGGTGTAAACTTGAGTGTACATCCTTATGTACGTGTCATATTCTTGATTAATACATATATTTCGCTGTTTATTGACTATTATTTTATCAATTTTCATACGTGTACGTGATTGAATTAGGCGGAATTACTTCATTGAAATTGATTTTGAAGTGTAATTGCTTAATGAACAAATATAAAGTACAATTATATCGACTTACATACATCTTATTGACTAAGTGATCAATCTCATTCAAATAGGGAGAAATTCTAGTTATTGCAAATGGAATTCACCCGTGAATTTGCCCAAATTCAAGCGACAATATAAAATGATTAAAAATTTACAAAAATAAATAAGGGTGTGTTTGAGCCACGTTATTTTGAAAAGAATGTATTTTGAGATAGTAGATTGATGGAGAATGTATGGTTAAAAAAGAAGGAAAAATTAGTAATGTGATGAAAAATATTATTTTATTAAAGAATATGTGATTAAAAATGAGTACAAGAATGAAAATGAAAATTTTAAGATGGCTATATAAATCAAGAGCTCCAGTCTCAAGTTTGAAGTCGGTTCACAACCAGAATTAAGGGCTTGTACTCGGCTGAGGGATCATTCGAACTCGAGGCCAAGCCCGTTAGCTCGCGCCCGCTCGATTCTGTAAGGCTGGAATTGTTATCTGCCGTTTCAAGTCCGCCACTTCCACTGAACTCCCCCGCCGCACCCTCTAGCACACAACAATATGAACACCGCCATGGGTCCTCCTCCACCCAGAAACCCCACCACCGGAACCTCGCCCTCAACATCTGAAATGTCAACGAAAGTTACTGGAATGGGTCCCCCACCTCCAAGAAGCCCTATCCATGCCAAGCCCGAAACGGAAACGGAAACGGAAACGGAAACCGAAACCCAACTAGAACCCAATTCATTACCATCCCAGCAAGAATCTCAACCAATTTCGACTCAAATCGATGCTGTACGGCCTGTTGAAGATTCTGATTCCTCTGGCAATTCAAAAAATGGGACCTTTATAGGCGTTGAGGAAAAACAAGAACAGAGCAATAATAATACGGCCGCGCCGTACACTATTCCAGAGTGGAGCGGTGCTCCATGTCATAACTTCTTCATTGAAGTCCTGAAAGATGGCTCCATCATCAATCAATTAGAAATGTTAGTCCTTTCTTCATATCCACTTGTACTGTTCTTTTTTTTCTTTGCTCGTTTTGGACTTTCTGTTAATGTCTAGCTATACTATTGGAAAGTAGAATTTAAGTTTTTAATAAATTTATAACTTCGCCGTTGAAGTTTACCGAGATTTAATTGTCCTGCTCTACTTACCTGGGTGTCTTTGTTTGGATGATCTGTCTCGGTTTGATAATTTTCCAGTGACAAGAAGGGGGCCTATATGTTTGGCCGGGTGGATCTGTGCGACTTTATGCTCGAGCATCCCACCATTTCGCGGTTTCATGCAGGTACAAATTTCTGACTTCTGCTTTGTAACTCTCTGCTGCTGTTTTTTCTGTGTTTTTTTTTTTTTTTTTTTTAATTCTTGTTTATGTTTTATCATGCTGGCTATATGAGCAACAATATCAAAAAGCTGTTTAAATTGCTTGTTTTTTGGGATCAAAGAAGGGACTTCATATCAACATCATCTTTTATGGTATTCTTGGTTGCTAATCACCTATTTATAAAAATGAGTTTTTAATTATTATTTCATTACATGGCTAAGTGCTCGTTTCCTTTCACTGTAATCTCCTTATAATTTAGATTATAAAAGTCAAAATCAATCTTTACCCACAATTACTACTTACCTATACATCACTTGTTTCTATCATATTATAATTTCAGCAGGTGAAAGTACTTTATCTACAATTATTGCTTACATATGTGGTGTGGAAGCGTTTAGAAATTCTTGTAAGAACTATATCGGAATAATCTTGCTTTGTATTAATTTCTGAGTGATTGTGATGGAAAGTGTACAACGTCCCTATATTTATGGGCAAAATTATTCTCTAATCTTATTAATACAAGGAAATCAAAATAAGGAAACTAAATTCTAAAATGAACTAAACTTGACCTAATCTAAACAAGATTTAAGAATAAAACCTATTACGACTAGAAATGAAACTAGAAAAGATGATTAAAAAAGACAAACTTCTAGAGGAAGTGAAACTATTTATTGTAGTTGTGATGTACTACATCACCATCCATCACTCATTTCTATTATATTATAATTTTAGCAACTTATAATGCAGCCAAAAGAAGAACTCTCTTTATAAAAGGGCGTGTATTCATTAACAGACTAACTCATTCAAATTTTTATGTTACATTTTAGGATAAATATTGATGATTGTGTTTCCTTTAGCTTATATTCTACCATTTCTTCATATTGTATTGATATTTAGTAATAGACTTACCGGCACAAATCCAGTGGTAAGACAATTGTCAGTATTTCTTTGCCTTGCATATATCCGAGTTCTCTGTGTAGCTCGATGCAGATATTAACTATATTTTCCCCTTAACTTTCTTACATTTTTTTTTTTGGATTCTGCTGCACGTTACCAGTTGTTCAGTTCAAGAGCAATGGAGGCGCATATCTCTATGATCTTGGTAGTACACACGGGACGTTTATAAACAAGAATCAGGTATTCCTTTTAAAGTGCCACAAGTGCCATCTCCATTCTTAGAATGATTTTTTCTCAATTCAAGTATGTGGTATGATGATGTTGGTGAATCTTCAGTTCTAGATTAGTTTACTCTATCTATCCTATGGATACTCTCATTTCTATTTGACATGACCTGTTCCTGATGATATTGAAGATATTTGAATAGATGAATTCTCATTTGTATGGTATTTGACATGATCTGTTCCTGATGATATTGAAGATATTTGAATATACGAATGCTAAGCTGAGTTACACTCTTGCCTGAGGGAATTTGACTAGTGAATGCCACGTTAGAGAGACTTCTTAAGTGGAGTTTTGATAATTAGGGCCCTTAATGGACCAACAGTGCCTAGCGCCTGTAGTGTTCTAAACACAGAGCAAACATCTTTTGTTGACTCAACCAAAGTGTCTTATGGTGTACATGTCTCTGTTTGTTGACCATTTTATTTTTCTTTTCTGAATATTTACTCTCTGGAAAAGAGGAATCCTATAGGCCATCTTTTCTTATAATATTCATGCTTTACTATCATTCAAACATTCACCAGACGGTTACAAAATTTACTTGGATTCATTGTTGGTTCCGAATTCTCAGGTGAAGAAGAGGGTTTACGTGGATTTGCATGTTGGTGATGTGATCCGGTTTGGCCAGTGAGTGACCACATTAATTTTCAATACATTGTGTTTGTTTTGGTTATTTTTTATTTATAAAACTTGTTTATCCATGAGTTGCTCAGTATTAATATCTCAGTCCACCTTTTCTGAGATCAAATTGAATATAATGAAAATGGATCATCATCATTTTTAATTGCCTTTGGTCTGTATTGGTGCAGATCATCTCGGTTGTACATATTTCAAGGACCTTCTGACTTGATGCCACTGGTTAGATTCTTTTGTCATCGAATCTCCAGTCTCAGATTTCTTTTCATCTCTCTCTCACTTGCTCTCCCGGTTTTTACTGAATGCTGAACTATTGCTGCCTATTCTTTTCTAAGGTTCAATTGACAATTCAGCCAACACTAATCTAATTAAGGGATCCATTTTGAATTTATGAAGAAACAGTAATAACCTATTTATTGTTTTTACATGTACAAGTAACACCAGCACTATGGCGCTCTAATGCATTATTGATACCTCTGCATTCTGAGAATTATTCTTGTGGCTTTGTTTTGAAGGAAGCTGACTTGAAGAGGGTAAGAAATGCTAAGATCCAACAAGACATGAAAGATATGGAGGAATCACTTCTTCGAGCAAAAGTGGAGGCTTCTCTTGCTGATGGGGTTTCATGGGGAATGCGTGAGGATGCTATTGAGGAAAACGAGGTTTGTGTTATTTCCTTGCTCCTCTGAAGCAGCTCTGTTGCTTTTCTGTACTGGACTCGTAACATTTCAGATATGGGGTTTTTAGTTTTATTCGACCCTATAGTAGGTTGAAGAGTCAGAAGATCCAAGGAACGATTTTAAAAAAAACTTTCTCAGTAAGATGTGCTGCTGAATGCTGAGATATAGGATCTAATCCCTTTGTCCTTGTTATGTATTCGTGGATAAATGGGTAGCTTTCGAGTGTTGTAAAAATAACGTCAGTTTGAACATGTCATCATTTAGAGTGAAACAAGCTCGTATACATGCTTGTATATCTTTTGCTTAATTATTTGAAGACATCTCTACATTATCACTTCAAACGAACCTATTCAGTCATCTGGGAAAGGTTTTTCCTCAATTCACTTTCCAAATATTTATTTATATGAAGCTATAGATATTGGGTTTTCTCCTTTTCTGGTGGACAAAAGGTAGGTTTTCTTGTTTCGCAATAACTCCTGTGATTACCTTTTGCATTCCATGGTTAGTAAACTAACTGAACTGGCTCAACTTTTTGGTTTATCTGGTTGGATTTTGTTACATTTCTACTGACAATGATGTCTTGAATATTTAGGATGAAGTTGTTGAGATAACTTGGCAAACTTACAAGGGGCAACTTACAGAGAAGCAGGAAAAAACACGAGAAAAAGTTATAAAAAGACTTGAGAAGGTTAGTGATAGTTTGTTCTTGGAATACATGTCTATGAATGCAACGTGTTGCACGTTGTTTTTATCTTATCATGTTACATATGTCTCAGACATACACTTCCATCTAATTTTGTTCATTCCATTTTCTCTCTTTTTGATGCGTAAATTGAATGTTAACACATTTTTATGGAGGTATTTTGGGATCCTCTTGCTTGAACTCTTGCTAGCAAATGAAAATCTTTGCTGCTGATGATTCTTATCACTGTTATCAGCTTATTCTCTCAAAGGAAACTGTCCTTTGATCTCTGTTAAATGAGAATCTTGGGTGGGGCGATCATACTGATGTAGTACATCACAACTACAATTAATAGTTTCACTTTATCTAGGAGTTTATCTTTTTTAATTATCTTATCAAATTTCCTTTCCTAGTTGTAATAGGTTTATTCATAAATCATGTTTAAATTAGGATTAGTTTATTTCAGAATTTAGTTTTCTTATTTTGGTTTCTTTATTTAATAGGATTAATGAATAATTTTGCCTAGGGCTGTCCGTGGGTCGGTTTCAAAATTTTCGGGTATAAATTAAAAGGCGGAGCTTCGGCATGGTGGGATCAACTTCAATTTAGTCGTCAACGACAAGGAAAACAACTTGTGCAAACCTGGCCCAAGATGAAACGGTTATTGCAAAGACGATTTCTCCCTCCAGATCATGAGCAATTTTTGTACCAGCAATATCCGAATTGTCGACAAAACAACCGAACAGTAAACGAGTACACCGAGGAATTCTATCGTTTAAATGCCCGAGTTAATTTGTCCGAAACGGAAGCTTAATTAATTGCTCAATATATAGGAGGCCTAAAATTAGTCATTCAAGATCGACTAGCTCTTCAGGAGGTTTGGACCATAACAGATGCAGTCAATTTAGTAACGAAAGTGGAGAATCAGATGAATAGAACCATAGCCCGTACTCAAGGCAATTTTCGACGACCAATTCAAGAAACTTATTCTACTCCAAAGGGTGCAATGACATCATGCAACAATAATAATAACAGTAAGGGTACCACGCCAATTCAGAATATGGCACAGAATCAAATTGAAACTTTAGCTCCTGTTCGGTCTAACGTCCAAAACAGAAACCAAGCACAGCAACGAACCAATAATGACCCTTATGCGTGTCCTAATCTTGGAAAGTGCTATCGGTGCAACCAACCAGGTCATCTCTCAAATAGTTGTCCAAACAGGCGATCCATTAACATTGTAGAAGAAGGCGAAAGTGATGGAGAACAAAATTTTGAAGATGATGATTATGAGGGTGGTAATGTTGCAGATGCCTTTTACTTGCACCAAAAAAGCCTGTTAACTCGCAACGACACAAAATTTTCAGGACCTGGTACACTATTCGTAGTAAGGTATGCAATGTGATCATTGACAACGGTAGTAGTGAGAACGTCGTTTCCAAAGCAATGGTAAAAGCTTTATATCTGAAGACCGAGAGACACCCTTCTCCATACAAGATTGCATGGATTAAAAAAGGCCCAGAATTTCAAGTTCTAGAGATCTGGAAGGTTCCTTTGTCGATTGGGAAATATTATAAAAATGAGATCGTATGCGACGTAGTGGATATGGATGCTTGTCACATTTTATTAGGTCGTCCATGGCACTATGACGTCGATGCCACTTATAAGGGGTGGGATAACATTTTCATATTTTGGTGGTTTGATAAGAAGATCGTTTTAGTACCACAATCTTAACCTTTGGAAAACAACTCTGCTATCAAGGAAGAAAAACCACTTTTTACAACATATCAGGCCCAGAATTTTTTGAACAAGTAAAAGAGCCGCGCACTATATTAGCATTAGGAGTTAAAGGTCAATCGGAAGCAACTATGCATATTCCCACTAAAATTCAAAAGATATTTGCTGATTTTGCTGATATAGCACCTAATGAGTTACCAAACGAATTGCCCCCTATGCGAAATATTCAACACCATATTTATTTGGCACCTGGGGCTAGTTTGCCTAATTTACCACATTATCGCATGAGCCCAAAAGAACATGAAGAGTTGCAGCGACAAGTTAATGAGCTACTTGATAAAGGGTTAATCCGTGAGAGTATGAGTCCTTGTGCAGTTCCCTTTTTACTCACTCCAAAGAAGGATGGCAGTTGGCGAATGTGTATAGACAGTCGTGCTATTAATAAAATAACAATCAATTATCGTTTTCCCATCCTGCGTCTTAATGATATATGCTCGACAGGTTAGAAGGGGCAGTGGTATTCACCAAACTTGATTTAAGGAGTGGCTACCATCAGATACGTATTCGAACTGGCGACGAGTGGAAAACAGCTTTCAAAACTAAGGATGGTCTCTACGAGTGGTTAGTGATGCGCTGTCGAACGCACCAAGCACATTCATGCGATTAATGAACCAAGTCCTTCGTCCATTTGTGGAAAAATTTGTGGTGGTTTTTTGATGATATTCTTATCTACAGCAAGAATGAAGATGAGCACTTGTTACATCTTGAAGAAGTTCTCTCAGTCTTGCGGGATAATAAATTGTATATCAATTTCAAAAAATACATATTCATGACAGATCAACTTTTATTTCTTGGCTTTATGGTGGGAAAGGATGGTATCCAAGTTGATGAAGCAAAGGTGAAAGCAATACACGAATGGCCAGCTCCTAAAACCGTGCGAGAAGTACAAAGCTTTCATGGGCTAGCAATTTTTTACCGGTGTTTCATTCAAGGATTCAGTACAATCGTGGCACAGATTATCGATTGCTTGAAAAAAGGCCAATTTCAATGGGGCAAAGCACAAGAAAATAGTTTCGAGGCAATAAAAACCAAATTATGTACTATACTGGTGTTGGCACTACCTAATTTCGAAAAAGTATTTGAAGTTGAGTGTGATCCTTCAGTTATGGGAATTGGAGCAGTATTATCTCAAGGTCGCCCAGTTGAGTTTTTCAGTGAAAATGTTAGTGAGTCTCGACAAAAGTGGACTACTTATGAGTTAAGAGTTTTATGCTATTATTCGAGCTTTAAAGCATTGGGAACACTACTTGATACAACGTGAATTTGTGTTATTTATGGATCATCAAGCTTTGAAGTTTATTAATTCTAAAAAACAATGAATCGAATGCATGCTCGGTGGATCACCTTTTTGCAGAAATTCACTTTTGTTATAAAGCATAAATCGGGCGAACAGAATAATGTAGCAGACACTTTAAGTCAACGAGCATCTCTTTTAGCTACAATTAGCACAGAAGTAGTTGGGTTCGATTGCTTAAAGATTTTGGCGATATATGGACTTGATGCAGTAATAGGGAATTTATACCCGATTACCTACTTCAGGAAGGATTCTTATTTAAAGGAACACAATTATGCATTCCTCCTTCTTTGCGTGAGCACTTGATTTGAAAATTGCATGCAGACGGATTAGGAGGACATGTTGGTCGAGACAAGACAATCAGCTTGGTTGAAGAAAGATTTTATTGGCCCCAACTAAAAAGAGACATTGGTCGTTTTGTTCAGCGTTGTCCAATATGTCAGAAAGCTAAGGGACAAGTAGCTATGTCAACGAGCCGAGCCGGAAAAAAAGTCCGGGCTCGGCTCGAGCTTTTTTGGGCCGAGCCGAGCAAAGCTCGGCAAAAAAATTAAGGCTCGGCCCAAGCTTTAGACTTGAGCTTAAATCGGGCCGAGTCGAGCCGACTCGGGTTTTTTGATTTTTTTAATAAATATAAAGCTTTCAAGCTGCTATAAAAAATTATTTTTTTATTTTTTAAATTGGCAGGCTCGCTCGGGCCACATGCTTTTTACGGGCCAAACCCGAGCCGGCGATCTTTTTTGCCACGTCTAGGGACAAGCTCAAAATACTGGACTTTATACCCCATTGCCTGTTCCAGAAACAATTTGGCAAGATCTCACTATGTATTTTGTTCTCGGTCTTTCACGGACTCAACGAGGAGTTGATTCTGTTTTGGTTGTAATTGATCGGTTTTCAAAAATGGCTTGCTTACTTGTAAGAAAACTGCAGATGCTTTTTACGTGGCTAATTTATTTTTTCACGAGATCGTTCGCCTACATAGCATTCCTTGTTCTGTTAACTTCTGATAGAGATGTTAAGTTTCTAAGTCACTTTTGGATGACGCTGTGGAGAATATTTGACACTACTTTAAAGTTTAGTAGCGCAAGTCATCCACAAACAGATGAACAAATAGAGGTGGCTAATTGAACTCTTGGCAATATGATTCGAGCAATTAGTGGAGATAAACCAAAGCAGTGGGATGTTGCCCTTCCACAAATAGTATACCTAATCGATCCACCAAGAAGACTCCATTTGAAGTCGTTTACACTAGTGTTCCAAAGCATACAGTAGATTTGATTCGACTTCCGAATGTCAATTCTAAAGTAGAAGAGTTTGCTGAACGTATTCAAAGAATTCATCACGAAGTAAAACAAAATTTAGAAGATGCTAATATTCGTTACAAGACTGTTGCAGACCAACATCGACGCCTTAAGCTATTCAACGAAGGTGATTTGGTGATGATCCATCTCCGGTAAAATCGTTTTCTTGTTGACACTTACAATAAGCTTAAAGATAAGAAGATCGGTCCTTTTCGCATTCTTCAAAAGATTGGTGATCATGCTTACAAAGTTGACCTTTTAGTTGATATGAACATTTCCAATACTTTCAATGTTGCTGATATCTTTGAGTACTATCCTACATATGAGTTTTTCTTGCAACCACAAAACTCGAGGGCGAGTTTTATTCAAGTGGAGGGGATTGATGTAGTACATCACAACTACAATTAATAGTTTCACTTTATCTTTTTTAATTATCTTATCTAATTTCATTTTCTAATTGTAATAGGTTTATTCATAAATCATGTTTAAATTAGGATTAGTTTATTTCCTTTTAGAATTTAGTTTCCTTATTTTGGTTCCTTTATTTAATAGGATTAGAGAATAATTTTGCCTATAAATATAGGAGTATTGTACACTTTTCATTACAATCAATCACATTTCAATACAAAGCAAGATTATTCCAATATAATTTTTATTTTCAATTCTTATCACAAGAATTTCATAACGCTTCCGCACCACATACCATCCCATGTGGAATGCCCACCCTATCATAGAATAATAACAAGTGTACAATTTTAAACTAACTTTGCCAATTGTATATTTTTTTAAAAAGTACAATGGGCCTACTTTTTTTACCTTTCTACGAGTTGTCTCTCTCTTTTTGTGAGCCTTTGACTCATTAAAATGGGTAGGCAAATTATATTTATTGTCTTACTTTTTTCTGTTTTTTAAAATTTTTCCTTATTTTATTTTTTGAAAAGGAGCTAGAAATTCCTTTTTAAAGTGGAGAAGCAGAGAAGTTGTCTTGAATACAATTTCAAGCCAAATTAACATATATATATGGCAATAGTTCTTAACAAATAACAAAATAGTAATAAAACTTTTAATATACAATAGCGTCAAAGCAAAAATACCTTCATTAAAGAAGACGATATTTAATATTATTTGAAAATCGTCATTGTCTATCTCAGTTTTTTATGTTGAAATTTAGCAAAATAATTACACGATAAGCCCCTTTTTATCTTCTTCAATAATTTAATATACAATAGTATCAAAGCAAAAACACCTTCATTAAAGAAAACAATATTTAATATTATCTAGAAATTGTCATAGCCTATCTCAATTTATATGTTGAAATTTAGCAAAATAATCACATGATAAGCCCCTTTTTATCTTCTACAATAACTTCAGCTACAAACTATCATACTTCAATCACCTGAAAAATGTAAACAAACTAATAAATAAAGGGTGTGTTTGAGCCACATTATTTTGGAAGAATGTATTCTGGAATAGTAGATTGATGGAAAACGTGTGGTTGAATAAGAAGGAAAAGTTATTGATGTGATGGAAAATATTATTTTATTGAAAAATGTGTGGGAGAAAAATGAGAATGAAAATTTTAATGGGTACCAAACAGGAGCAAAATTTACAAATCAAATTCATTGGTACATAACTTAGAACTTCATCAAATGCATTTTGTTTAATAAAGCTCGAACCAGTGTTATGTCAAAACTTTCACCATGCAGTCATTGATCTTTTTTCTGTAGACCATCAAAATTATAATAATGTGGATCCTACGTAAAAATAATTCATTGATCGATAATAATAATAATAATAATTTGCAATGGGAAAAATACCTTAGTCAAGTAATACATATCGTTGTGGTCTTGAAGCATGCTTGGAAGGTGAAAATTCGAACGCCTGGGAGCTAAGTGAAGAATAAATGGGCTAAAGGCAGTCAACGTAGGCGGAAATATTGGGTAAGGTGCTCCACCATTATTTTGATGATTGTCTTCTCCGACTTCATTATAAGTGACAAAAAATGATATATTATTTAAGAATTGAATAAGGGTAATAATTGAGGTAAAAAAATAAAATTATTATATTTATTACATTTCTTTGCCTTCCTTTTTCTTTTCTCCAAAATGCTTTTTAATCTTGCGTTTGTTATTCCTTTGGCTTTAACAGTTGGTGGATTTAATATTCTTGGCTCATCCACAAGAGCATCACAAGTGAAATGATCATCCTCTTTTCTGAACTTTTGAAACACATTGATAGTTTCCACATCTTTTTCAAGTAAATTCATTGCTTCCGCCAACTTTTCTTTAACAATCTTTGTTCCCGAAATTGTCATTGAGGCAACATTATATACATTATTTCCTTCGTGCATCAACTCACTAAGGCTTAATGATTTGGAAGATTTTTCATCATTTGCCACTATTGACAAGTCAATTTTGTCATTAGTTGCCACTATTCCTTTCTTTGCCATTATGAATTGTGTTGGTATGCTAGAGAGATTATTCAAATCGAACACCTTTAAAATAAAGTCGGCATAAAATCCCCAATGATTGAAATAACTTTCATGAACAAAAAAATCATATGGAAGGGGATTGTATTGGAGTTTGTGCACTCTTTGTTGACCTTCAATTGCTTCATGTGTAAAGCTCATAATCTCTACACACTTCTTTCATCCTCACTCCAATGCAACCCGTCAACTCCTTTTCAAAAAGATTAAACATTTTTGGGGTATAGACATTAACTGCATGACTTAAAATACCGAACGTTATGGACAGACGAGGAACACCGTGTTTGCATCGATAATCATCTTCCAATTCAACCAAACGCACTCCCTCTATTTTCTTCTCATAGTGGTGTACAAAATTAACAAGTTCCATTTTCTTGGTAGCAATTTGATGAAAGCTATTATTTTGTGCTCTCACTCCTTTGGGTGGACCTTATATTTACTGAAAAAGTATCCAAATTAAAAGTACGACACTACTTTCTTTGCAATGAATACAATTTCTTTAGCCATGAGTGACTCTTGAGGTCAAACTTTTTAATCATATCATCCCAAGAAACTTGAAATTCTTCTTCACTATAACACCCATGGAAACATTTATTGAACTGCCTTTTGAACTCTGGATCTCCGTAATAGCTACTAAGATGGTGTAGCATTCTTAGCATTATGCCAAGTGCACAATCGGTGTTATGTATGTGGAAAAACTACTTAATTGCATTTGTCATTGCTTTGTCGTCATCTGTAAAAATAGTTTTCGGTTGTCTATTTCCCACGGACTCCATAAATGACTCAAAACAATCAAACAAATGATTCAGTGGTCTCGTCTAATAAAAATGCACAACTGAATAAAACATTTTTCCAGCATGGAGCACATATCAAATTGTACTTACTAGTACGAAAAGCAGTATCAACACCAGCAAAGCAATCATATTCTAACTTTAACCTGTTATGTCTCCAAAAAAAATAAATTTGTCATCCGATTAAATTGATGCACTTGCATTGAGTAGAAAAAGTTAGGATCCTCACTTTGCTTTAACTTAAAATGGTTTAGCAAAGTTTGTCCATCTCCTGCTTCAATCATTTCACCTTTTCTTCTTTGCAAATAATTTCTCATATCCATTTTGGTAAATCCAACATTTCAGCTTCACCAACCTCATTTGCTAAATAAAATTATGATTTTGTTGGTCCTATTCTGGCATTAACCATGGAATTAATGACATCTGCTTGAGCATTAGACACCCTACGTCCTGATCCAAGAAATTGTCTTTCTTCTGGTCTGGCAAGTTCGTGGTTATGATGGGTATTGATACGAGTAATTTTCCATATTCCACCATCAACTGTAAAACGCACCATAAATTTGCAACCTGTTCTTGTCTCTAATCTATTATATTTCCTCACTTCAAGTAACTCTCCGTCCCTTTGAAACCCTTCCTTTGAACATAAAAATTCTCGTTATTTAATATTTTTTGATGCATCTCTTCGAATATGCCATTTATGGATACTAAATCCTTTTCTAAGAGCATATGAATTACATCTATTATAAGCTTATTCGTCAAAACATACTTCGATTCCCACATTGCAGTCTTCATAAATTTTTCTCTACTACTTAAAATGCTCCATTGAATAGAAAACATGATAAAAAATACTAACATATTAAAAACCCATAGTAAAACCCATTCAACCCACATTAATATCAACAAAATAAATACAATAAAAGATGATTTTACTTTCCCATTATATAATATTGTCAAGGATATTGAATAAGATTCCAGAAATCGTCAAAATTTGCGATTATAATATTTCCTTTTAGTGTAGGATTACTTTCCTTAGTAGTAGATTGCATAATATTTCCTTTTATATTTATTTCCTTTTACAGTTATTTGTAACCCTATAAATAGGGTCTTTTACTTTGTAATATAAACAAGTTTATTATATACAATTTATAATATTCTTCACATGGTGGTATCAGAGCAGTTTCGATCCTAGACAAATTAACTTTTGAATTTCGTTTCCGGCAAGCTGCCTTGAGCCGCTCGTCCGGCTACCAATATTGTTTTTCTTTTCTTTTCTTTTTTGTTCGGAGTTGGGCATTTTCTCCCCTTAAACTTGTTTGGAGTTTCTTCAGTTTTTTGTAATCTGGAATTTGGTCCAGTTCATTTAGAATTTGGTTTAGTATATGTCCAGTTCATCTGGAATTTGGTTCAGTTCATTGAGAATTTGGTTTAGTATGTCCAGTTCCTCTGGATTTGGTCGAGTTCATTTGGAATTTGGTTAAGTATATGTCCAGTTCATCTGGAATCTTGGCCGGTGTTTTGGCGTTAGAGCTTTTGTTGGAACATGAGTTATATGTTCAACTAAGTTTTCCCGACAGATAGAGCTCGCTGTGTGTGTCGGCACACTTCGTCAATTTCCTTTGGAAATCTTACTGGTGAGTGAGCTCTCTGGAGTGTCTTTGGAGTGGTTGAATTTTCGATTCTCTTGGGTCACAACTCAGCCTTTTAGGTGTGAGTTTCTTCTGGTCGTCCACGGTTGATTGAATTTTTGTCAACGTGTGACTTCTTCGGTGGTTTCTCGTTGGTTCTCGTGGTTTCTTTGGAGTGTTTTTGAAGTGGTTTTGGAGTGGTTCTTTGTTGTTCTTGGTCTCTCGTCGTCAGTACTTTTCGTCGTTGGTTGCTTTGATTTGGATTTCTTCTTCGTGGGCACAAGTATTGTCATCGTCGTCAATTCATGATTACAAATTGATGATTTTACCAGCATCAATTTGAGGGGGGATGTCAAGGATATTGAATAAGATTCCAAAAATCGTCAAAGATTGCGATTATAATATTTCCTTTTAGTGTAGGATTACTTTCCTTAGTAGTAGATTGCATAATATTTCCTTTTGTGTTTATTTCCTTTTACAGTTATTTGTAACCCCATAAATATGATCTTTTACTTTGAAATAGAAACAAGTTTATTATATACAATTTATAATATTCTTCACAAATATGAACACTTAAAAATTTAGAGAAATGAAATCAATAAATTAAAGCGTACATATGGTTTTGTTGGGTTGTGGAATGTCCAGAAAGCGCTTCCAACAAGAATTTGAAGAGAGAGAGAATGCTTCTTTATACGCGTTATTCTATGATAGGGTGGGCATTCCACATGGGATGGTATGACCGCTCCACCCAAGATCTTCTCCTGTTCAATGCTATGCTCATTCAGCATGTCTGCAGATAGTTTTAAGAGGCTCATATGGTTGAAAAATTAAAGGCATAATTTTGGCCAGAAGCTGATGCCACTTTGTTTAACTTGCACTGAAGTTGGGATGTGGTAAATATTGTTATGGACATGTGGAAGGCAATGGACATTTGTTATTATCATAGATGACTGAACAACTGTGCAACATTACAGGATATGATTCCCTTACATGTACTCCGTTCATTTTAAAATGAATTGACACTTCATCTTGGTAAGGCTTCACTTGTTAATTTTCTTCTTTTTCAGTATCCTTCTTACTCCAAGTGGTTGATTGTGTTTATCTGTCCTTGTTGTCCCTTCTCTCATCAAATTGCAAGTTCGCAGTTCCACACCAGTACTTACAACTCAACCAGCATACCTCTACCATCGCCAACAAATCAGAATCCCCAATTCACATCTGCATTTTTATCGCAGCAAATTCCTAAAGCAAGGATACTCAAATACTTCCCAGTAGCTTCCAGCCTGCCATCATGCAGACAATACCTTCCAAAACATATCCACCATAACAATTTACCATTCCCTATTCATACAAAAATTTATCGTTTCGTGTATTAATGGTCCATATGTTGTAAAAATGCAGGGTGAAAAGTTTTCAGTTTTAGGTGTCTTGACATTATTTTGAAACATCCCAAACAATAGAAGCCATTCATTTCAAACCAGATTGAGTACCAATTGAAGTGATGTTACACCTTTTCAACTCAATTTGAAGTTTCTTGAGATTTATCACTTATAAATCCATAATCTAGGCTGAGTGGAGATCATATACGTACTCAGAATGAACTAATGGCATCTGAATGACCCTGATCTCTTTTTTCTGCTTTTTATTTGTATCGTATAATCTTGCTTAATAAAGTATTTGAGCATGTCTTATGTAATTATTCTGATTGCTTAGTATTCTGATATATACGAACATGTTCTGATTTGATTTGGCTATACAAAAATACACTAAATGATGAACTTCAGAAATTTCTAGTATACCATCTGTGTTCTACCCACGACTATGTTCGTGGGTGTTTCCGTACTTACCCTATTAATGGTAAGCCCCACCTATTCCTTTTAACATTGGAAGTGTGCGTTTGAAGCTCTTGAGGGGCTAGGAATGCTTTTATTTGGTTTAAAATGCTTCGATGTTTTTGCAGCTCTACAGTGTGGAATTTATTTTGGCGAAGAAATTGTTTACAAAATATATTTTTCTACTTGCTACTAATGGTTGAACTCGTGTGTGTGTAGATTGCTCATATGAAGAAAGAGATTGACGCTATTCGGGCAAAGGATATTGCTCAAGGTGGGTTGACACAGGGACAACAAACTCAGATTGCTCGAAATGAACAGAGGATATCACAGGTATAATCTATAATCTATTAAATATCACATTAAGTGATAATCATTTTTGGACGATTATATCCTTACTATAATTCAATTATTTCAATAATTCCTTACTTTTTGTTTTTCAACATGTATTTAATTATTTCAATAATATGACGATTATATCCTTAATATGTCCTTGTTTGAGCCCCATTTTGAGAAAAAATATATTTTTGAATAGTGGGTTTTTCGAGAATATTTGGTTAAAAAGTAAGATTTTTTTTCGATTTACGTATAAAATTATATTATTGACGAATTTACGGTTGAAAATGAGTTTTGAAGAAATGGGGCTCAAACAAGGGCTATAATTCAATTATTTCAATAATATCCTATTTTCGTTTTTCAATATGCATTTAATTTATTAATCATTTGAACAATATTATCAATAATTATTTTGTCAACTATTTAGTTATGATGAAGTTACATTTGACACATTCGTTACCTTACTTTTCGTTTTTCAATATGTTTTTAATTTATTTAACCATAAACTTTTTGTTTTTCAATATATATTTGATTTATTTAATTATTTGAACAATATTATCATGAATTATGTTGTCAATTATTTAGTTATGACTAATGTACATTTAACATATTCATTCCATTTGATTTTTTTTGTTGATAACCGTGGATGCCTAGGCAGTTTACGCGCGCCTCGACTAATTCCATGGGCCCTAAAGTTTACGGCCAGATACTCACCTCAATGGCCCTGAGGGGATTCAAACTGGTGACCATTGAGGAGCAAACCCAAGGCCTGACCAATTGAGCAACATATTCATTCCACTTGATTGGATAGTAAATTTAATTCATTTAAAAAAAAAATTGGAACAAAAGATGAATATTTTTAGAGCTTTCTTATAATTGATTTATTTAATGAATGTTAAGATACAAAGAAGGTAAATGCCTAAATGGGGGGATATAATGCATAAATAATTTCAATTGATATATTTAATACACGTTAAGCGAATATGAAGAAATGATAATATTTGTTGGATGCTTAAATCAGATTAAAAATGTAAATGGATGGACTATGCTAATTGACTTCATCAGCTCTTTAAATTGTTTTTACTGAATCAAAAGTTCATTCCACGTAAACAATTTGTATTAGTTATTTTTATAGCACCTATGAAGCATTTTAGAATAATGTGCAACGTACGTTCAACTATGACTAATATCAATAAAAAAGGCATAGAACGAGGATGAGTTCTTCAGCTTTACCCTTTATCCCTTTCATCTTCTTTTACCTCCAACTCTATGTTCTGTGTTGAAACATAAGTTGCCATTCTCTACACATTTCAAAAAATAAGTTTTTTTCCTTAGCAAGTGAATAAAACATGTTTTGCAGTCCTTGCTGCTTATAATTTAAATTAAAATTTTAAATTGAGTCTTTTTGGTAATTCAAGTGCTCAATTTTTTCTTAGATTGTCGAAGAACTTGAAAATTTGGAAGAGACTTTAAATGAAAGTATCCAGGAAAGTATAGGTGCAAGAGCAGGAAGGACGTTCCATGGTAAGAAAAAGGGAGCAACGGAAGATGATGAAGACAACTATATGAGGTACTTCCATAGAGATATATTGTTTTGAGTTAAGCTAGTCTTAAAGATAATTATTGTTTTCGTAGAAGAATCTGAGTACCATTAAGCATCACCTTCTTATCACGGTTGATGCGAAGTGCATAAATTGCATGAAAGCTGTGGTTTTTCTGTTCAATTACTCATCTACTTGATGTGGAGTGCATAAATTGCATGCGGTGGTTTTTCTGTTCAGTTACTCATCTATAAGGTTTATGGTTCACTTAAAGCTGATATCTGAACCTTATTATCCGTCGAATTGATGCATTGCTTCCTACTTGTTTTCAACTTAACAGTGATGATGATGAGTTCTATGATCGGACACAGAAACCCTCCAAATGTAGAAGTGGTGAAAACCACTCAATAGAAACTGCCAATTCTCTTCTTGATAAGAAGGATGCGATTGTTAAGGAGATGGAAGAAAAGGAAAAAATGCTTTTGGATGAGGACAAAATGGGAGAGACAAATGAGGTTGCTGAAGCCGGAGATGCACTTGATGCATACATGACTGCAGTTTCATCTCAGCTAGGTATGAATCTTTGTAGGGCGAACATTTTATTTATTTTTTCGTCACCTGACTTTCAAATCTGTTATTCATGATAAGTGATCTATTTTTCTATTTTAAGTTGTATTTTGTATTTTTTGAAAACTGAACTAGTTAATTCGGTGCACTGATGCATGCCTTAGCATCCTAGGAAAATTGGCACCTCTTAACACTCAACAAGCATTCCATATTCATGAACCTATCCATCTTCTGCATTCATAATTTTATGTGGTAACTAGCATGCCATCAAGCATTTTCCTGAGAAGTTGGTTTTCTCTTTTGATTTCAGTTCTTGATAATAAAGAGAAGATTAGAAAGGACTTGTCAGTCCTCCAATCAGAGATGGATAGAATCCTCTACTTGCTGAAGATTGCCGATCCTACAGGAGAAGCTGCTAGGAAAAGGGTTTCGGATGCAAAGGAACCAAAACCTATTGTGAGCAAAAGCCCTGTTTCAGCTGCTTCAGATTCATGCAAACGCCCCTTATTCGAAAAGAATAAAAGATCGGGAGCAGAATGTTCGTTGGACAGAT
This sequence comes from Fraxinus excelsior, assembly GCA_019097785.1. NCBI lineage: Eukaryota > Viridiplantae > Streptophyta > Magnoliopsida > Lamiales > Oleaceae > Fraxinus > Fraxinus excelsior. Next base: position 2,663,003 of record CM032623.1, on the reverse strand, counting down.
CCAGTCCGGAAATGGGTATTAGAGATGAAGTACCAGAATCTGGCAAGAAGTCTGAAGAGTCAGAGTTAGTTACTAATGAAGCAAAAAGTGAAACTAATGTTAATACGGATCCAACCGACAATGGTGCTGCTAAATATAGTGTTGCTAAGCCCCAGTGGCTTGGTGCTGTAGATGACAGAAAAAAGCAAGAAATCACACAGGAACTAACAGTAGACACACAGGAGAATTTTCAGTTTGTCGACTACAAAGATAGAAAGACTATTCTGAAAAATCCAGATTCTGCTCAGGTTAACTCGGCAATTGAAGATGCGGCCCCTGGTCTAATAATAAGGAAAAGAAAGCAAGATGAGAAATCGAAGGTTAGTGAAGTTGAAGATTCTGAACAGCCCATTAGGGCTGAGATTATAGCAGAAGAAGCTGTGGCTTTATTATTGAAACATTCAAGACCCATCAATGAAGATGTGCCACTTGAGAGTCAAGTCAGGAAGGATCATAAAAAGCCTAAAAGAATGGTGGGTCCTGAGAGACCATCATTTCTCAATGATGAACCCGACTACGATTCTTGGATGCCACCTGAAGGTAAAAAATCACCTTTCACTTCACTGATGAGGTGCTTAATTTGTGGATACATGTGTTTTGACTATGTATTCTAAGTTTTGTACCACTTGCTTTTCCAGGTCAATCAGGTGATGGGCATACCTCATTGAACGATCGTTTTGGTTACTAATATTACAGGTGATTACTTGATCACACGTCTTCTCGGGGAAAAAGTGAAAAATGCTATGCCAGACCGAGGGTTGTGCATTTTATTTTTGAATGGTATAGCAACATGTGTGTAAAAGGAACTGCTCTCAATGTGCTGTTCCATTTGTTTAGTAAATGCTAATCATCACTTGTTGAAATAACTGACTGGTTATTAGTTCATAGATAAAGGATATACTGGACTGATTATCTGTTTCTCCCTCAAGCCTTTTCTCTCTCTCTTCTGACAGCCTTGTGCTTGCGACTGAGTGGTACATTCTATCGTCATACTTGAAATTTACCCTGAATCCCTGATCACTTGACATGAAAGCCATGTTTTTACCTGTATTTAATTGAAACTCTCATCCTTTCACCACTGTTAGTGTACTAAAAATCAGATTTTTAGTAAATTTTGATAAAAATTAATGAAATACATTATAAAAAAGTTGTGAGTACAGTAAAATGTGTGATTAAAGTTAATTTTTGATTTTGACTTAATCTTTAATCCACACCAAACAAGGTCCATGCAATTTCCTTGAGAAATGTTGTTAAATTCACTTTGTTTTAAAAGATTAAGCTTAACACGCGCACAAAAACAGTTTAATACACGTCAAACTCAAGCAACAAATAACATTTTTTGAACATTCCCTTAGTTTGATTTCTTCCAAAATCTGAACTCCATCTGCAAGTGCTGAAGCAGTAAAATGGTACAAATACAAATCTGAGCCTTGACCGACGGATTATTTGAAAACAGGTTAATATATGTCAACTCAAGCTACAAATAATATATTTCGAACCCCCTTTTTTTTTTGTGATATTCTAATCCAACTTTAAATTTGTCATTACAAGTAAAAGAATATACAAATGTTGACCCCCCGAACAAGAAGATTATGGCAAATTCTCGTTCAGCTAAATAATATCACATAAATATCCATTCACTTAATGGCAAAGCTCGAAATCTTGACAGAACAAGAATCGTGTATCCTCAAACTTCCGCCAAACAAAATGGATCTCGTATTGTCTACCTCATACTACAGATTCTGCAGTACCTTTGATGTAGATTCTCTTTGACGACCGTACAAGAAACTCCAGGGTTTAAAGATGATGAACAGAAAGATTTGTTAACATACAACCTTGATCAACGAAAGGATGAACCCAATTTGTTGCCATTTTCGTTCACTGGAGGCTAATTGAAGCATGCTTGCATATATCATCTAGGCCAACAAACACCTCGAGTTTAGTTGAAGAAATAGGGAGACTCCAAAACATCTCTCAGATCGAAGTCCCCCCGTTCTGGCAAGGGAGGGAAAGACAATGAAGGGAAGGACTCTTCAAAACTCTTCAACAACTGTTCAAATGAAACAGTACAATTAGATGTCAAATAAATCTTCTACTTCATGGATTGTAGTGACCTGGAAATAAAGTAGGAACTAGTAAATGCTATTAACATTTAATCATTGTATTGTTACTTGGAACATATACCATGCAAATAATGATGGGTGCAAACTTTTGGTCACAAAGGTGATATATAAATTTCACCATCTTATTTGCAAGGATTACATAAGGTTTCAACTTTAGGCTTATTTTGATATGAATTAAGTTATATGCTTGGATGGTATTTTGCTGAGTAGATACTTGTTTCCAGAACCAGTAGATATTTGTCGACATTTTTTTCTCCCAGCACCAAGTGCGCTCATTAATAGCATTTTTGGCTTTGCTTACATGCAACAAAAGAATCCAATATTTGGTTTTTCATTTGTTTCTTTAAGCAAAGCCAAACATGCTCAAATAGCCCCGATTCAAAGGTTTCCCTTCTTATGGCATCTTTTAACATTTAAAGTTGATTTGATTTGAAATAATGCTTTCCTATATAGACTATTGAAAGTTCTTTTCCAGTAAAATGAGGCAATTCAAAAGTGGAGGATGTCCAGATACTTTACATTCTCTAGAATGGGTGTTTCGTATAGTTCAACGAACTTCTCTCTCAATATCCTGTTCATTTTATCCACATCACATGCATGTGTCCAGTATGAATCATGAACTCCTGTAAATCAAATGTAGAACGTAAGGTAATTTGCAGGTCAAAGATCGGAAATGGAGGATTGATCTTATAGAATGTGAGACAAACCTGCAAAATTCAAGCCTGCTTTTTTGCATGCAACTGCAGTCATCATCATATGTGAACCATCCAGGGAATGAACAAAATTTGGTGGAAAAGCTGTCCTCTGCCTCTTGACCATTATCTGAAATAAATAAACTATAGTAAATTTTTGTAATTTGGGTCCAGAAAATTGCAAGAAGTGGCATAATAATCAAGAGATAAAATCAGCCTACATTCATCAGATGCACAATAGTATTGTGCTCAGCGACTAATACAATAATATAATAGATCATGTTTGGCTAAGCTTAAAAGTTACTTTAAGATTGTCAAACATGTTTGAGCTTTTAAGAAGTTAACTAGCTCAAACATTTCCGAGGTTAATTTTAAGCTGAAGTTGGATGGTTAAAGTGCCCTAAAATGTAAAGCAAAGTTGCAGTCTCATTCGATTGATTTTCTGAAGAAGTAAAAGCCAATGTATTGTACTCGTGCAAGACAAGATTTCCTTCTGAGGCATTCCTTAAATATATGGTCTTGATAAACAACATAGTAGCTACATTCACAGGTTCATAGACAATAAAAAACAAAAACAATAAGAGGTTATAAAGCCACCTTATCTGTTTCACGCTGCAGTGTCAAAACCTGAAGAGAAGTCTTAACCTGCACATCATAAGAAGACCACAAAAATCAATGACACGAAAATTATGGTTTTGACTCCATAATAAATGTTAAAAAGGAGTAAATGACATTTTCCTAATTTCAGTAACACTTACCAGATGCCTTCCTACTTTCCGGTAAGGTTGGACAACAGGGAGTCCAAGTGGAGTTGTCCACTGAACTGGCTGGTTTTCAGATGCAATTATCTGTCCAAGGTATGTAGTCACTAGTCAATGAGTACGTAATATCCAACTAATTGCAAGGCCACTGAATTGCAATTTGAAACACAGAAAGATTCAAACACATCCCATTCGGTCTTGTTTGAGGAAAATCTAAAAATCTTACTTCAATTATCCTAGTAAATCTGCCAAGCAGTTCCACTGTAATTTTTAATATCACACACCCCCCCCCCCCCCCCCCCCCCCCAAAAAAAAAAAAAAAAAAAAAGAGTCCAATAAGGCCATGATGTATAAGTTTCCCCATAATACGGCAATTCATCAGATTTACAAATAATTTTGCCAAAAATACCATCTTGAGTTAAAGCATATTGCATACTCATGAACCTACAGTACACACCTTAGCACAGTCTCCAAGCCAGCTCATGATGCTGCGTGCAGCTTCAAACATCTGCCCTAGTGCAGTTAAGGTAGTCTATCAAGTATCAATAAAAAAAAAAAATCAGATGTCATCAAGAAATATAATTTCCAAACTAATTAATGCAGTAGCAGATATGAGTATTGAATAATAAGGCCCAAGAAAACGATCCCGAATGTACACATTATTTCATCGAGTCAGAGTATTTTATATTCACCATAGTAATCATATCAACCGCATTAAATTGAACTAGTAACATGAGTACCAGGTTACCTGCCCACACACATACAAATGTGTGCATGAGAGGTGTTTTGCAGGACACGTTGGATTTAGGGGAAAGAATTCTAAGCTAAATCTGGTAAATATTAGTGCAAATTAATTTACAATACTTCTGGCATTTGGTAAGGCTGTAGTAGAAATTCTCAACTATTTCAATCACTAAGAATTAGCCAAGCAAGAAGTAACAAGGGGGCTGTGTGAATAACTTCAACACTTGGTAGTCCATAATGATTTTATTTTCAGAAGTGTGTGCCTATCAATAACATTCATTGACTGAAGAAGTAACTGGGCTAAAGCTGAGTCTTACTTTTGCTGCATAACAAGCTGCACTAAAGAGCTCTGTATCATCTGCAATGGCATCACGTTCCTTTAATCTTCTCTTTATCTGATCTCGAGCCCCGACATAAGTGACACCATACACAGATGTCATCACTGTCTGTTTCACCAACTTCCTGTCTACCTAAACATTGTTTGTATATAGAGCCAATTATCAGTAAATAACTAGAAGGTACCTAGGGGATAAAAACGACATAGAATGTAAAATATCAAATGAATCATATAGAATCTTGTGAAAATACAGTCATCAACATTGTTGGATGAAATATATTCGAGTTCATAATACATCAATTTGTGGATCGAACTCAATGTCATGAAGGTAAACAATTGCCAAGACATTAATATGATATACTTTTTTATGCAAGCATAATTATAAATTCAAGCAGTGACATCAAACCTGACTGATTAAAGCTTTTGCACGCAAAGCATCAGGAAATATTGCAGGATCCTTCAGTGCATCGCTCTTCATAATCTCGAGAACTCTGCATGGAAGTATCAAGTTTAAAGAATAGTTCAATAAAAATACTTCTTTTGCACAGATGAGAAAATAATGTGATGGAGGAGTTCTAGTTAACGATATAGATTTCAGTAACCAGGCTAGATTTGCTTTCAATATAATTATGTCTCAAACATGTCATTCAAGCTTCTGCCGAAAGCAAGCATTCCTGTAAGAATTTGGAAGTTAAAACTTAGCCACAATTATCAAATGACCCTCAAACATTTTTTTTTTTTTTTGATAAATAATCAGTAAATTTCATTAATAAAAATAATACACAGGGAGTGTACTATCAATTTAAACAAGAAAGAAAAGATATGAAATTAGGCAGCCCCTCTATAGGAGTGCTAGTCGCTGCGTTAAACTAGTTATACAAAGTCAGAAAAAATAATTCCCTAAATTGCTCTGTGGTCCGTATTTGGTCTTCAAAGCATCGATTGTTCCTTTCCCTCCACACACACCAAACAATGCATCCCGGGATCAAATTCCAAACTAGCTTGCTATCTTTGTCTCGAAGTTTTCTTCTCCATGCTCGCAGCATGTCCTCCATACGTCTAAGCAACACCCAATCTATATGCTGAGAAGCCAGAATACTATTCCACAACCAGCGGACACCGTCACAGTGAATAAACAAATGGTCATGCGTCTCCCCATTGCTCCTACACATGTAGCACCACTCGGTAACATAAAAGCCTTTTTTTCGAAGATTATCCAACGCTAATGTCTGCCCCCTCACAACCGTCCACAATAAAAAAGCCACCCGTGGGGGTAACTTGCAATGCCATACCATCTTCCAGGGGAATGAACTCTCCACAGGACCCAAGAGAGATCTAAAATAAGAGCGAACTGAGAAAATACCATTCCGTGCAAGCCTCCATCGGCTACGATCATCCTCTTCTACCCGAATTTTCACCTCGTACAACTTCGCTAGAAACATTGCATAGTCATCCAATTCCCAATCCTGCAAGTTCCTCTGAAAAGAGAGATTCCAACTGTAACTCTCATTGTGGATGGCTAAAACTTCATTAACCATAGCAAAAAGCATCAAGGTAGTGCGGTGTAAGGAAATCCCGACTTCAACGGTGCATCTCCGCATCAACAATCATCCCAAAATCTGATATTAGTACCATTCCCCACCACAAAAGTCAAGCTATCCCTAAAGTCATTCCATCCTCGACGAATATACCTCCAAAGACTCACCCCGTAAGACCCTCGACCCTCCCCCGAACACCATCCCCCTTCCATCAAGCCATACTTCGCCCCAATGATTTCTCTCCAAAAACTCTCCCTCTCCACCCCAAACCGCCATAACCATTTGCTTAGTAATGCCTTATTAAACAAAGTGAGCCTCCTCAGTCCGAGACCCCCCATCCTCATAGGAGAGCATACAACTCCCCATTTAACCAAATGTAGTTTCCTCTCCTCTCCCAGACCTGCCCATAGAAACTCTCTCTGAATCCTCTCTAATCTGTTAGCCACTGCTGCAGGAATAGGAAGCAGTGACATAAAATAAGTAGGAATATTTGATAGCGTAGATTTAATGAGGGTCAGACGGCCACCCTTTGAGAGATACATAAGCTTCCACCCCGCTAACCTTCTTTCCACCTTTTCTACAATGGCATTCCAAATATGAATACTTTTAAACCGCGCCCCTAAAGGAATTCCGAGATATGTCATAGGTAGCTGCGCAGCCCTACAGCCCAAAATACTAGCAAGTTCATCCACATTAGTGACCTCCCCTACTGGAATAACCTCAGATTTCCTCAGATTAACCTTCAATCCTGATACCGCTTCAAAACATAAGAACAACCTGCGTAAATTCCTGATTTGCTCTTCAACTGCATCACAAAAAATCAGTGTATCATCTGCAAATAACAAGTGGGACACTTGTAGTTGGCCAACCGTAAATCCCCTGAGTAGGTTCTCCCGCCTCGCTTTCTCAAGCATCTTACTAAAGGCCTCCATTACAATTACAAAAAATAATGGAGACAATGGGTCCCCTTGCCTCAAACCTCTGCTACTCCGAAAATAACCCTCGGGGGTACCGTTAACCAAAACTGAAAATGAAACGGTAGATATACAGAACTGAATCCACTTGCACCACTTATCCCCAAATCCACATCTCCTAAGCAAATACAAAAGGAACCTCCAGTTTACATGATCATAAGCTTTCTCAATATCAAGCTTACATAGCATCCCTGGGACCCCTAGGCACAACCTTGAGTCAATGCATTCATTCGCTATTAGTACAGAATCCAAAATCTGACGACCTTTCACAAATGCATTCTGAAACTTGGACACCACTTTCCCTAGTACCTCCTTGAGTCTATTTGCCAGAACTTTTGCAATAATCTTGTACATCCCACTGACCAAGCTAATAGGGCGAAAATCCTTAATATCAGTCGCTCCCGATTTCTTAGGAATCAACACAATAAATATTGCATTAGAACTTCTCAGAAACCTGCCACGCTCAAAAAAGTAATTGAACACGTTAAAAATATCCTGTTGCACCACCTCCCAACATGTCTTGTAAATGAGAACGAGAATCCGTCTGGACCCGGAGCCTTATCATCATTCATACTAAACACGACCTCCTTAATTTCGTCCTCCCCAAATGGTCTCTCCAACCAACCGGCATCCTCCTCCGTAATAGTAGAAAACTGCAACCCCTCCAAATCTGGCCTCCACTCAAACTGTTCCCGATACAGGTTTTCATAGAAATTCACCATATGGGTCCCAATATCCTGTGGATTCTCGAAAATAACCCCATCCACCTCCAACACTGTGATAGAATTATTCCTCATATTAGAATTGGCGACCCTATGGAAAAATTTAGTGCATTTATCTCCCTCTTTCAACCACGTGACCCTAGATTTCTACCGCCAAGCAATCTTCCCCATCTCCACCAATCTCGCAAGCTCTTCCCTTAATACTCCACGTCTCTCCTTCTCTACCCCCTCCAGCCCTCGCCTTTCCTCTAGCTTATCCAGCTCCTCTATGTCTGAGAGGCACCGAACTTTACGAGAGTTCACATTACCCACCACTTCCTCATTCCACCTCTTCAAATCCCTTTTTAATGCCCTCAACTTATGATCCAACACATAACTGGGGGACCCCCGAAAATCATAAGAAGCCCACCAGTTCCGTACTCGCTCCCCAACCCTCAAACATGTTCATTTGAAAAGAGGGGAGGATTAAAAAGGTCATTTGTGTCCCCGTAGTTTTGTATTAAACAGTTATTCCGCTCCATGAACCAATATCTCCTTTTCAATAAAATCATATATTCAACAAAAACCAAGGTGAAAAAATCAAGGTACTGCCCAACTTCACTGCTATCAGCTACACAGAGCAAGAAAATCACCAATGGCTAGACAAAGATGGTTGAGTTATGCTTCATCGAGGTAAAATGAGTAACTGTTCCAGTATTTTAAAGAGGACTTCACATGTCGACAAAACAAAAATTCAGGCCAGCAACAAGAAAAATCACTTCTTTATCACTGTGCTTTTTTTTTTTCTTCCCATTTTTGAACTGATTGGGTTTCAAAGATGCATTTGAATATAAAAATGATGCCTGCCAGAATCAACGCAACTTTCTCTTCTTACTGCCATGGATTCATAATTTTGATTGGAAATTTATGCAAACAAAGTTAACTAAAACAATCCCTAATCTCCACTTTTTCTCCACAATTTAATCCCTGTACCAACTTGCGTGATGACATATCTCTCACCTGCTACACCTCATTCAGAAAAATAGATACGAATTATAATAGAAAAGCTACTCGTACTGAGTGAAAAAGCAGATTACCTGGCTGCTATTCCTGAGTAAACATCACCAGGTTTTTCTCCAGCAACCAAATTAACAGTCGCTGCTCCCAACTGAATTAAGAATTTAAACTAGTGAGCCAGTTAGATTGAAAAAGTGGGGTGGGGACAGATGAAGTCTAATAAGAATATAAGAACTTCCACCTATCTAAGAACATAGAAACCACTCCAGCAGAGGATATCTCATGTGATGTTAATTTATGTGATTGATTACCAATGCAGTTCAGAAGTTTAAGCAGAAGTAATCAAGCAAGAAAAATGGATGCTTAATATTTTATTGGTTTTCTTTATATCTAAAGACTGGTAATTCTCTGTACGTTGCGTTAATCAAGATTTTTTAACCCAAAAGAGTCAGTTTTTGGACTAATTACAGTACCCAATATTCAGGTTGCTGATCGTCCAAAAACAGTTTTTGTACCATAATATATTTCGTGGGAAGAGCGTGATGAGATGATCACTGACAAAACAGATAAACGAACATCACCTTATCTCTCCCAAGGGCAGCATAGTGCTGTAAACCATTGCAGGAACCATCCTAGAACATCACAATGCATTAGATTAAATTTAGAACACTAATAAACAAGGGGAAGAACTTGTGCAGTTGTGTTTGTTAACTCCACTAATCAAATAATTTTGTGGATAACCAATTAAAAATATCCAAACGAGAAAAAAAAACTATAAAACTCTAAATCTTAGAAATTATTGTGGCAATTGTATTAAGAACCACCAGACATTAAAATAAAAGGCCACTAAAAAAGTATAGATATTCAACATTATGAGTAGGAAGTCAATTTACGAGGCACACATAAAACACCACCTGGATATAGAATACTGAACAAGTCAAAACATAATAAAACACCTAGTCTGCCAGTATGTCAGGCTCGATACTCCAAGGACCAACTTTGACACTAGTACGATTAGCATTCTAAACTAAAAAAATTGTATAGGAAAGTTTGCATGTTCCACAGTTTTCTCTCTTAACATACTTTAGCACCCTTGCTATTACTAGTAAAGACAATTTGTTTATTCTACCAGGCGGTGGGATATAGTGAAGGTCTCAGAAAAAATCACCCCGTTACATAAAAAACATTACCTGATGCACAGGGATATGCGAAATTGTTGTCTCTGGAGATGGACTTCTCAAAGCTTCAGAAAGATTAATGCATGAGGCCAAACACTGAAAAGGATCTTCTGCTTTCAACCACCAGCACTTCCCTTCAAGTGGCCCGTCTGCTGAATCAAATATATCATCCAAGTGATTCTCAACAAAAGATATTCGACCCTCATGAGATAATTTATCCACACCATTGGCAAATAGATTTGCCAGGTGTATCTTAAGCCAGTGCAAGCCTAATTTCCCAAGAGGTCGTCCCTCCGCAAATTCCAGGATTCCCCTACAGATATCGGATCCCAAATGGTTCAAATGTGGATGCATGGGGTATGCCCGGCCCCGGAAATCAAGGTTGTGCGGGTAAAAGAAACCTTCTTCCTCCTTCATTCTCCGTGCAACCTGTTCACAATTGAGAATAATTCATTTAATCTATCATCAATGTAATGCACTAATACAATTCCAAGAAGGACAATGTATCTAACAGCAAGTTTGAGCTCTATATCACATCGTTGTGAATGCCTCTCTCTGTTCTCTTTCTTGATAGATTTAACTTTCCACTTCCATTTCTTGAGTAATGCTTCATCTTCTGTATCTGGCTGCTCTGGCAGATGGATCTGCATGAAACAAGAGGTATGCAAGACTTATTTTGCATAAATGAACTGAAAACTATAATATTTTTTTGAATGGAAAAAATGGAGATGCAGAGTAACATACATCATTCCGGTCAACCAAATCCCCAAGGCGACCTCCACTAGCCCATATTCGGTCAATGACCCCAAGGACTCTCTTATTCACTCTCCATTTGGTGCTTCCAAGTGTATCCAAAGCCTGAACAAGAAAAGATAAATATAAATTTCACATATCACAGTCAACACACAACCACTTGTAAAGCAAGAGCTTGTTTGAGCCCCATTTTTTCCTCAAAATGTATTTTGAAATAGTATTTTGATGGAGAATGTATAGTTAAAAAATAAGGAAAATTTTTGGATTTGCATGTAATATTATTTTATTAAAGAACGTGAGTTAAAAATAAGAGAGAGAATGTATTTTGGAAATAATGGGAACAAAACAAGGGCTAAAGCCACAAATGACAAAATGAGTCCCAAACCTCAAAGACCGGTTCTAACTGTTTCCTAGGGGCCCTCTTAACTGCTTCACTTTGTTGTCTTGCTCCATGTGTGCGCATGACATATGAAGGCAAATATAAGTGTGCACCCCTGTCATAACTGCAGAAGAAAAGAATATACTTATCAGAACTACATACCAGAAGTAGCATTCACCTACTGACTTAAAAACATTCAATCAGCTCTCAGAACCCTTCAAAGGAGTTTAAATTGGACAACAATTCTTATTTCTTAGGAACCAATAAGCTAATAGAACTTCCTGCATTAAAAGCATTAACTTCTCAAAATCTAGAACTGTGTTCGTGCTGGATGTTCTATAAGTAAGACCTCTCACAATTCCCCATGTTTAGAAATTAATTTTCCCCCATAATGCCCTTTACCGTTCAAATTGTGGATCTCGCATCTTTACACATGGAGTGTTTGAAAAGGCTCCCACTAGTAATACAATAAAATAAGAGATGTAGTTAAAAAAAAAATCTCACGCATTATTTGAAGTCAACAGAAATTTTAACCTTAAAACGTTGCATTTCAATACAACCCCCATGAAAGAAACAGAAGGAGATAAAGTGATTGTTTGGTGGAAATTATAATTGGATTATAACGAAGAGTAATGGATTCCACGAAATGTATGGATAATAAGTAAATAGTAGTTTTGAATGTGTAATTAAAATTAATGTTTTGATTTTTTTTCCTTCGTTGTATCGTATTGCGTTGGAGTCGTCTGCTATGGTAAATGATGTTTTAGTTAGTCACAATGGGAGCCCCAGTTGGAACATTGTTTTTTGCCGAGGTTTGCAGGACTGAGAATTGGATGATTATGCGCTGTTTTTGACCACATGATATGAAGTTCATCTTAGGGTTGGAGATAATGATGGTAGCAGGTAGAGGTTGACTCGTGATGGTATTTTCTCCGTTCGCACTTATTTTAGTTCATTATTGAGACTTACTGAGAGCTCATTCCCGTGGAAGATGGTTTGGAAATGTAAACTACCCCCACGAGTGGCATTTCTTTTATGGACGGTGGTCAGAGGACAGGTGTTAACGGTGGATAATCTTCGTACAAGGGGTTTCTGTATTACAGAATGGTGCTATATGTGTAAGAGGGATGTGGAGACGATTGACCACTTGTTTCTTCATTGCGATGCTGCTCGTTTTCTGTGGAACGATATATTGGCATCACAACACATGGATTGGGTGTTGCCGAGGCGTATGGATGACACATTAAGGGAATGGAGGAGAAAATTTCGAGACAAGAACAACAAAATTGTTTGGAATCTTATTCCGGGTTACATCGTTTGGTGTGTGTCGAGAGAAAGTAACAGTCGTTGTTTTGAAGACCAATTACGGACAACAGAACAATTTAGGGAATTGTTTTATTTAACTTTGTATACTTGGTTTAATGCAGCGGCCACTAGGCATATTGACGGGCTGCCTGATTTTATGTCGTTTCTTTCTGATTTAAGTTGATAATACACTTCCCGTGTATTATGCTTTCTGATTAATAAAATTTTGATTACCTTTAAAAAAAAAAAAAATAAAAAATGTTTTGACTTTAATTTCAAACTATAAGGAATTTATATTTCTTCCCAAACATACACAGTTTCAAAATCCAGGGACATCAACAGAGGCAAGTCATCAGAAAGTTAACCTATGACAATTAATATCTATTCTAGTAAAACACAGGTATACATCTCAAGAAATACTGGAGTATCTACATTACTTTGAACTAGGATATGAAAGTTGGAGCAGATGTGCAGCGTCAGATTCAATCTCTAATTATGAAATACACATCTAAGGAAAAATGTAAGGTACACTTACCCATCTAAGGAAAAGTGTAAGGTATATACTTATTTCACTTGTTTCTACTTTTCTTTAGCAAAAATGATGTTCAATTCAATACAAACTGTCAAAATGGGTGGTCCAATTTATTTGAAATAGTTATAGAACTACTTAAAACATCTTTACATGCTCCTAAACTTGCAACTAATGCAGAGTACCAGACAGGTGCCAATACACATCAAATATCAAGTATTTGGTACAAGTCATGCATATAAAACCAAAGTAACAAAAGTTGAAAGACAATAAAAAAATCCAATAACTACCCACGCTAAAAATAAATGTGCAGAAAAAATGCATTCTTTTCATATGAAACTGCGCTCATGCTTTTGTTGGAAACCGTCATTAGAATTTTAATAGGTAAAATTAGCTAGGGGAAACAATATCGTTTTTATTGTTGAAGTGGTAACCTAATCTAACCCAGGCGAAACAGAACAACACTCCTACAGGACAGCAGACTATAGTCCTAATTTCAAGTCCATCCATTTGAAGTACGTGTCATGTTCAACATTTCTTGAGCATTTTTAGTATTAATAGAAGTCACACAATATACCAATTAAAGATGATTGATCAAAATTCATACTTTTAAAATGACATTTCAAATTAGAAACATCAGATAACATACCCGGTCCACTTAACTGGAGGCACTAACATTGGCATATAGGGGATGACCATGTGCCTGGCCTGTAAACAAAATATTAACTTGTACAGATCAATTTACACATGGGACGATAAAAATTAACATGAAAAAAAAAAAAAAAAAAAAAAGATTTTATTAACTTCAAGATATATATTGGAGTTCATCAAAAGATTCTGTAGGTATAAATTCTCTCAGAACACACTAACTTAAATAAAATAAATTTCCATGTAATGCCTTAATAATCGTGCTGTTTCAAAATGATGATATCTGATTATTCCGAGGAAGAACAGGAAGAAATAAATGAGCTTACAGTTCTTTCAAGGCCTTTGATAATAAGTGGGTCACATTGGATAACACCATATCTTCTGCTAAAGTTTCTGTACAAAGAGAAGCCATTAAGCACCATTAAAGACTTGAGCAACAGAAAAAAAAGCTTGCTTATAACACAGAAGAATTAAAAAAAATTACTTTGTTTCTTTCCGTATAGTTATACAAGTGTGTATAAATGCAGGTCGAATATCAGGTGGACTGTCTGCTAACTGATCGACTGGAGGCTGTATATAGGCTGTTTGAAGCAGCAATTCAATGAGTCGGCTGCCAACCTGGAGTCAAAATAACTGCATATTTAGTTTGTTAGAAAACAGCAAACTTAGCCCCTGTTTGGCAAACATTATTTCAAAACTCTTTAATTCTCATACTCATTTTCAACCACACATTAACACAATAAAATACTTTGCACGTAAACCTAAAACTTTTTACTACTTTTTAACCACACATTTCCAAAAAATCACTATTCAAAACTCTATTTTCTCAAAATAAGGCCATCAAACAGGGGCCTAATGCATTCAGTACAAAGAGTTAGGTCAGACCTTTGCTTTAGCATCAGTCCCCCATGGTTTTGAGTCATCCTGTCCTTTAACTAGATGCCTCACTGCTCGCAGCTTTTGTTTTTTCATCAAATTCTTAACCGTCTTCCGTAATTTTTCTTGTTCTTGGGTATTGCCATCAGATCCACCACCTTCCTGTTTTGTCTCTACTTTTTGCCGCTCTGTTTTCTTCAAGAATTTATGAATTCTAACCTGACCAATGACAGAAATTGTTAAAGAAAATAATACAAAGAGCCATCATCATTGCAGTCAACCAAGCACAAAAGTTTCTGAAATGAGTAAAAGCATATTACCCCATATCCCCCAAAAGGCACTACATCCTTTCTAATTTTAAAAATAGGCAAATCTCAACATTGTTCCTTAAATCAAGCTTGTTGCATCCATTTACTGATACTTGGAAATGTTCCAAACCCAAACACACTCCACGCAAGCGGCACAAACTTTTAATCTATATCAGGATCTCCTAAATTACAAGCAGATTCTTCTCTGGTTTAGCACTACTAATTTCCTACCTACTACTTTAATTTAATCCTACGTTGAATCCAAAATGTCCAGCAAGTCAGAGATAAATCCAAGAACTATTGGAAACCATCTCAAATATACCCAGACTCATCTAATCTACTTCAAGTGCCAAGACGATTAGATTTCATGTAACATGCTCTCTTCGTAACGACACTCAACATATTCAGAACCCAATCTAGCTTGTTGACACCGAGGAAACCACCGAAAAGGCTACCACTCACCAATAATAATTTGATGCCTTTATTTTATTAAGTATTAAATAGTGAATTCAGGCAAGTTCGCAACAAAAATTAGGAATGATTTTCCAAAAACATGAACCTTAAAGTCTAAACCTGTGGTCTTTGCCATTGGCAATTATAACTAAGTCATAATACTTTACAACTGTATTGCCTTTCAACTAAAGCTCACAAACCTCTTGCTCAATTGCATCGCCTATCATGCAAGCAGCCTGCACTACCCTTGCAAACCCATGCTCACCTCCAGTCATTAACAATCCCATTAGCTTATGCATGGTGATAATAGACATCATGTCAGCTGGCAAGTGATCAAAGTACTTGGCATAGCCCGCCTTACTCTTCCTTTTCCGAATCAACTCCTGCTCTGCAGCAATCTTATCGCACAATGGCCCAAACCATCCCAAAAATAATGACTTCATATAAGGCAAATTGGGAGCCAATTTCTGCTCACACATATCCATTAAAAGCTCCTTATACTCTTTAGCCGCTTGCTCCCATGCTTCAGTCTCGATCCTAGCCTGCCTCCTCCTAAGCGCTTGGTACTTCCGTTTCCCCATTCCATGAACGCTCTGCCTCCAGCGCTTACAATACTGTTTCCTGTCCTCTTTTTTCACCTCAGATAACAATTCTTGAACCTCGTCAGCCACAGAAACATTAACATCATTATAATCTTCCTCCACATCAGTAGGTGATACTGCTACAGCCTCGGCTACAGAGGCATAACTTTTTGGGCCAAATCCACAAGCGTGGACTTGGCTTCTCACACCGTTCAAAATGGGTCTGCCCACAACTTCGTCCCGCGTAAAAACTTCGCCAAATTTTCGAAGACCCATTTCAGCGTAACTAAAATTGGAGGTAGAATTAAGCTCAAACAGGGGTCTACGGTTGAATTTCTCAGGACAAGTTGAATGTTGGGGGAATCCAAGAAAGCTGCAGGTGCGAGAAAAGGATTGGGGGTTGAGAGAAAGCTTTGTTGGGGATTTTGAAGTAGTTTGTTTAACAATTTTTCTCAACATAACTGGTGAATTCTTGGGTAGGTTTAGAACAAAAGCAGCAGATTTACCCGGTGGAATTTTTGGCTGGTCAATTTTGATGCTCAAAGAAAGCGGCGTTTTGCAGCTGGACATCAACTTGTATACAGAAAATCTTGAAACGGGGAACAATGATAGTAATAATACTGGAATAATCAGAAATAAATTGAATGGGGTTCGATAATTGAGCAAACGATAGGTTCAACGAGTTGTAATAATTCATGAAATCGATCTTAGCAAGTGGGGGAATTTGATTTGCACTGAAATGGGAATTCTTGAAATACAGATCTTAAACCCTACTAAAACCTCGTCGATTTCCGTACTGTTGTAGGATTTTTTTGAACCGAAAATAGTGTTTAGTCCCAGAGTATGACCTATATAGCATGATGATCTTAAACTTTTACATTAGAACAATTTAATTACAAATTTCATTGTTATTACATGTTCCATAATTTGTGATTGTTTGAATTAAATTATAATATCAAGTCTAAGTTAAAACAGTAATTTAATTACACCTTCACAATTATTACACACTTATCAAGCTCAAATAAAAATTGTTCACATCTTTATTAAAGTTTAGGACATTGATAATTCAAATAAAAATATGAAAAGAAAAGAAGGGAAAGGAAAAAATCGCCTCAACCTTTTCAACTCACAATATTTCGTCATTGTTTGAGCCCCATTTATAGAATATGTTTTGTAAGAAAAATAATTTTTTGGACATTGTGTAATTAAAAACTGAGGAAAGTTTTGAATTGTAAATAAAAAATTATTTGGCCCCTGTTTGGTACACATTAAAATTTTCATTCTCGTTTTTCTACCCATTTTCAACTACGCATTTTTCAATAAAATAATATTTTCCATCATATCAGTAACTTTTCATTTTTTTTCCAACCACACATTCTCCATCAATCTACTATTCCAGAATACATTTTTTTCCAAAATAATGTAGCTCAAACACAACCTTATTGAAAGAACGTGAAAGAAAATGAACTTTTGAATAAATTTCAAGAAATGAGCTCAGAAGAGGCTTCATATTTATTTGTAAACATTAATTTGGCTTTGGTTATATTGTCATGACCGTTTTCTTTTGTTTAATTACATATTAATTACACTAAAAATTTCCAGTCCTTTGTCACGTTTATGTCCCATTTTTTTTTTTTTTTTTATCGTATTAAAATCTTCAAATTTCATTAATTAACTAAACATTAACAAATAATGCCATTTATCCCCATTAAAAATTATAATGTTGCAGGTGAATAAAAAGATATTTTTTAGTGATCTAACAAAATTTAAACGTTTGGAGTCTAATTTTATTTATTTATTAACAACTATTTCCTCAGTATTTTTGTACGCCATCAGTACATTTACTGCTTAATGCACGAGTATATTTTCCGCCAAAATGGTAAATATTAGGACATCAACAGTCAGGGCACAAATTGCAATGCTATACACCCTAAATGATGTGATAAATGATCGTGCCAGATGAATCAAAAATATTATAAGTTGATCTTCCATAAGCAAAAACAGCTCTTTGGGGAGAAGGGTGGCGGGAGGTCGCGACAATAATTGCCTTAGAAACCCAAATCTGTATGCCGAACTGGCTCCTTCACAAATTCGAGAATCTGAAAAGAATGTATGACGATTCTGAGATTTGTCTAAGGTTTGAAGCAATGTGTTACTGCTCCTGTAGAGAGCAATACGTGAGATTTTGGCAAGCTGCGCTATGGACAATGCCATGGAGGCATGAACCAAATCAAAATTCATAATTACATTTTCGACTCTTCTTGCGAAGATGATTATTTCAGCAGGTGTAGCTTGGATGCGAACTTAGCAACCATGAATTGGGGATACAAGAATGTGTTCAACGTAACTGTTTAAAAAAAAAAAACATTATTGATCAATACGAGTTTTGCATTAACATGAAGATAAGCGTGCAGGCAAAAAAGAGGAAGCCGAGAGTAAGATCATCAGTAAAAGCACAAGCAGTATTAAATTATAAGTGAAAAGCAGCGACAAATGACTGAAAACAAAAAAATTTAGCCATTAGGAGTTAGGACTACCTTTGATCCATCCTCAGACCTTTGCTCCCACAGGCTTGAAACAGTTGATATTGCACAAAACAGCAGATCTCATCATATCTCCAAAGCTGCCATCACCCAACTCCAACAGTCAATATTACTAATGGCACGATGAAATACAGGTATAGTAGAAAGCATGTATACACGAGAAAAAACTCTTTAGTTATTTAAGTTGAGACCAACCGATCTACACTGTTCCTTGCTTTCTCTGGTTGTTCAGCATTGTTATTTGCTTTCTCAGCATAATCCACACTCTTTCTCAATTTTTCTCTCCTATCAATGCTGGTTCTAGATTTCTCTCTTCGATCCACGCTTGCTCTAGGCTTTTCTCTTTGATCAGTGCTCGATCTAGACTTTTCTCTCTGATCTGCGCTTTCTCTAAGTCGGCAATCTATGCTGTTTCGCACATTTTCTGTCTGATTTGTAGATGGCATAGATCCATTTTTCAAATGTGCTGATTTTTCAATAGCTCTTATGAACTTCTTTAAATGCTTAATATATTCTGGGTAAAGTTCCAGGTCACAGTGATTGCCACCTTTAACCCATAAGGGCTCGTACTTCTCTTTGCACAGCTCCCAGAGCTGCTTTCCATGGGAGCAATCTACAACATCATCTGCAGTTCCCTGTAAATTAAGAAAAATGAAATGTATTGTGTATAAGGAAGCAGTGAAGAACTTTTCTACATGCATATTCTGCAAGAACACGTTCAAATTTCTATCCTGAGGCATTTGTATTCTAGGATTTTGACATATTAGCACAATTACTTCATTTTATTACTGAATTTTTTAATACAAATTGATTTAGCCAGTGTAAAATGATCCTTTAGTATAGTTATACTGCAAATAAATAGAAGTAAAGATTTATCACAGTGACATCATCTGCGCTTCAAGTGCTTTGTGTAGCACTCCATATATTAAAATAACATTGTTTATGATGACAAGAATTATTATCAATCTTGGTGAGGTGAAATTAGGCATGAATTGAACTAGGGCTTAAATTTACTTTATAATCAGGTTCAAGGAAATTATTGTGGTACTATCTCTGTGACTGTCACAAAAATGAACCAACTTCGGTAGTGGGAACAAATGGATACACAATAAATGCAAAGATTATTTCAATGATTATCAACAACCATATTTTAGCTTCTGACATCCCAGCTGTGTTAAAAAAGATGCGGCAAAATTTTCTGATATTATATGCGGAAATATCAAATGACTTGCTAAAAAAGGTGAAGTTGTAGATATTTTAAAGATGTGGAAGAGGATTTTTAGCACTCCCTGGACAGCCTGCTGCTTTCCTCCCACCTCACAGGTTCTCTATGTAATAATAAGGGAAAGACATGATACTTTTTGACATCTTTACATGAATAATGAATCAAAGACCTTACCCCAATAAGTATCCCAATGCATAACAAATAAAAAACATAAATTTTGTGGTGTAAGGATAAAGGGGATTGAAACAACGGTTGAAAAATGTTCCAACCTGTGCAGTAAGAGAATATAATCTATAGGTTCTCTTCAAACCGACTCTATTATGGCAGCTAGGATACCAAAAAACAGTAACAAATATAATATATTAAAAATCTTTTTGGTATTACAACAAGAATAGGGAACTAATGCTCCTCCATTCACCGTGATTTCTACGCCGGCGGTTCTCTCTCTAAGAATAATGACACTAGAAGATAAACAGATGAATCATTCTGTTTTCATACATTCATAGACCCCTCAATAAACAATCTTAAAATCCATATAAGAAAATAACTGCTAAAGAGAAAAATGGACAAAGAAGGGCTGAAGGGACTATCACGTAGGGAGTTTCATTCTTTCATAGGAGACTTATCCAAAAGGAAGTTTTCGCAAATTAATGCTTTTTATTAGTTAAAACATTCTCTTTAACGCCTTTTCAGTGCTCATTCCACCCCAACAAGGGCTTTGCCCATCACCTCCAAAATGTTGGTCTTCAAACAGAAAAAAGATACTTCTCAAATAAATTAGATTCAGCATCCTGTTGAACATGAGTAGCCTCAGAATTGATAGCACTTATACTGATGAGAATACATACTGAAAATTGTATTTGAGCAATTACAATCAAGCAAAAATCTACAAAACTGTAATTTATTCCAGAAAGTTTGAAATAAAACTCACATGAATAACTAAGACAGGACATTGAACCAATGGGATTTTGTCAATATTCTGCATCTCAAGGGAAAGTAATAAGTGGTTAAATGAACATTTAGCCCAAAAAATATTATGTGAAAGTTAAAGATCAATCTTGTGCTGATTGCATTAAAATTATTTTACCTTATAAATGTCAAACCAGTATGTCCTCTTAACTGGATACATTACTCGAAGACCAGACATTATTGGACTGTGAAGGACCACGGCCCTTAATCTAGACGAACAAGTAGCCAAATCCAAGGTTGGCCCGCTCCCAACAGATTGCCCATATAAAATTATATTTTCTTCTTTCACTCCATAAGTCTCTTGAAGACAATTATATACAGCTTCTATATCCGCATAAGTGTTCTGTTCACTTGGCTATCAAAAGAATGATAAATACAAAATTCAGCATTTTCATCGTAAAATTCCTTCAAAACAAATCCTCCAAGTCCAACTCTCATACCTTTCCGGTTGACTGTCCATAGCCTGAGTAGTCATACCTGCCAAAAATGATAGCTAATTAGGAAATCAGCAACGACAATGCAGATTTCAATTGCCTCTCTGTTCCCCTATTCTGTGATTGGTTTGGTGTCAAAACGACAATTTCCTATAAGCAAAGGGCAATGATAAAAAAGCTGGGCAAAAATAGCATCTTGTGAAATTTAAGTTTCCACAACCAATTTATCTACAAAGATTCCATAACAGGTGGGATAGATAATTGATCAGTTAATTTCATCAATTAAATAACTATAAATACTTTTTCCACTTCAAGAAACAAATTCTTAACTCTCAATCAACAGCTATACTTACCACAAGATTCCTCAATATAAAGATGAATAGCCGAAAAACATTTAAATTAGCACATTCATTATACAAACAACTTTCTAATTAAAAAAAAATTGAACCATTGTCGACCCTAATACACTGAACCAATACAAACATACATACAAACAAATTATTGATCCAAAATGTGTAGGAATTTCAGTACCCCATCATGTTGACTCGGAGGTGAATGCTGAGCTCACTGAAAAGATCATACATCTGACCCAGATCGGCAGCGTTGCCGTGGGAGTATAGCAGCGTCAGCTTCGCCATTGGATTCTTAACGTACAAAGCAACGATCTCGTTCCCCCTCTTCGTCTTCACTTTCAAAACATCAACGTTATCCTTCTCCGCCACCCCAGTCATCCTCAGTTTGCCCGTCCCCTCCTCCGCCACCACCCCGTAGGACGGCGGATTCGGCGGAAAGAACGCAAACTTCGCCGCCATAGACGACGTCACCGTCCCCATCTAAATATAAATACAGAACCTCTCTTGTATATTACCTATATACTATATAGATATATAAATATGTAGGATTTGGAAGGGTTGCAAAGAATTTCCCTTTTCTATATCAGGGATTTTCCATAGATTGGGTGGATTTTGTTCAACCGTATAGTTTGGATTCAATTATTATCCTGTGAGAATTCTTTACAGTATCGCATAGATTCAGAGATCTATTTCTACAGTCTGGGCGTGTGTTTGAAAATCAAAATATATACAGATAGATGCAGATTTGTACGTATTTTTCTATGTTGAAAGGCAAAACAGAGGAGGGGTTTTCGGCGTACAAAGGGAAGATGGCACGTGGGGTGAAATAAAGTAGAAATACCGTAGGGGGTACGAAAATTCCATGCTTCATTAGTAAAGTCCGCGACTTCCATTGTAAACATGAGCTATTGGTGTTACTATGGGTGAGAAATGAAGTGGACTTTTCCTAGGCCTACACAGACGTGAGATTTGGATAGTTCCAAGAATAATGTTGTTGGACATGGAGACACAATGTTTGGATTAGACTGTCTAAAGCCTGGAATGATTTGTTTGGTTCAATTGTTTTCTTTTTAATTTTTCCTTTTGGGGTTGCGTGGGTGCTTTTGTGCTTGCAGTTCAATAATCTTATCCTCGCTACGTCTCATTTATATAAGCTTGTTTTATTTTTCACACGAATTAAGAAATTTTATTTAATGTCTTGGAAAAATAATTTTTGCCAAAAACTTTCCTAGTTAAACTATATAATTCGGACAAGAAAATAAAGAAAGTGAGCATATATAAATGGGACGAAGAGGGTAATTTTTGTGTCCCCATAGCCTATTGGATTGGATTTAACATATGGTCAGATAAGTGGGCAAATATAGTGAGTGTTTGACACCCATTTTAATGGGAATAAAAATTTTGAAATAGTTATTGATATGAGAATGTGTGGTAGAAAAATGATGAAAAGTTTTAGATTTGTGTATATTATTATTTTATTTGAAAAATGTGTGGTTGAAATTAAAAAAGAAAGAAAAACTTAAAAGAGAATGGGTGCCAAACAAGTGCATAGTTGATTTTTTTTTTTTTGGAGCTCTTGATGACATTGAATGATAATTTATAAGTAAATCCCGCTTTTCGAAGTGCTCTTAACTTACACTATAGTAGGCAGGGACATAGTCAGGAATTTCATCTGGGGGGTGCGAAAATAAGGGGGGTGGAGGGGGCCGAAACCCCTGAAATCTTTTTTTTTTTTGAACTAAGATGATTGAAAACGAAAATTTTAAGTACCCAAAATAGGCAAGTTAGAAAAAATCAACATTCAGCAAGAAAAAATCTTCACATGGGATACGGAACCGTCGAAGTCCGAACTGAGAATCAACACGGCAAGACCAGTAGGAAAAATCAGAGATAGCCCAGCCGGATAGGGAGTTAGCCAATAGCCACTATAAATTCAACACAAAAGAGAGTAAGAGACAAATCACAAAACAAAACTAGCAAGAACAAATCTTCAGTACTTTGTGTGCGAGAGCGAGAATCTCTATTTGTTGACTGTCTATTAATCTATTTCTTTTCAATGAAAAACCCATCAGGTTACTACATTTGTTCATGTCTCTGACACAAGAAAAAACCAACCTCTCACCTGTGGAAAATTTGAATGGAAACTATGGAATCAAATCGGCTGCTCCAGTGAAGAATAAGGATTTCAAATTTTTAATGTAGTAAATTGGTAATTCGTGAATGAGTGTGATAATTGGGTTATATTTTAATTGAATTGGATTGAACTTTTCACTTTTGGGTAATGAGCAATAGGCTCAGAGCCTGTTTGGTACGGCTTAAAATCCAATTAAAATTGAAAATATGGCCGTTATTGGGTCTCACCCGTCTAATAAAAGTCAACAATAACGGCTATATTTTCAATTTTAATCCGATTTTAATCTCTACCACACATCCTCTCAATCTATTTTTATTTTTTAATTGGACTGGTTGATTGCAAAAAAAAAAATCTGGGGTGAGTGTAAGATTTTTTTGTATGGTTGAATTTTAAAGTGTAAGTTATTAGGTCAATATTTATTAATGGAAAAAAAAATTTCAAAATTTTGCAGGAGCAAGTCAAAATTCTTGGGAGGGGGGAGGGGGGCAAAACTGAAAAATTCATTAAAAATTAACTACGAATGATGGATCAGCGGACAATGTTGAGGAGGGGGGTCGCCCCCCAGCTCCGTCTCTGATAGTAGGGATGTATCGTGAACAATTAAGACTGAGAGCAATAAGAGTTGAAAGACTCCCATATTGTTTGGAGGGCAAAGATGCCAAACAAATTTGACCCTTATCTATCGTCCTAACCTATTCTTAGAACAAATATGGTTATTAGGAATCCAATCAATTAAGCTCCCAAATCGAGGAAGGAGAAACTTCATTTGACTACTTTATCACGCGTTGCATAACTATGGCTCTTTGTAAGCTGAGAGACAGCTGAAATAGAAATGCCAAACCACTAAACGTTTCAGATGTTTGGCACAATGCGTTATGTGAGCATGACGTCTGCCACGTTGTGCTTGATATGTTTCCATGCCCCCTTCATCAATTCGAATCTTTGGCACAATTTGTTACGTATATATTTGATGTCTGAGATGTTGTGTTTCATTATGTTTTTACGCACGGCTCGCTTTCTCATTAGTATTTCTTGTTTGTTATGAGCCAAATAGATCTTTGCCCACGACATTATATTTGTACTTTGTAGTACTCAATCATCACATTTTTGGATATCCATGTCAATGTTAATCGAGCTTTAGGCTTATACTTATTGGGCTTTTGCGTTATTTAATTTTGGTTCCTTATTGTTTTGAACTAGGAGTTTTTGGGTTTGAATGTGTAACCTCGATAGTGGACATCCATTTGTGGATCTTAACCAAAGGCTCTGGTTTTGGGCTTTTGGCTCTCTTTTCTTTTGATGTCTTTAAATTGGTAGACAATACTTGCATAAGAGTTACAGTGTATAATTTCTTTACAATAATTGTAGCTGCACTATTATTTTAAAATTTTTAAGTAACAAATTGTGTAATAATCATATTAAATCCTCGTTGTTTGTGTGTAATAATCATATTAAATCCTCGTTGTTTGCGTGAAATTCATATTAAACATTGTGTAACAATACATCCTTACAAGTGGCAAACTCAACAACAATTCCTTTCTTCGTATCTTGCTGGCTATAAAAAAGACCACGAAGTTCCAAGACTTGGGAGATTTAGCTGATTAAATAGAAGACATACATGATGGTGCAATACATTGAAGAAAATCAAACAAAAATTGCTTTCGATAACACATCCCTAATTGATCTTCGGATGGAAAATACTTGAACTAGAATAGAAGAGTTTGTCCCACCAATGAATACATATTTCACAATAGCCAGTGGTAGACCTAGCACCGGACGAAGGGGCACGGCTGTACGTGTTGAGATCCGCTGGAACAGTGGAAGGAAGAAGGCGACCAGACCAGCGGGCAACGACTGCGACTCTACGAGGCGATGTAATGTTTCTGGACTCTGTTTTCCCCCCCCTTACGTTTGGACTTATGTTGTGGCCAGTGGAGTGAGGTTTTTTCCCTTAAATGATCAACCCCAAAAGAAAACATACATAGGCTTCCAGCGACAGTGAGAAGAAAACATACGCAACGTTTTTTGGCCAATTCACAGAAACTCTCATCCTGTCAATTGTCATCCATGTTGGAAGAGCGTCGCTATGCAATCATGAGCTGTGCGAGTTCCTGCAGCCCGTCATGCCGCCGCCCGCCTACAGGGGCGGACGCAGAACTTTAACATTGGAGGGCACAATCGAACTTACAAAGAAGTTGAGAGAAATTTTACAATAAAAAATTTACGTTCAAAAAAATCATACCCCATGTAATTTTACATCTGAAAATTTACATGGGATATGAATTTTTCAGATGTAAAATTTCGAATTTTTTTGAAAATCTCCTAATAAAATAATGAAAATTATATTGAGAAATTTGTATCACAAAAATAATAAATGTTAATTAAATAATTGATTTTTTTTAAAAAAAATGCGAGATGGACGTCTTTTTAAAGACTCACGTTTAACGTATTTTTAACTATTTTTGATATATGTTTGAACTATTCGATATGCCCATAATGTAGTTCTTGAAATAAGTTTTGAAATGATATAAACAAATTGTAAATTCGATTAGCATACGATCGTCTGAAATTTTTTAAAATTAGTGTATTATCGAAATTAAAATTTATTTTGATTTTGCCCTTGTTTGGTGGAAATTAAAATCAATTTTTTAATAAATTTTGATAAAAATTAAACAATTATGGATTTCATGAAATATGTTATTAAAATTAATTGTTAACTTTGATTTAGATTAAAATTAAAATTTCAATCGATACCAAACATGATTTTATTATTTTAAAAAAAAAACTTAAAAGTTGGCGGGGCACGTGCCCCCAGGACCCCCCGGGTCCGTCCATGCCCGCCTAGACACCAACATACATCAGTGACTGTGACTGCCTTTCTCGATTTCTCCTTTATTGTTCTGTAACTTATGTTGATATTTCTCTTTTTTATTTTTCTTGTCTTTCGTGACTGGTGCTATTTTTTATTTAATGATTTATCACTTACGAGTTATGAATAATGACTTATGGTCTATGACTTTGTTGACGTTGAAAAATAGATAGATAAATTTCAAGCCAACTTAGAGAATAAACATGGATCGATTGACATTCAAATAATAATTGTGAATCTATTATCTATGATTTGGGAATTTTTGATTTGGGATAAATAATTTATGTTGTACGAGTCATTGAGTTATGAGTTATAATTTATACTTTATAACTTTTGATTTGTGAATTTATATTTTGTGATTTGAGATAAATAATTTATGTTGTACGAGTCATTGAGTTATAATTTATCATTTATAACTTTTGATTTGTGAATTTATGTTTATATATATTGAATAATTTTTAATATTATTTAATGAAATATTAATAAACGATCTCACTATTATAATCGTTGATTGTTGACAGTCAACAGTAAAGGTCCGCCCTAGCTGAACTTAAATCTTGGATTCGCCACTGACGGTAGCCTCATTAAACCATACATCTTTCTCATCCAAATGTTAATGGGCGAAATGATTGGATTTGGCTCAATCACTTGAATATATTTCCCCAAAATAATTTAATCCTTTTTTGGAAAGACCGTATAGAAATGTAATGCAAACAACGATAGTATTTATATCATTCGCGGGTGTGGCTAACTCTCTATGGGGAAATTGTATGATTCAAAGTATCGTCCCATTTAGCCCATGTTTGAGCGCCATTCTTTTTCCCTTTTTCCCATTCTTTTTTCTACGGTACTCATTTTCAACCACACTTTCTTCAAATAAAATAATATTACACAAAAATCTAAAACTTTTCATCACTTTTCCACCACACATTCTCCCATCGATCACTATTCAAAAACTAATTCTTCCTAAAAAATGGAAGCCAAACACCCATTTAGTATCCCAATATGCAAGATTTTTCATCATCTGATGACGATCCTGAATCTGATGGCCTCCCAAAGTCATATGCTGCCAAAGTGTCCTAAAAACACAGAGAAAGAGCATTCATGCAAGGAAAACAAGCTTATTTACTTATAAGTGATCTTTTTAAGCTTTGCCTAACATGCACTAAATAGTACAGGAAACAGGAAAGGGCCTCTCTCCTCACGCTTTAACTCAACTGAGATGGAATAGGTTGGAAAACCTACCTGCATTTTATCCCAATCTTTCAACTTGGAATTTGTTAGCATGTAATCATGCAGGTCCTTCACCATCCATTGATCTGCGACATGCAACCGCTTGCATGTCACAAACCATTGAAATTTGACAGTGAAAATCGACTCTCCAAATAGTACTATAAGATCGATACTGAACATCCCATGTAATTGTAGAGGCTCCCATAGCAATAATTTATTTTGGTTCAGGCATTTGCTCTTATCATCTCACTAGAGAGGGTGCCATTTTCATTGTTACTGTTTCATTTGTTCAAATTAGATCAGCTTGTCTAAGACTCGAACTTGGTACTAATCCATAATGATCAAAGTCACATCGTGATCCTATTAGTAAAGCAAATTCAATTTCAAAAGTTCCATCTTCTACCCAGAAGAATGGCCAAATGAGGGAGTATTGAAGATAATATAAATCAATATTATCTTGATTTGATATTATCTTAATTTGATTTTCATATTTCTCAAATCACTTTGATTTGATTTGATTCTCATAATATTTAAGATATTTATCTTTTTTATCTCAATGTAATTTCTCTATAAATAGGGATATATGCCTTGTATTCAGTATCAATTCAGAAAGAAAAGATGTAGCCATTCAATAGCCTCTTGCTCTCTTTCTCTTCTCCATCTTCTTCTATATTATATTTTATTTTCTAACAGGGAGGAGGGGGGACTTAGCATCAGTCCCAGCCTATGGAGAAGATGCCTTGCCCAACTCTGAAAAGAAGGCTTCTTTCCTCCACTTCTTTATAACTGGAATTAGTTCAAAAACTAGACAGGATCATATTAAGATTCATAAATAAGTAAGAAATGACGTGACAATATATACGAGTTCTTGTAAATATCAATATGTAATTCAAACACAGAGGTAACTTAAACTAGGGGCGGATCCAGCACCCAGCGAGCAAACGCGACCACCCCATAGGGTTAATTTAATCAATGATAACTAAACTTTGTTATAGGTTACCACTTACTCATCAAAATTCAAGAAGTTAATCTTTACTCATTCAACTTTGATACATATTACTACTTGCTCATCAAAATTTAAAAGGTCACTCGTTGATCACCCAAAATTGAATAAAGTTACTCATTAATCACTCGTATCATTTCCATAATTGTTACCTATAGCAAAATTTAGTGAGCAACTAGTAACTTTGTTCGAATTTAGATGAGCAACGAAGTAAACTTTTAAATTTCAATGAGTATACAGTAATATATAACAAAATTCAGTGAGTAATGAGTAACTTTTTAAAGATCGATGAGAAAGTAGTAACCATAGCAAAGTTCAGTGATCATTGATTAAATTAACTTCCACCCCATAGGTCCAACAATTCAACCCTCAGCTTTTTTTCTACGTCTCTTGCCTCGACGAATCCGATTAAAACAACGTTGAAAATGAAAACGTGTTTCATAAAAGTAATCACGAGACTGGTGAAAGAGACGATTCGCGTGCCTTTCTTGAGGCAACGGAACCTGATGTGTATTGACTATAAGGGTGTGCATAGGCCTCATCGAAGCCACCATGCATTTCACAATCACAAGCCAATAAATTAAAACCAAATTATAAATAATAGACTTTTATATCTTGGTTAATATCTATATATTCATTCGATGTGAGGTTTATCGCTTAACACAATGTGCACTATACTTGCAGCCTCAAATTAATATTGCGGAATATTTACTATGAGTCTGGTAGAAACACATTTATCATTAACTCGGTGACGCCGTTCTTTTCCGAATACTAGTACTAGATACTAAAAGTACATATTTATTCTTTCTATGAGAAATCTTTAAATCTGTACGAGTTCTTTTATGTTTTTAGGAACACAAACAGAAGTACCATTGATACAACTGGTGCCAATAACCTTATATACAGCATGTGTTAGATGATAGCCATCCCAGAAGTAGTGTTTGTCTGGGTCCTGGCATGCCGGCAGTCCTGGAATGCAGGCTGATGTCCCATTAGCCCATGTAATGCAGCATGGATTAATCGAGTCTTCTAAACCTGAAAATAACAAATAAAAATATGGTCATTGTTGACTAAAATGGTCTTGAGGAAAGCGATGGGGAGCTCAATCATACTAGTGACTTGTACTCGACATTCTATATTTGTGTAGGTTGCTCGAATATTCCTACTGTAACGATCCCCCATACATTAACTCATACGTACCGTTTGTTTTGAAAAAGTCTTTGTCCATTTTATCCCTTACGCATTTGTATCGTATCCTCTAAGATTCGAACTCAAGATCTCCGTCTTATGAGAGACTTAAGTTGAATCATCATATTGATTTTTAAGTTCAAATCTTGGGGATAGAATCCATGAAGATAGAATGACATAGATATAGATTCTACCATAAAGTTTGGACACGAGACCTCGATCGTTACCATCTATCATAAAGAATTTTTAAAAAAACCTTTTTTATGTGAGAGATTGGAGATGCGTATCACATATCATTATGCATAGAAAGAGTTAGAACCAGTTACCATAATTAGAGGGATTTATGATGGCATCATAACCAAGCCAATGAGCTTGACCAAGTATAAATTCCGAGCCTTGCAGGGTTGATGTCAAACTCTTAAGCAAGGTGGCTAGCTGGCTGTTAAAGATTACTGCAAGCTGGTTAATCTTCTCCACGCATTTTCCACTGTGTTTAAATTGCCTTGTAACTGATGGGATGCACCCAATGGGTCCAATTTCAAACATTATTATCTTTCTCGCTCCTATTTTGTATAGTCTCTGCACCCAAAACAAATATACAGTCAATAGATAAAATCAGGATTCTTTCTTATGTTTGTTGTTTTTAGATGGGAGTGGCGTATATTCTGTATTTAGGGGTCGTGTCGTGTCGTGGCCTCATGCCCAACACATGAAAGTGTGGATGTGTGTCGTATAGTATTTTTTGGTGTGATAAAATAATATTTTATAAATAAATTATGGTTTTATTTATTGCATTTATTTGATATTGATCATGCGATTTAAAGTGCATTGACACTTGTAACAGCATAAGTTGGATGTTTGTGTGATAAGCATAGTGTGACACCACTTATATTTTGATCATAAATAATTTGGTCACGACCAAGATATAAGGGTTGACACCTTGTATTGAAAAATTGTAGTCTTAAATGATTTACTTTGCACATTTTCGATTTGTCCTTATTGCATAAATAGTTAAACGTGATACAATACACTTGAAGTGTATTGAACGAACCACATGTTTAGATTTTGAAGAATACTATAAAAGACTTGAAGGTCGGTAGTATAACCTTCTTAAAATCAAAGGTTGAAAAAGTTCGTGATTTAGATCTGGATCCGAATCAAGATTTGATTATCGAATTTATATAAATTCTTAATTTTAAGTTTGTTGATTATAACTTACACGCGAACTTCTACTAACAATCTTGAATTAAAGAATTTTTTTATTTTCCGAGTAATTTTTGTTCCACCCTCATCCTGATATGGCTCCATACATGACTAGGGGTGGGTGAGGTTTATGGAGGGGGGAGAGGGTTGTTGATTAATTACCTGAAATTGTAGGGATAAGTTGTCTACAAGAAGTTTGGCAAAAGATTGAGGATCGTAACGTGGCTTTGCATTTAATGACCGTTGTCGAGCATAGCTAAGGTAGTCATTGCTGCCAATAGTAATAACAAACAATGATTTTGACAAATAACCTGAAACTTCGGACGAGGTTTTGTAGTGCTTGGACAATTCCAATTCGACAGTAAGGTTAAACAAGTCGATTTGCTTATCGAAATTTAAGCATATTCCCTGGAAGGAAAAAAGAAAAAAAAAACCCAATAAATAAGATAGTATGCAAATTGACAATTGTTTTCAAGAAAATATATAAAAGCAAGAATTTCCATTTTTTTTTTTAATTATCATACTCCAGATTTTCCAGTCTCAGGAAGAATGCCACAGGCAGCAGATGCATAATTCAATCCTGTCAACTCAGGTGATCCTCTTAAACTAAAGTATGGCAGTGAATATGGCAATCCAAGAAATTCAGCTACAAAAATAAGCAAATTCTTTCATAATATATACTAATTCAACATAAAAAAATTATTTATAATAACGAAAGAATTAAAACAGGAGTGGAATGAATTACTACCAATTAAATCAGGGATAGTTTTCCCGTCGGTAAATCTTCCGGTGGCTCCTCCGTCAAAATTCACACCGTAGGGTGGATAATCGGCCTTGGCTAGAGTTAGTAAAACATTATTATTGCCACTATCGAACAAAGAATCTCCAAAAACGTACAATGCAGGAGCAGCAGGAGAATCCGAATTCGCTGAAGAAATGCACAACAACAAGATCATAATCGAAATCATTAATTTCTCCATGGTCGTGCGAAGAGCAAGTTCTTTGAAGGAAAGATAGGGAAAATAAATAGAGAGAGTGCAGGGTGCATTATACGTGGATGCATGTAACTGAATATCAGAATGTCAACTTTATGGAATAATATGTTGCCGTGCTAGTTAGTGGGACGAAAAACGTGATACTACCTGGCTGGAACATGGATTAGTCCGAATAGGCGCATTTTTTATTAGAGAGGTGCTAGGTGTACATTATGGGATCCATAATGTACAGATGGCGGCCCCCTATTGGGGGGTCGTCTGACCACTTAGAATTTTCCTTTTTATTATGCATTTTCATGGAAGAATAGTACTATTACCATCAGAGGTGGTAGGACACCAGTTTAGGTTGTTGAGATTTGTTCAGTTTTTGCTGTCAACCCAATTAATTGTTGACACGTCATTTTATGAGAAAGAGAAAGCATTTAACAGTGTTAAATAGTTGTTAAAATGGGAAATTAAAATTAATGATATGTTAATTTAAAATAATGTATAAATAATTAATTGGATGAATAAAAAATTGGACTGAAGATCTCAACTCCAGTTTAGATGGCCACACTTGATAGGTCCAACTAAAGAAATCATGGACATTACATTTAAGTTATAGAGTTGTCTCATAGACTGATGTTTAACATTAGTAGTGTTGAATAACGTTACTAAATCGTCATATGAACAACTTTAGCACACCTTTATGAATATATACAAGTTTCATTTACGAACATTGAAATTTCACTAAAATCATATTCGGATTACTAAATTTTATGGGGATGCTCTCATCTGAGATTTTGGTGGATTTTAAAAATATTTTTAAATTCAGTTTCCTTAATTGCAATTTTAAATAATTTTACTATAATTCATTAAAATCTAGGTGTCCATAACTGTGATTTTAATGAATTTCAATGAAACTTTTTAAAATCGAAGTATTCTAAATGACTAGTGAATTTATAAGACTTTCTTTAATAGAATGATTTTAAAAATAAACTCTTTTGAAATTTTATCATTTTTAATGAGATTCTTATGAATTTTAGGAAGATATATTCAAATTCACAAAATTCAGTAGAATCCATCAAATTCTATCAAAATCTCTGTTGAGAACACCCCCTTTAATTTGTCTCAATTGAATAAAAAAAAACTTCAACTTTAGTTTCAAATTTCATCCATGTCACATTTCATCATCGATTGTACTCAAAACTAACTTGCTTAATTGGCAATCATACTGTAATTATTTTTCACATGACCACTAAGTGATACCCTAGAAATGAAAATGGTAAAATGAGAAATTTGGCAATATTTTTAGATAAAATTATTTTTTTATTTTTATTTTAGCATTATTATGACGTGTCGCAGCAATAAGTTTATATATTACTAAGTGATTATGTAATAAATATATTGCGACATAGCTGATAATTAAATAGTTGTCATCAATTTGAAAAATAATAGGCGATAATACTGTTGAAATTTTAAATTAAAATGAAGTTCATTGGTTGAATTGAAATTAAATTGAGTTTGGTGATCTAATAAAGACATTAAAATTTAGTGACCTAATTAAGATTTTCAAAGTTCAATGACACGACCTAATATCTACCCAATTATAATACAATTTTTGTGAGCCCCCGTCATGGCAAAAAAATTCGTCCCACCCCGAATGGGGCAAAAAAAATCAATCCCGACGGGTTGACGAGGGTAGGGATTGCCGCCCCGTCTCGGATCGAGGCGGGGGAACCCGCTCCTTCACCCCGTCCTGAACTCGCCATGTGAAGAATAAAAAATTTAAAATTGGATGAAGAAATAAAATTAATTAATATGTAATTCTATTTGTAAATATTTAATTTTGGATATTGTTTGTTCTCAGTATTTGCTTTGAATGTTGATGTAATTAGTTTGAGCATTATTTGTTTTGAGTTTTAAAATTTGTATTTTAACTGAAAGTTTTTGATAAAAAGGGCCCCGCCCCGCCTCTACCCCCTCCCTCCCGTACTTTTCTACTGACCATGATCATTCTTCAAGCTTGACGAAATGCTCGATCATGAAAATGGATGATCAAACTATGATCCACCCTTGCAAAAAGCAGAACCTCGAGATAGAAAAAAAAAATCTCGATCATGTACCGTCATACATAAATGTATATAAAACTAGTTCGCTACAATAAGTGACATTAAATCCATGTTTGGCCTTAATCTTTTTTTTTTTTTTTAAAAAGTCATTTTTTCCAGAATTCATTTAACCATATTTGTGATAGGATTATCAACTTTTCAATCACATTTCATTTACTTTTATCAAAATCTATTAAAAACTCAATTTTTATCCAAACTAAACATGAGCTAATTTAGAACTTGTGTCATCTTCATGCACGCCATATTTTGTACCGCTTCCACGAAATTTCTCAAACGTCGCAAGTCAAAACACAATAAAACACTAGTAGAAAATCAAATTTCTTTGAACACGCACCAAATCCAAAAACTCATTGACTTTCAATCTCTCAACCATTATCACTCGAATTCACAAAATCTTCAAACTATTTGTCAAACACCTTGTAAAATATATCGGGTTGTTATAACCATTGTTAATTACATAAAAACTCTTCTATATCAACGTTAAAAATGAATGGACCATTGTAATCCTTGTGTGTATAAGCCAATATGCCAATGCCCTGATTCGTATTCCTCAACTCAACTAATATTCGTTCGTTGCTTAGGTTCAAGAGGCGAAACTCTCAACTTGTCAATTGATGTGCTAGTATAAGATGATCATTTCAGGGAAGGAGGGAAGGTGGGGCCCAATTTGTTTCTATATATATATATATATATATATATATTTCAATGTATTAGTCCAGCCTCAACCCTCTTTACACGCGAGGCAATGACAATATGACACTAGTACCTCAAAATATTTATCCTATGCCATTTTTCTTGTATAATTCGAGTACAAAGTATGATACTTTCATGTAACATATTTAAATCTGTACGAGGTCTTTTATGTTTTTAGGAACACAAACGGAAGTACCATTGATACAACTGGTGCCAATAACCTTATATACAGCATGTGTTAGATGATAGCCATCCCAGAAGTAGTGTTTGTCTGGGTCCTGGCATGCCGGCAGTCCTGGAATGCAGGCTGATGTCCCATTAGCCCATGTAATGCAGCATGGATTACTCGAGTCTTTTAAACCTGAAATAATAACTTAAAAATCATCGATCTAATTGTGGTCAACGCCGTTTTCTGTGACGGAATTAGAATTAGTTACCATAATTGGATGGATTTATTACGGCATCATAGCCACGCATGTGACCCTGACCAAGTATAAATTCTGAGTCTTTCAAGGTTGATGTCAAATTCTTAAGCATGGTGGCTAGCTCGTTGTTAAAGATTACTGCAAGCTGGTTAACATCGTCGACGCATTGTCCACTGTGATTAAATTGCCTTGTAACTGATGGGATGCACCCAATGGGTCCAATTTCAAACATTATTATTTTTCTTGCTCCTAATTTGTATAGTCTCTGCACTCAAAACAAATAGATAAAAGTCGTTATTTGCATCACTGTCAGTTTGTCACTGTATCTTATGTTTGTTAAGGAAACATTACCTGAAATTGTAGGGATAAGTTTCCGACGAGAAGTCTGGCGAAAGATTGAGGATCGTAATGTTTGCTTGTGTCATATAATCCTGGTTCAAGATAGTTGTTGATGTAGTCATTGCTGCCGATAGTAATCACAAATAATGATTTTGACAAATAATCTGAAACCTCGGACGAGGTTTTGTAGTGCTTGGGCAATTCTTGTTTATTTGTATTGTTGAACGAGTCAATTTGTTCAGCAAAATTCAAGCATTTACCCTGCAACAACCCCAAAAATTGGATCATATATAAATCGACATATTGCACAATTATTTGCGCAAGTCATGGACCATTTGGGATGACTTCTGAACTATTAAAGTCAAAAGTTGCTTCTAAGATTAAGAATCCGTTTTTGAATGTGTTTTGATAACTTTATGGAATCATTTTTCTGGTTAGAAGAACTTTTAGAGAAAGTCGATCTAAGATAACTTTTAAAAAAACTCTTCTACATGAAGCAAAAGTAGAAACTCTGCCAAATGAATCCTAAGTACATAGGCAAGGAAA
This sequence comes from Fraxinus excelsior, assembly GCA_019097785.1. NCBI lineage: Eukaryota > Viridiplantae > Streptophyta > Magnoliopsida > Lamiales > Oleaceae > Fraxinus > Fraxinus excelsior. The sequence goes on along the minus strand of CM032623.1, from coordinate 2,626,804 downwards.
ATTTTATGTATCCAAAAAATGATGCGAGAAAGAGAATAAGAGTATCGTCAAAACAATAACAAGTTATCATATAAGAGTTTGATCATTTCCTGTAATGCAAGTTTGTCGCGATATGAAGATGTGAAAATTATGGCTAACTCGATAATGAAAGTTTCTTTAGAAGATCGATTAAATAATTAATTTGAAAATGCCAAAAAATACCAAATAATTTCCAGTCTCAGGAAGAATGCCACAGGATCCAGACGCAAAATTCAACCCTGTCAACTTTGGTGATGCTCTTATACTCAAATATGGTGGTGAAAATGGCAATCCAAGAAACTCAGCTACAAAAAAATAAACAAATTTCATTTGAAATACATACAAATTCATTCAAATTAATAATAATGAAAAATTAAAATATGTGCGGCCTGAATTACTACCAATTAAATCAGGAATAGTTTTTCCATTGGTAAATCTTCCGGTGGCTCCTCCGTCAAAATTCATACCATAGGGCGAAAAATCAGCCTTGGCTAGAGTTGGTAAAATATTATTATTTCCATTGTCGAACAAAGAATCGCCAAAAACGTACAATGCAGGAACTGCAGGTGGATCAGAATTCACTGAAGAAATCGACAAGAAGAACATAATCAGAATCATAAATTTCTGCATTTTCGTTTTCTTTTCTGTGAAAAAAGAAGAAACAGAAATGGTGTGAAAGGAGCAGCTTCTTTTAAAGACAGAAAGGCACGAGAAAAACCAATCCACGATAAGGTTATTACATGAATTAGAAGTAAAAGAAAATAAAATATACAGATTATAATCTTTAACGTAATGAAGGGAATGATTATGCAATCTTTCGTGCAGATGGCAAGTTGGTAACTGTCATTCTTGTATGACTAATACTATTCATCCCCACTGGGATTACAACCCAAGTGTTGGTGGCGTTAACGTGTGATTAAATGATAGGTAATTTCATATTTCATTTAAAATTTCATTATCTAGGTATCGTTAACGTGTGATTAAATGATACGTGAAATTAAATAAATCATTTAATTTCACCTTTTATTTAATCTATAATTTAAAACCACCTACATTGGGATTGTAACCCTCTCCATGACTCGGATAAATTCTTTTTATAATTTAAAACCACCTACATTGGGATTGTAACCACCTTTTGTATAACAATTCTTTTTATATTTTTGTTTGGTCAAACTTGTAAGTATTTAGACTACACCTCTCCATGACTCGGATAAATTAGAGTCTAAAACGCTTATGACCAATTTGATCGATTTAAAACTCACGCGAGGTTTATAATATTAATATACTTAGAAGTGCTACATAAGGCACAACGTGAAAAGGCAAAATATATATAAGGATTTGATTTAATCTTAATTTTTCAAATAGAACTCACGAGGACTATCGAAATCTAAAAGTTCAAGCTAACAAATTTATTTATCTAAAATGCAAACGAGCAACCACTTCTTTCATTGATGTTCTTAAATGAGTCATCATCTTGCGGAAAAAATACATACTACATGTTACTTCTCGACTTACGAAGCAAGTGGCAACAAACTAAGAGAAGTAAAGCAAGAGGCCATGTAAGGTCAACACTCTACTTTGGTATCTCCTTTTCCACATTTACCCGTCAAGGTGATTAAGTCTTGCCTTTAGACACCTCATCCGGAATGTAATTATCCAAGGTGAGGCGTCACCTTTTTGTTGCATTACAATTCCAAGGCGAATGTCATTTTCTACTATGGCTTCTGCCAAGTCACGTAGTACACTGCATGAATGATTGATGATGTTACAACTCTGCAACAATCGCTTCCCAGTCTTATTAGTTTTTTAGCCTATATTTAGGCTCGGGTGGCCACATGCCTATAACGACTGTATTGCATAGTTGAGTTTTACAAGTGAGCCATTAGGATGATGTCACATGTCAAATGTTTAAGAGACTTTTTTCATTCATAAATACTCTCACTTAGTTTCTTATTTTTGAATTACAACATTGGCTATTCTCTCTACAACCCAACATCCATATTTTCTTCCAATGTGTCTCCCCACACCCAAACGCTCTCCATCAGTTGACTAGAGCATTGGAATGCACGCGACTGTTGCATATCTCTTGAGTTATGGTCTCGTGTGGCCTAATATGGTGTCCAAGTGTACAAATACATACATATGAAGCTAAGATCTGTTGACAGCGAAACCGGATATAGTTCGAGGTCAACATCACTAATAAATTTACAAATAACTTAGTTAAAAAAAATAAAAAATTAACTTATATAAAATTTTAAACATTTTTATTAATAAGTTGACCAGTGACGAATCTAAGAGTTCGAGTGAGTACGGAAGGTCGTTGACTGTTGACCATTAATGGTGACAATGAAAACCAATACCGTCAGTTGAAATTGATTTTATCGTAGTTCAAATTGAAAGTGTAGATGTACGTTATTTACCAGTGTAATAACATTGATCGAGTAAGAATTTCAAGTTTGAAAAATTTGTCAAATTATTTACTTTCTTGGTTCGATTTGTTAATAATCTCAATATAACCAAAAAAAAAAAAAAAATTATTTCATAATTTTAAAGATGACAAAGATTTTGTCATTAAATGTGTGAAGAAAAATTGGCGTCAATGCTTATCCAAATTGCTACATTTTTTTGCTGATTAAATAGTCTCTAATAACAAGATTTAAACAAATAAATTTCCGAGTTTCAATAAACGTTAACTATCAATTTAATTTTCTTCTTCATAATTCTTTCACTCTTCAAAACATAATTATCGTATTTGATCCAATCGTTGACCCGGACAAATTATTGGGTCATCGGGTCAGTGGTTTAACCACTGAGTCATTAAAATGTCGAATTTTAGTTTAAAAAAAAAAAAAAAAACCAAAGAGACAATATATTAATTACTTTGCTAAAATTGAACATATATATTTTTGTTAGACAAGTTCGACTATCAACCAAATGCCATAGTGGTCAAACTTCCAATAATTTCAAAGGAGAACTAATCTTTTTATAATGGTGAAAAATATTAAACCAAAACATTAGGGATTTATCTCGTGGATAATCGAAATCAAGACCTCCACTTATTAGACTGGTGCTCCAACGAATTGAACCACTATAACTTTTGGATAACAAATGAAATTATATATATATATATTGACACCAAAAAAAAAAATATAATAACAACGGATTCAGCACGAGCGACCGTTTGAGCTCATTGGATGCTGGACTCGCAGCTGAAGTTGACCTTTTAAAATAATCTCAATACTCAATAATTTATAACGGATTGGACATGGGTTCCCATCTCGTTCTAGATGCATGATTCTACTATTCCGTCATTTGTTTTACTAATTGGCATAGACGTTATCCGTTTTGTAGACGTGAATCCAGACAAATCATTTCTATTACAAATAAATGAAAAAATAAAATAAAAATCGATACACATTTCAAAAGAATTGGAGAGTTCGTTCTTATCATTAAAAATATTTTCGTATCTAGTTTCGAATTGTGTGAATGCACGTGTTAGTAGGACAAGATGGAACATGCATTATTCGAAATAGGCGCATCCTTACTAGGCGTTATTTTTGGAATTCACATTACAATCTGCTACATTTGATTTACGTTTTAGTGCAGAAATTAATAAAAAAGATCACTAAAATATAAAATATATATTTTTATTTTTATTTTTGATAGATTTCAATATACTGAACCTGATTAATCTTTCAGCTAGACGTCATGCTCCATCTTGACGGTAGCGCCCCGAGTTCTATTGACCCGGATTGTCACGTCATCGTCTTTTGTCCTATTTTTAATAATCAAATTTGCGGAAATAACCTAATTTTTAAAAAAATCACATCACATTCGTAACGGTAATTATCATCGACAACATAACTCATTTAGATAATTTAGAATAATCGTTTTAAAATTCAAATCTCATGTTTTTGGAATAAACGAAATTACAAAATACGTTAATAGTTTTTCAAATGCGGAAATTTCGAAAGTAAATAACTACAACTTCCAATTTTATGTCACCACTGCCCATCACATCCGATCATTTCCGAGATCTGCAATATTGTTTAAAATAACGGAATGAGTATTTCGAAGAAATACTCAGTAGACTAATCGCCGATAATTAATTTACAGAATAATTGAACACATACTTATGCAATATATAACGTGACATCATCATAATCATCTTTGGCTCATTTTCTTGAAAATCATAGGTTCTTTGAAAACATAGGGTGTGTGTAGTCTCGTCTCGTGCATTTAAGCACATAAGTTATGCATAACATTCTCATTTTATCTCATAAGAGATTCTCGTCTTTCTTATGCATTAAAGCATATAAGTTATGGCAAGCATAACAATATCATATATCTCATATGACATACTTTCATCTTATGCATTAAAACATATAAATCGTGTAAATTCACATAAGACATGCAAGTATAATTTAAACTAATTAATGAAGGCGAGTCTACTTCAATAATCTCGAGTTACGTGAAAAAATGAAGTGGAAAGTGATCTCAAGCTCTTAGTAGTCCGTACGTTTCGTCTAGCCAAAATAGAAAATAAGTTTTGAATTAGTATTTCGAAACTTTAAAGTTTTGACGTGATAAAATAAAGTTTAAGGGCTTAATTGAAAATTTGTGAAACTGAAATAAATAGCTTAAAATGATAAAATAAAGTTTAGGGGCTAAATTGAAAATTTATTTAAACTGAAAATAAAAGTTTAAGGGCTGAAATAGTAACTTTTGAAAGTTAGGGACTAAACTGTAAATCTTATTAAAACTGAAAATAACAACTAAGGTTGAAATAATAACTTTTAGAAGTTATGGACTAAACTGTAAATCTTATTAAAGCTGAAAATAAAACTAAAAGGGTTGAAATTAAGCCTTTTATAAATTAGAGACTCAATTGGAAATCTGCTAAAACTAAAAATAAAATATTAAGGACTGAAATAATATTTTCTAAACTTGGGGACTGAATTGAAGTTCATTAAAACTGAAAATAGGAATTTAAGTACTAAAACAGTGACTTTTAAAAATTTGGGGACTTAATTGAAAGTTTTATGAAACTATAATTTAAATAAATAAAACTTAAAAATAAAAAATTAACTTTTCTAAACTAACGGACTGAAATAAACGACTTTCAAAACTAGGGGCCTAAAAGACAAATTTCAAAAAATAAAAAATAGTTAAAACTTGCTCTCTCTCTCTCTCTGTAAGAGAAAGAGAGAGCAACGCCCCTTCCCCCGATTCCACCACCACCGACCGCGGGTCGGTGGCAGCACCACCACCTGAGGTGGCGTCGGCGGTCAGGTAAGTGGGGGTGGGTTTTTAGCCCACAACCGAAGGTTAGCCGAGGCTTGGGGTTCGATTTTTCTTGAGTTTATTGGCAGCATTCAACTGGAAATCAGTCGAATCTTCCTATTTCTTGAATTTTGGTAGTGGTTAGAGATGGATTTTGGGACGGTAAGTTGGTGGCTCGACTGGTGGTTCGGTTTGGTGGTTCGTGGGTTGCCTTGGTGGTGGTTTTGGGGCGGTTTTGGGCATTGAGATGGAGTGGCTGTCGAATTGGGCTCGAACAGTGGCTGGACTGGGTTGAGTGGTGACTGCTTGCAATAGTGTTTAGCTCGTGGGTTGGTGGTTTCTGGGTATTGGTTTGGCAGTGTACATGTTGGTTGATGCTTGTTGGTTTGCAGTAGTTGGAGCTTGGTTCGTGAATGGTGTTGTTGGTTTGAGTAGCTTCGTGGGTGTTGGTTTGGTGGTGGTGTTGGATTGGTCTCGTGAGTTGTAGTGTTTTGGTCATGGTGTTGCAGTGAGTTGAGGCTGATTTGTGTGATTGCTTGCATCGATGAGGAGCTGTTTTGAGCTCGTGGTTTGCTGCTTGTGGTGTGGTTTGAGTGGCTGCAGCTTGAGAGCTCACTGTTGATGCTAGAAATGGTCCTTCTAGCATCAATGGTGACCCATAGTGAAAATAGAGTTAAAGGTGTGAGGGGGAGATGTTGTTGATGCTAGAAATTGATGTTCTAGCATCCACATTAATCTCCAAAAATTGAGGAAAAGAGAGAATGCGTACCAAAAAAAAGAATGACTGCTAGAATACTAGGATGGTGATGATGGAGGGAAAGAGTGCATATGAATAATAGAAAATTAGGGCATAAACTTCTAGGTGGGTAATTGGGCCAAATAGTTGGGCTTTTGGAAATATTCTAATTGGACTTAAAAGCAATGGACCTAAATGAATTTGGGCTAAAAAGAATTAAAATTTCGATTTGGACATATTTAATTGGGCCTATGTACTTGGATTGAGAAGTTGGACTTAATATAATTATAGAACATATATTTTACATAATTTACTAAATTTCGGATTTAAACAAAATAATAAGGAATCGATAATTTAAAATTATTCGAAAATGAATTCGATTCGAAATAATTTAAATTCGTTTATGACGGCTAGACGAACGCGTTTTTACTTTAACGATATGGTTTAAAATTTAGCGACACGTTTTTCGAGAAAATAATTTTATTTTATTTAAAAATTCTTGGTCGCTACATTGACATTGGTTGATCGACATATGAAAGTAAGACACAACCCTCCCCTCATTTTCATTGTCTAGAGCCTTGATGAAACAACGAAAATGGTCTTGATCATATTCAATCTTAAAAGTACTTATAGATAAACTAGTTAACCACAAAATGTGACATCCGCAACATCATGTCATCCCGGTACAAAAAAGGTCACCACAAAAATGTGATACCTATAAACTTTGTATCGTTGTAATTGAACTCGACACAGACTAACAGAATTAAATAGGAAAAATATTAGCTAGCATATTCATGAACACATAGGTAAAATTCTGGCAACCATCTCTGTGTTCCTCTGCTGTTTACTTGACTTCTCAAGTCCTAAAGGATGTTAATATTATTGCTCTCATTTGCTTCCAGTGTAAGAGACTCTACAATCAAGAGAATGCCCTCGGCTGGTTCCATCGCATCAATAGAGAAGGCACGCCTTGCAATTTCAAGGAGTAGACCTAAGGCTCCCAATCTTAACAATGCTCTCATGTTTTCCCTTATTTTGTAACAAAGCATTAACAGGTTAAGCACAGATACCAAGTGCTCTTGATTGGACGTCAAATCATCTCGCAAGCGCTGCTTAATTAAATGCAGTATTAGAAAACAAACGAAGCATGTTAAATCTCAGGTATTTTTAGTTTTCAAGACTTTTGTGACATATGTTGAGACCCAATTCTCTACCACTATTAAAATTTTGCGATTTGATTCTGGTGGGAAATACATGTCCTGCAAGTTTTGACTCACTTGCTATGTCTTTTTCCTTGTCCAATGTATTCAAATATCAGTTTCTTCAAAATAGTAAAAATCAATCAAAATGTGGAACAATTTATAATAAACTCTAACACATCCTAAAGGGAAATATATGTGATATAATATGACATTGATAATTGACCACGTAGACAAATAAGGTCAACACTCTCAAAAATACGCTACACGTCTATCGTCACGAAACCATCACCCGGCGAGGCAATTGACCTGCATGAAGCCCTCTACCTACACTCAGCCCGCCTACTGATATAAGGCTATCTACCTCCACTAGGCCCTGGACCCCGTGGATTCATCGACCCCCTGAGATCGCCTACCACTACAAGGCCATGCTACGACCCCCATACTTATCGCATGGAGTCGTAGACCCTAATGTCTATCGCATGAGGTCAACACCTCGCTTAATCGTACATATGACGATGTACCAAAACAAAAATCATCCAATAGCAAACGTGGGAAAAACCAATCACTTGAGGAGTAGAAGCCGTTCTACCTCGAACGTGGGGGAACTGGGAGACTTATGTGGGACACGTGGCACCAGCAACCGTCGACACACGCGTGGCCACAGGTGCCTATAAATACCTCCAAGGTGGGAAATGTTTGGTTTCTTGAAACCCTGAACTATCGAGCTTACATTATATTATATTCCCGTTTATCTAAACTGTTAGCTAATTCTTACGACAGAGGTACAACGGGGGAGAAAGCCCCGACCTCTTTTTGCAAGTAGCAACCACTGACCGGAGTAGCCGGATCACCGCACCCAATAAGGTAGACACAGAAAACAATTTCGCAAACATTTCAATATGGATGAAGATACCATATACTAATTAATAGCAATAATATTTATAAGTCTATATTCTAGAAAACAAAGTTAAATAAAAGAGAAGAAAATTGAGTTGCCTCCCAATAAGCGCTTGCTTATAGTCATAAGCTTGACTTTGTTGTTTTGGTCATTTATGGTGGTTTGAAAAATGGAGTTTTCAGTCTTGCATCGGCTGCATTGACAATTATTCTTCAATTCATCTTCGAGCCTCCGAATTACAATATTTCCATTATTGTCCCGTCCAAATATCACACCTTCTTCTTTCTTAATCTTGTGACTTCTCCAATGGTCTATCATTTTGCACTCCTCAATGTCTAGAGGTTGCTTGAATGGAGCATTCATCGTGAAATTTTGTTGTTTTTCTTCCACCCTTAAGATTATTTCACATTTTTGAAAATTCATTAATGCTCATGCAATAGATAAGAATGGTCTACCCAAAATTAACGACATATGTTGAACATCTATATCAAGGATAGTGAAATCAGTTGGAAAGAAATTATCTCCAACTTTAATGAGCACATCATCTACCACTCCATTAGGATGCTTGAGTTACATGATTTCTTACACCAGAAAGGAATTGTGTCTCAACAGTCCTGTCCTTATGCTCCTTGTTTGTGCAAAACCCGCAAGCTTACGAAATAGTAGACAAGTAATAGAATTTATGAGTTAAGAGTTATCGTCTCACAGGAATAAATTCAATTCAAATTTACTAACTTTTTATGGTATTTGAATTATGTAAAGAATTGAGAGTTTGATTTTATTTTATGTTTAATTAATCTAAGAAAGTAGTAAAAATGTGACTTTTATTAATTTATGGATGATTATATTGGATTTCAAATCCGCCTATTGTTATCTATTTCAATTCTTGATTCGTATTCTAGTTCCGTTCATACGTTATTGACAATCAATAATTCTATTGTAATTAATTTTCTTTTTCAAGACAAATTAAATCTATTCTAGTCACGATCCAAATATATTCCTAATCTGAATTCGAATGATTATAATGCATTAAAATTTAGATTATCAATATGATTGCATATGTGATAAATGTTATTCCTAAAATCTATTGCACATATGTTAATTTTGTCACGTTCTAAACTTATTGTAAATCTCCCAACACTACAACAAACAACTAATTATCTAATTGGGGCCAATCAATTAAATAATGTAATGAGTATACAAAATTAATCAAGAAACACAAGAAATAAATTAAACTACTAGTCTTGAATTAAAACAAATAAAAATATGGTTCATTTTCATCCAATACAAAAAGGGATCTAGCCTAACATGTTAATATATAAATTACAAAAATAATAATAGAAAAATACCACCCCGATCATGAAATAAATCAAAAGAAGTTGTTCTTTAAGCCCACGACCTTTAATTCCTTACTATGATCTGATCTCCTCTTTCAAAATATAGCAATCGACATCTTGTTCTCGATGAATTTGATGAAAATATTGTGTATGAAGAGGTAAGAGATGTCTTCTTATGTATAGTCCTCGTTCTTTATTTATAAGAGCAAAAACAATAGGTCAAAATCGTGTTCAATTGAATTTTCAAAAGAGTTTGAATCGCGAAAGTAAAATAAAGATTTTTCTGCGAAAAAGGTCGTGCGTGTGCAACGGTATAAGTGCAACGACTGCCTGTGTTTGTGCGATTAAGCCACCAAACAAACTTGTACACAATGATGGGAAAATAGGATGGATGAATTCTTTTACCTTACTCTTCAAGCCACTTATGCCAAAAATAAAATATAATAGTGCAGCGATTGCCTGTGTTTGGATCTCATTTTAATGAGATTTTGGCACCATAACACATTGTTACTGGAACGTGTGCATTTAAAAATTGAATATAAATATCAATGGAGCCGTTGAGATGTAAAAGGACCAAAATACCATTTTCTGATCAATGAAAATTATGCAATTACCGTCAACCGTGTTATGAAAATAGAATGCAAAGGTAAAAATGAAATATAGTGCATATTTTACTATGCATCTCAAAGAAAAGTTAAATGGGAATATTTAGCCCCCGTTTGAAACCCATTTTTAGGTGTATAGAAATTTTGGAATAGTGATTGATGTGAGAATGTGGGGTGGAAAAATGATGAAAAGTTTTTGATTTATGTGTAATATTATTTTATTTGGAGAATGTGTGGTTGAAATGAAGAATGAGAATGAGAATGAAAAAGAGAAATAGAAATTAAAGGGTGTCAAACGGGGGCTTAGTGTCATAAACTTTTTCCTATATTCAAACTAAGAGGGGCCCACAGTTAGAAAAATGAGGTTGAAAAAAAAAATGGGGGCAGACCGGATTAGATTTTCATTGTCTTTAGTATTAATTATGAATTTAAAGAAATTTATCTAATTATTCAATTAATTGTCCAAGTGTGTCTTTGACTATCATCTAAAATTTCAAGAAAAATGCTAAGTGTACATAATATATGTATATAAACGTGTACACAACCTTCACATGGGATGTGGTCCACAAAAATGCGGGCCCCAGCCCCATGTGAGTGTTATGTAATACTCTATGTACATATATTATGTACCTCAAGCACTTCTCAAATTTCAAATGTTGAGTTTTGATCACTAAACTTATCAAAATGTTGGATATTACTTACCGATATGACATCCATTACATAATTCTAACGGAATTGGTGATATTGCAGACAGAATGTGTAGGTGTCGTCCTGACGTTGTACCCAAAATTGCGACGTAAGAAAAGACGTCTTTGATTGTTCATTGTACTTTGCTCACTATACTTTTTAAAACGTCTTTAATTGCTCATTATACTTTTAAAGACATCTTTGATTACTCACTATACTTTAAAGTGGTTGATTTTTGGTCAATAAAATTGTAAAATTGACGTCAACTTGTTCTAGAAATTTAGGAATGCTATTCCAAGTGTCATTTCATACAACAAAATAATTTTACAATATGTTACAAGGGAATGTTTCAAGACATTTTACAACATACTTTGAGTTTTATTGCCATTATTTTCATATTTGATATATAATAATATATATTGACAGCAAGAAAATATTGACGATACTAATGATTGATTTTAACAAAAATATATGTGATTTTGGATGGTTTCTGGTGTATTTTTTGTTGTTAATGGAGATTATGAATTTTTTGGGTTAACACCATACATATTTCTGTTAAAACTAGTCACCAGAATCGTCAATATTTTCTTATTGTTAATATAGATTATAGATCAAATATGAAAATAATTACAACAAAACTGAAATATATTGCAAAATGTCTTGAATCATTCGCTTGTAACATGTTGTAAAATTATTTTATTTTATGGAAATGATACTTGGAACTATGTTCCTACATTTTCACAATAGGCTTTCATCAATTTTACAAGTTCAGTGACTAAAACTTGATCTCCTTAAAGTAGAGCGAGTAATGAAAGACGTCTTTAAAAGTACAATGAACAATAAAAAATGTCTTGAAAATTATAGTGAGCAATCAAATATATTTTCCAAAGTACGATGAGCAATCAAATACATCTTTTCTTACGTGGCAATTTGATGTGTAGCATTAAGGCGCCACATGTACATTCTGTTTGTCATGTCGTTAAATCTGTTAGAATCGTGTAACATGTTAGCTGGTGAATAATATCCAACATTTTGATAAGTTTAGTTGTCAAAACTCGATATCTAAAACTTTAGTGAGTAATTGAAGACACGAACATAAATTCAATGATTATTAGGACAATTAACTCAATGATAAAGATAAACATCTGGTTCTTAATTTATTGTTTAAATGACAAAATTGGTTAATCCATAATGAATGAACACAATTGTGTTAATTCCACTCATGTTTGGTCTCCATTTTCTAATTATTTTTTTCAAACTCATTTTCAACCTCATATTTAATGGATCTACATATTTTATCGTTTATCATAATTTATTAAAAAAATTGATTTTTATCTAAGCCCATGTTTGAAAAAAAAAATGTATCTTTTTTTTTTTTCAACCACACATTCTCTATAAAATAACATTATAAGTGATACAAGATGTCATTAATAATTATGCAAAATGGCTAAGTCACCTGATATGCACTCCACGTAGAGCACCACCTGAGGCCGTCGATCCCCATGTGGTCGTCTACCACCCCCATGAGGTGGTCTACTGCCTGAGGCTGTCTACCCCCATAAGGCTTTCTGCCACCTTCCATGTGTACGCGAGTGACAATCTCAATCTTGCAATCGCGAACGCAGGTGACAAAGACAATCTTGCAACCGCGCACCACCATGAGGTCGTCGACCCCCATGCGACCGCCTACCCTCATGAGGTCGTCGACCCCCATGGGGCCCTCTACGTTCACATAGACCGCCTATCACCGTGAGGTCAATACTATGCTTAACCATACAAATGACAATGCGTAGGACGGAAACCACCCAACAGCGAACATGGGCACAACCAACCGCTTGACGAGTGGGGATCACCACGTTAAAACATGGAGGAAGTAGGAAGGTCTACGTGGGACACGTGGCACCATTTACTACCGAACACGTGCATATCAACATGTGGCTATAAATACCTCCAAGGTGAGAAAGGTATGAATTCTTGAAACCCGAACTACGTGAATTCGTATTATACTTTATCCCTTATTTCTCTAAAACCAGTAACTGATTCTCATGCCGGAGGTACAACGGGGGAGAAAGTCCCGACCTCTTTTTGTTGGAGTAGCCGGAGCACCGTACTAGACAAGGTTAACTCGCAACCATTTCAATAAGTAAATCTAAAACTTTTTCTTATTTTCTAATAATACATTTTTCAAAATAAAATCACTATCCCAAAATACATTTTTGACCAAAAATTATTTTTAAGCTAAACATTACAAGGCAGCAGGGCTTCAGCCTTCATGTCTAGAGCACTCATTTTGGCCTTTGGTAATACTTTGTTTTATTTTATTTATTTATTTATTTTGTCTCTAGTAATTGTTCTTCCGTTTAGCAGTTGCATTAAAAAATTTATTTAATCCTGTTTGACACTAATTCTTATTCTCAATTTTTTTTTTCCTTTTTCTCATTTCAATCATACATTCTTCAAATAAAATAATATTACACACAAATCTAAAACTTTTTATTACTTTTCAGCTATACATCCTTCCATCAATCACTATTCCAAAATTATTTTTCTCACAAAATGGGTATCAAACATAAGCTTATTATTTCTTCATCAACAACGGGAAGTTAATTTACATACTATTGTAATCAACGATAGAACTGTATGCTAATCTAAACTGGGATGACCACAAAATCATAAAAAGTCAAAAGAAAAGAAATTAACAACTGAGTTTATTGTGAGGGACATTATTAGATAATTATACATATATGGTTTTGATTCAGAATAATCAAGGAGAGGCCGTCTTTGATGGAGAAGAAACGTCAGCCGGTGGCACTCCAGGTCGTGGGAAGCCAGGTATGGGCTGGAAGGGAAGTGGAGGGAGAGGGACAAATGGAAATGATGGTGAGGGTGATGGTGGAGATGGAGTTAAACCTGGTATTAATGGTGGTAGGTTGAAAGATGGCGGCGAAGGTGTTGGGAGAATTTGAGGAAGTATTGAAGGAGGCGGAGATGGGAGAATTGGAGGAAGTATGGATGGTGGCAGCAAGGGGATAGGAGGAAGGGGAAGGATAGATGGTGGTGGCAGCAAGGGGATAGGAGGAAGAGGAAGTATAGATGGTGGTGGCAGCAAGGGATTGGGAGGAAGTATAGACGGAGGCTTAAGCGGAATTGGTGGTAAAATAAAAGCATCAGTCACTTTTTTGTCTACTAATCCAGATGCTTTTGTAGAGTCCTCGAGTATTGTTTGCTTCTTGGGCACTGCTGGTGGAAAATTTGGTATTCCTGGAAGGGGCGGCAGGTTGGGAAGCTGCGGCAGAGGCGGCAGGGGTGGAAGCTGCGGCAGTGGTGGCAAGAATTGGCCTAATGCCGGTGGACCAGACCGGGGATCTTGAATTGGTGGTGCAAACGTGGGATCATTAGGATTTGAAATTAAGGGCTTTTCAGAATCCAATTTTTTTGAATTCTTAATTATTGGCTTTTGATCACATAATTCTGGCTGTTTCAAGGGTTTGAATGTGAAAAACCCTGCTGAGTAAATGTGTGTCCCTTCCTTTCTTGACTTGAGATGTAACGAAGAAGAAGTTGCGGTGGCTGCCACCGCACAAAACGGCTCGCCACTACTGATTAACTTCACAGAGCACCCCCTGATCTTCTTCACATGTTTGCTCACTGAGAAAGGTAAATTAACCGTGAATTCTCCATGTTCATTTGTTTTCACTTCCTGTCGAAAACCTGGCCTTGAACCTGTGTCCTCACATTCTACTGCAACAGATGCACCTAAAAAGGAGAAATTCTTAATCAGACATTATCCCTTAAACTAAAACTTTTCTCCAACTAAAATGTTAGTATCATCGACACAATTTCTGTCACGTGACGCATATGGGACGACATAACAATGGAGATGAAGAAAGACGAGACGAACCTGAGATGAAGTGGCTGGCCTTGGAGAAATCTTGGTGGAAGCATGTGTCACAGTAGACAGTGCCGACCACAACTGCAGAATGAAACTTGTTCTGATGCTTAGCCTCTGAGAGGTTAAGGAATAAGAAACTAAGAAAGATTATAGTCCAAATACAAGACATTATTAAACCTGCAAACCAATGTAGTCTTTATGTAAAATTCTACTGTGTTTCAATTATGAAGATAAAGCATAAGAATTGGCCTTTTTATAAGAATAAGAATGCTCTTATTCATATGCATGCATGATTGTTTATGAGTTGTATTATTTTATTATTTTTGTATTCTTCTAGTTGTAAAAGATAAGAGAACCATGGGCTCCCTCAACCCCTAATATAAAGGGAAAATTGCATTGTTGGTCCCCGACTTACTATTCAACTAGTAATTGGTCCATCAACTTTATAGAAAAGGAAGTTATTATTCAATTTTTTTTTATTGCAGTTGTAGTATCATTCGTTTCGTTAGAAATTTGAAGTGATTTATGTTTCCACACAAGTCATGTGAATTGCTCTTTTCAAAGGTTGTAGACTAATTTGACTAGTCGAACAATAATTTAGGGACCAATTGCAATTTTGCCTGTTACAAATACTAAAAACCACCCCTACCTAAATCTCATAATGTCATTCATGCAGATACAAGTGAACTGCAAACTAGCAGTAATTATTTCATAGGAAATAAATGTAAGAAAGGAAAATGTTACTTTAGAATGGTAAGACACAAAAAGGTAATTGGCTTTATCTTCATTTGGTTGGTTGTTGAGGGGTTGTTTGCAAAGTTTTTATAAAAAATTTAGCAAAATTTGATAAAAGTTAATAAAATATGTAAGTGAAAAGTTGATAAATTTTGTGGTTTCCATGAAGATTGGTGTTAAAATTAATTGTTGACTTTGACTTAACTTTTTAACAGCTTTGAAGCTATTCTAAACTACACCTAGCCCCTGTTTGACTTCCATTAATTTCTCTTTCGCTTTCTCATTCTCATTCTTCATTTCAACCACACATTCTCTAAATAAAATAATATTACACACAAATAAAAAAAAATTCATCACTTTTCCACCACACATTCTCACATCAATCACTATTCTAAAATTTTTATTTCTCTCAAAATGGATTTCAAACAGGGGCCTAATTTTTCTTTATCATATAAGCCATGTTTGATAAAACTTAAAATCTAGATTTTTATTAAAATTAAAGTTATCAATTAATTTTAACCACAGATTTCATTTGACCCACAATTTTTCAATCATGTATTTTATCAATTATCAAAATCCGCTAAAAATCCGATTTTAATATTTACCAAACATGGACTTACTTTTTGGATGAAAATGGGTGGAGGGACCGTTGGGGTCCCAGCTGGTTCACGAGAAGCTTATAGCTGCCTCAAAATTCATGAGTGTATGACTGAGTTCACATTGTGAAAATTCATGAGTGTATGACTGAGTTCACATTGTGAAAATTAGAGTGAAAATGCCATATGCACGGTTTTGCACTCTTTCTTGCCTATGGATTACCACATGATACCTGTTGTGCTCCTTTTTATATGTTAAAATGAATTTGGAAAAAGCCTGATTTCTGAATTCCTTTAAAGTTCCGTTTGATAGGTAAAGGTGGAAAGGAATTCTTATTTCATGTTAGTTGGAAAATAAAAACCTACCAAATTCAGAGTAATTCGTTTTTCATGAAAATAAAGAAAATGCAGTTTAAATGCAGTTCAAACGGTCAAAGTAAAACTCATTTTCCTCGAATGTGACATTTTCCATGGAATTCTTGCGATCAATCATGGCCCAAGTGCTTTTACGTTTATAATTATCGACACATATCCCCGTCTCTGTTAAAATGGGACCCGACCCATCTGATTCAACTGTAAAATTGAGAATGGCACAAAATTGTCAATCGACATCTATTTCAGAAAACTACTCAAGTAGAATTGATGTGTTTTAACGTTTTTTTGGCACAGAAACTGGAGTGACAATGATTTGCACAAATTCTTTTGTAGAGTAAAACATGCCTACATTTATAGTTTTGTCTTGAGGGGTCCTCTTTCTTCACGGGTTTTGAAAATTAAGCCCACCTGGCATAATTCACGGGGATTTAATTTTAGAAAACGTCCGAATCGGTGACAAATTTATGCTATTCGTCCACTTGTTGAAATTTATACATTCTTTTTGTTTGTTTGCAAGCAATCTGCCCCCGAGTTTAAAGTAATTCACAATTATTCATATTTGTCAAACAGTTGCTTAATTATTACTTGATAATCCATTTTGTACTTTCTAACTGCAACAACTGCCCTTTAGTTTTCTTCAAGTTTTACGGTTCACTAAAAATCTGATTTTAATCCACGCCAAACACTATCCTAGCCAAAATTACAATTTTTATCCTTCAAGACATGCCAAATCCTATTGTTTTCCTCGCCTTTTTCGTTAATCTTCTTCATGTTCAAGGTTTGTTCTAAAATAACAGAAAAACAAAGCAAAAAGAAAAAAAAATTAATAAAATCTAATTCGATCACTAAATAAAAGCTTTGTTCAATGGTCGAGATAAGTGATAATTTACACATAACCCGCATTCTAAACAATATTTTTCTTGCTTTTTTTTTCTCAATTAGTTTCGAACTCCCAAATCTAGATGGAAACACTTCACTCTTAGAGTTGTATCTAGATAAAGAATTTTAATAGGGGATAAGATCTTTGATTTTATCTTAAATTTGACCGTGATTCCTAATTTGTTAAAGAGAAATAGAAATAAATAAGGGTTTTGATGGTTGTACATTCGGGGTGAACTCTGGATGACAGCTGCCACACAAGGGGGGGCCCGTGCGAAATAAAAATATCACCCCGCCCCTTTATGAAGGGACCGTCATCTGGGGTGTGAACCTCGAATCTACACACGAAGCAAAACCAAATAAATAAAGAATAATGCTACTTATACATCATTGTATATAGATATATGTACATATTAATGATGTGGAAAAGAAAAAAAGGGGGAAAGAGAAAAATAAAAGAGGGATAGAGTAAAGACCACATTTTGGAGGAGATAGGGATTAAAAAAAAAAAAAAAAA